>CM077084.1:29121069-29432669 GCA_039513925.1 Platanthera zijinensis | reverse complement strand
GAATTTAGGGTTTATTCTGTGGGGCCCTCAACAGTCCATAAAGGAGTATTCTACTGTATAAATACCTCCTATTTTGAACGTAATGAGCAGTGAACCAAAAACGAAAAAGGCCGGCCGCCGACTTGACCTAACGGATTGTAGATCGCCGTCCGCTGCCATCGTCGCTCGTGCAGGTTGTCGTTGTATGCTGATCGTGGTTTCTTCTCGATCTCTTGGCGATAGAAGCTCAGCCATGCAACGCGTCTCACGTGTCTACCTAGAGATCCTTTGTCTCTTGATTTGTTGATCGGTAATACCTTCCCTTTCCGAATCGATCGAGACGATCGATCCTAGCAAGACCGTTGGTAGACCTTGCTAGCTTTGCTACGAAGGTTGGATCTCCAAAGCTCAGCTGCCGCACTTCGTTGCCACCGCCGATCCTGACAGCTACCCCGCCGCACTTCTTGCCGCCGCTGGTGTCGGGAGATTCTCTCTAAGAGAGCACTTAGGTCGTGGATTCTTCGTCTTCGTCAAGAACACGTCATCGAATGAAGAGGGACACCAAGGGCTCCAAAAGTAGTTTGTATCTTATACATTCAAGTTTTTTCTTTTGTTGTAAAGGAACGTTGGTTCCTCTGTGTAAGGGTTGGGTTTAACTCGTGGTGGAGGAGTGGTGACTCCTTCGTGTGGAAGAGTTACTTCCTTAGTGAGAGGATTGGTTTTCAATCCTGTTGGTGAAGTGACCGAGTCGTCCCTTGTTGGGAGATAGGTCGAAGGGAGATAGTGGACGTACTTAAATCGGGGAACCACTATAAATTGTCTGTGTCTTTTTGTGCTGTGTTATTTTGTTTATTTGTGCAGGTATAGTTTTAATTCCGCAAAAACACTGCAAGACACCTATTCCCCCCCCATAGGTGAAGGTAGTTGGCACTAGGTGGACTTTCAAGTGGTATCAGAGGGAGGTTACTCATCAAAGGGGTTAATACCTCGAGTAAGTTCCTACATCTAGTGTCAACAAGAAGATCAGACTCAAGCATGGAGTTAGATTATGATGTCCCCTCCTCTAAGACTCCCCTCATGTACAAAGGAGTACTATCCTGTATGGAAGATGAGAGTACTATTTCATTTGGAGGTCATCGACCCTCGAGCATCACTCATTCTGGAAGAGGGTCCCTTCATTCCCATGAAGGCTTCCGGCTCGGGAAAGATCTCCAAATCCCCAAGTGTCCTAAAGAGATGTCGGAGACAGAGCTCTCACTGTTCAACCTGGACAAGGTTATTCGTCAGATCATCACTGATGTCTGGTCTGGATCATCTCGCTCTAAATTGGACAAGTGTAGGATGGCCATGTCCATGTGGCAAACCATCTCAGACCTCATAGAGGGATCAGAGAAAGAAGGGATCAGTGGTCAACAAGAGGATGAAGCCTATGTGGGGGTCCTCATTTCTGAAGATGAAGGGCATGATCAATCTGTCAGTATCAGGGCTTCTGTGTCCTTATCAGAGACTGAAGAAGAAATTGAGGAAATCAATTCTGATGAAGCTGACTCAACAGTATCTGCCGATCTTAACGGTAACCCTGAACAGCAAAGCCAGGAGCAGGTAACTTCTTCATCATGCCCCTCTCCTTTTGCAGTTCCTGAAGACAGAAATAGTTTAGAGGATTGTCCCTCTAGTGATGCAAGGGATATGGATAGCTTCAATCAGAAGATTGAAACTCTTGAATCCCTTTAGTGTGCTCTTCAGAAGAGCAACTTACTTGTTGAGGAGCAAGCTAAGGAGATTGCTCAGCTGAAGACCTTGATGAATATCCAATTGGAATCCATCAAGGTAAAGGACTCAAAGATCTCGGATCTAGAAAGTCGTCTAGAGACCGAGAAGAGAATAGTTTCTAACTTTTCGCGATAGATGCTATCAAGAGAAAAGAAGAAAATGGGTGGATCTCCCGAATTATTAATTCATGGAGAAATGGGGAAACTGTGTTCAGACCCCCCACCCCGAGTAGGAAGGGCACTCATCATGCCTTCAGGTATGACCATAGAAACAACGTTGGTCACTGCAAGAATGATCAACCCTCAGGTGGAAATACCCACAGTGCCAGAGCTGTCATGGCTACCCATGAGAGAATACCCAAGGCTCATTCTGAACCCTTTGTATTCTCAGCCTCAGCCCTAACTCATCATGAATATGCAGGAACCAGCTCTCACTGCAGTATTTTCCACCCTAGGACACAGGAAAGGGGGGTCAGGAAACATGTGGTAAGTACCCATGGGATCTCTGGAAGTATGCTGACTGAAAGGAAGGCACCACCTCCCAGGCCTCATGACACTCACCACATGCATTCTTTCCACCCTCCCACGTGTCACAGTGGAAAAGGCAATGTCGTGAACAGAACCAGCTCTATCCCGTTTAGACCTAAGCTCATGACTACCTCAGTCAACAGATCAGGTCTGAAACGACGATACAACATTCACGAATGTTGGTGCTGTGGCAAGGTGGGTCACTTTGCTGTAGATTGTTGGCACAATCCCTCTGTGCTAAGGGCAAGGGCATATCCACTTCCTCTGAGCAGAGTTAGCCTTCCTGACAGGATTCCTGTGGGAAGGCATTCGAAACTTTACACTGACAAGAACCTAGGACCCAATACATATTGGGTTCCTAAGGCAAGGTAATTCTCTTTTGCAGGACAGTCTAGGTTCCTATAAACATGATGGGAACTAGACAGGAGATGTTCCAAGAATGACTTAGAACAAGTACTTGGAATAAGAGCAGTGCTATCTACAATTGCATACTCAAATTGAACACCTAGTGTGTCTTAAACTGAAGATCTGAATGATAAATCTTATGATCCCAGGTACTTGCGTTCAGATTCAATATTTGAGCCAAATTATATTGATATTCACATATATGTATATATACTTATATATTCACACAAATTTGTGAATTCCTTCTCTAAAAGGTAAGTGGTTATGTGTATATATACATATATAGGCTTTTACACCTAAGGACAGATTAAAATTGTAAAATGATCTTTAGATACAATTTTACAGAATTCTTGGTAGTTACACATTGATACATTTAAAAATGAACCTCAATAGGCACATGTCAGCCCATTTAAAATTAAGGAAGGTACGTCAATGAGTGTTACAAAAGATTACAATTGATATCAGAATATTGTGTACATCTCGATCAAGAAATAACTTGAAGGTAAATTTGCATGCCTCGGTTATTGATTAGGGTATAACAAAATTAATATGCCACTTAAAGTTGTTTAGAAAACCCAGTCAAAATCCAGTCGAAATCGCCCGGCTCGGAATAGTACATATCGCGCCTATTCCGCCAACCCTTCATATCTCGTCGATTCGCCTCTTTCTCTCATCCCGTCGACTTCCCGTAACAGCAAGAATCCTGACTCCGGGTCCCGACGTTTGAGTTCCAGAGTTCAGTTAGTAATGTCTTGGGTTCTCTCGAATTGACTTTCGCACGAGTCCTTCCCGAGACGCATCTTGGGGTCCCCGTCGACATAGTACCCAAGGACGCAAGAGATTCAGGCAATCCGGTCGATTCCAATCAATCTCGTCGATTCCGTCGCCTTCGTTCCACCAAATCCTCGACATTAGGGTAACAACCTCTTCCTCCTTGCAATGGCTTGTTGTTAGTGTAGCTTCCTACTAGAGTTATTGACAAGGCTTAGATTGGGTATTTCCTCCCTAGGTTTAAAATGGCTCCAAGAACCACCGTCGGTCTGGTCACTGGATGCGAACTGGTTCGAACCGGCTTTTCTCATGCCTCAGATGAGTTCAGGAACATCATTCTTATGCTTGAAGAGGCTGGACTCACATTCATCCTGGAGCACCCATGCAAAATACTGGATAAGGAGGTGATGGAAGTCTTTACAACTGCAAAACTTCGGCGCGAAGATACTGTAATCAAGTGTAAGATTGCCGGTGCAAGGATCAAAATGTCTGCAGGGAAACTGACACAATACTTGCAGCTCTCCAGCTCTGATCAAGAGGATTATCTGGAAGAATAGGATCGAGCCAGGACCCTTCTGTTCTGTGTACTACCAAGAGGAATCAAATCTATTAAGAGGAAGGAAATGAACGAGGAAGGGAAGCTCCTGTCAGACATCATCGGGAAAGTCCTGATCTGTAAACCAAGCTCCCACGATCATATCTCGGGTGAGATGTTCAAGATCCTAGTGGTCATCGTCTGTCGGAAAAGATTCAACTGGGGGGCCATCCTGTTTGAGAGAATAAAGGATACTCTGCGAACCCCCAGTTTTGGACGTATTATTAGTCTTTATCTTAACCAACTGGATGGAGACAAGTTTGATATGAGTAAAGGAGTTCCTCTCCACTATCTGAAGAAAATGGACTCCAGTGTCTTTGATATGGGATGGGAGAGAAGGATCGGGCACGCTGCCGTAGGTGAAGAACGAGATGATTCCCCAGCTGAGTCCCATGGGAATGAGGACAATAGGACTCCAGCAGACTCCGTGGCTGTACCCGGTGAAGTTCCTGATATGCTGACTGCAGGAACTGAGGGGGGGGGTCTCTACCCGCTCCTGCTGATGTTAGATCTGACATCTCTCTGATAGCAAGGGATGCAGTTGAGAACCTGGAAGAAGAAAGTGAGGATGTAGAGAAAGATGAGGCGGCCCTGGACAATAATGATATGGGAGATGGAGATGCTGATCTGGAGAATGATGAACAGGATGTGGACGATGCTGTAATTGAGAATGAGAACATGGATGATGAGGATGAGGAAAAAGGAAATAAGAGGCAGGAAGTAATGGAGCCTCAGGATGACACTGCAGTTCCATCTGAAAAACAAGCTCCTGAGGTAGTTCCTGAGAAAACCAGTGCAACTGTGGAGGGGGAGTCCTCTCAGCAACAATTGGTAAGCATTCATCACAAGCTGGATGTAATGGAAAAGAAGTTCGAGGAAAAGTACACAGCAGCCGGCACAACTATCTCTCTTCTTTTGCAAGGACTTAAAAAGAACACGGATGACTTGGCAGTGGTTAATTAGAATGCATATGTTGTGGCTAATAGCATCCAAAAAATTGATGCCAACATGGTGAATCTGAACGCGGATCAAAAGACCCTACTGAATGAATTTTCAAAGACAGCAAACTCAATTGCTGTGGAAGCCAAAAAGGGGGAGGAAGATTATAAAGCTAAGATGGCAGGGCTTCAACAAGTAATACTCGACAACTTCGATCAAACTAATAGGTATGTTTTAAAACTAACAGATGCTAATTGAAAACTAAACTTCGATCAATCTAACAGATAATAATTGACAACTTCGATCAATCGAATAGGTATGTTTTTGAAACGGCCCACTGGTTAGTTCAACAGGCCTCAGGCATTCACGTTCCGACTGCCCCTCCAAAAGAGACTACTGCTGCTGATGAGGAAGAAGAAAGGGTTGAAGAAGTTCCACTGAGTGAGGCTGAATCTAAGAAGGCTGCTAGGGCTGCTACAAGAGCTGAGCGTAGTGCCTGGTTTGACCAAGAAGCCCTAGCAAAAGCTAGAGGCAAGAGAAAAACTCAAGAAGGGACATCCAAGGAAACACAAGCTGAAAAGAAAATCAGATTGAAGGAGGATGAAGTGAGGAATGAAAGGTGGAGTCCGGTATCAAGGAGTATCATTCTGGTCACATTTACACTACAACAGAGGGGGGAGATAAATCGGAACGATGTTTATAATCAGTACGAGTGGGAGCTGCACAAGACCTTTGAAGCTAAACGGAACATTTTCTTCAGGTCCAACACTGTGGTAAATAAAGCTCCTCCTCCCAGATACTACCCCAAGCCAAAGGAATACTTCGAAAGACAAAGCAGGAAACACTTGGCGCAGCAACTAAACGATGAAATAGCTAAGGAGAAAGAGACCTAGGATTTTGGCTGATGTATTCCTTTTTGTTTATCTTTCTTATCATGTTATCCTATGAACAATTATTGTGGATATCTCTCTATATATATGTGATTTCATGATTGACACTAGTATTGTTCTGTTTGCATTTATTGTTCTTCTCTTGATTTGCTGTATATATTATCTGGATTGGTGAAATTCATCTTAGCCAGTAGGATTTTGGTTTATTCAAATAGGGGGAGATTGTTGGGTATTGTATCCACAATTACCTGGATTTGAGGAAGCCTCCTGTCTAGCTAAGATGAATCCACAATATATTTGATGATATATTTCAAGTTGTGCTTGCAGTTATTCCACGCTAAGTACACACCAATGTCAGGGTGCAGTGGGTCAATATACACGGGTCTGCGCAACGTAATCCCTCGTTGAGCAGATCAGTGTGTTGTCCTACATGTACTCTCTCTATTGGAGTGTACTTACTTTCAAGTACAGGGCTGAGAAAGATCAAGAGCAGACAAGGAGCAAGGATGGTCAAAGCAACTCACGGGAAGAAAGATGAAAATCGTCTAAGTAGAAATCATCGAGAATCACTAAGTGATTCTCGACGATTCGGCGAGAATCACACTCGATGATTCTTGTCGATTGCTACCGGTTGTCTCAATGCCGTCTTGATTTCTGCTTAAGGCAGAATCATCGAGAATCACTAGTTGATTCTCGCCGAATCATTGAGAATGACTTTGCATTCTCGCCGATTCGTCGAGAATGAATGATGATTCTCGTCGATTCTTTCCGGATGGCAAGATCTTCAGCCAGAATTCTGCCAAGTAGAATTCGGCGAGAATCATAAGTGATTCTCGCCGATTCGTCGAGAATCACCAATGATTCTCGCTGAATTTGCCTTAGGGGAATTTCTTCTGCTCGCTGGACCGGACCAAATATTCAGGCGCTGTTTTGAACCGGATTTAGGGTTTCTTCTGGTGGAGCCCTCAACGGTCATAAAGGAGTATTCTACTGTATAAATACCCTCCTATTTTGAACGTAATGAGCAGTGAACCAAAAACGAAAAAGGCCGGCCGCCGACTTGACCTAACGGATCATAGATCGCCGTCCGCCGCCATCGCCGCTCGTGCAGGTTGTCGCCGTTGCTGATCGTTGTTTCTTCTCGATCTATCGGCGACAGAAGCTCAGCCAAGCAACGCGTCTCACGTGTCTACCTAGAGATCCTTTGTCTCTTGATTTGTTGATCGGGAATACCTTCCCTTTCGAATCGATCGAGACGATCGATCCTAGAAAGACCGTTGGTAGACCTTGCTAGCTTTGCTACGAAGGTTGGATCTCCAAAGCTCAGCTGCCGCACTTCATTGCCGCCGCCGATCCTGACAGCTACACCGCCGCACTTCTTATTGCCGCTGGTGTCGGGGAGATTCTCTCTAAGAGAGCACTTAGGTCGTGGACTCTTCGTCTTCGTCAAGAACGCGTCATCGAACGAAGAGGGACACCAAGGGCTCCAAAAGTAGTTTGTATCTTATACATTCAAGTTTTTCTTTTGTTGTAAAGGAACGTTGGTTCCTCTGTGTAAGGGTTGGGTGCAACCCGTGGTGGAGGAGTGGTGAATCCTTCGTGTGGAAGAGTTACTTCCTTAGTGAGAGGATTTGTTTTCAATCCTGTTGGTGAAGTGACCGAGTCGTCCCTTGTTGGGAGATAGGTCGAAGGGGGAGAGTGGACGTACTCAAATCGGGGAACCACTATAAATTTCTTGTGTCTTTCTATGCTGTGTTGTTTTGTTTATTTGTGCAGGTATAGTTTTAATTTCGCAAAAACGCTGCAAGACACCTATTCCCCCCCCACAGGTGAAGGTAGTTGGCACTAGGTGGACTTTCAGAAGGCGAGGGACTGGTTCCATCAACTCCCTCCAAGGTCCATCTTCGGGTTCGAAGACTTGAGCCGGAGCTTTCAGCTTCGCTTCTCAACCTCCAAGAAGAGGAAGAAAAGTCATGAGTCCCTCTTCCTGATAAAGCAAAGGGCCGAGGAGTCGCTGACCCACTACATTGACAGATTCCAAGAGGAGATCCTTGACATCCAAGAGGTGTCAGGGTATGCCCTCCATATGGCGTTCACAGTGGGGTTGCGCGAAGGATTCTTCAAGATGTGCTTGACCCGAAATACCCCCCTTTCCTTCGAGGAGCTAATGGAAAGGGCGGCAGAGGAGATAGCCATGGAGGCAGCCAACCCGGCCTTTGTGAAAAAGTTGGCAAAGTTGACAGAGGTGGAGTCAAAAGAGCAAGGTGGCTCAAGGCACCAGGAAGGAAGGCGGAGAGAGGAGCAGAGAGCCCAGGGGTTCTAGAGACAGGAGGGTCCGGAGCCAGGCTGGAGGCAGCAGGGAGGACCTTCCCATGGTCCAGGAAGAGCTCTCATCTAGGATGGGGGGAACTTTCATGGGGGCCAAGGGAGGTTCAACTTCCATAGGTAAGCCCCAAGACAGCTCCTGCCCCCACCCCAGCAAGCAATGGCGATTGGTCGAAGGGAGAGGAGGAATCACAGGGGGAGAGAGGGGGGGGGGTAGAGTAGAGCTACCATACTGCGACTTCCACCAGTTGGAGGATCACGCTACGGCTACCTGCCCTGAGTTCCTGGAAGTGAGGAGGACGAGAGCTCCAGCCCAGTAGCAGCCGGAGCGGATCGAAGCTCCGCCCCAAGGAGGTGGAGGGCATGATGTATGCGAGGACCGGGTCGATATAGGACCCCGAGGTGGCATAGCTGTGATCCACGGGAGAGTGGGGATCGAAGCCTCTCGAAAGGCAAGTCTCCATGTGATGTACCGTCGGAGAGTTGCCTCGACGTCCCAGACCCCTCCCCTGGAGGAAAAGATCACCTTCTCGTCAAAAGACATGCCGGAGTATGAGGACCCATTTGCGATGCCCTGGTCATCCAAGCAACCGTCGAAGGCTTCACCGTCTCCCGGATCTTGGTTGACAACGGAAGCTCTGTCAACGTCATTTTCAAGAAAGCATTCGAGAGGATGAAGGTGGAGCCAAGGAGGGTGGTGGCATTGGATGGACCTCTGTTTGGATTTTCAGGGGAGAGAAAGGAGGTGGAAGGTGGAGTCGGACTCCAGGTGAAGTTAGGGGGGACCTCAAGAAACTGCAGGTTCGTCATTGTTGACGCTCCAAGCAGCTACAACACCATCTTCGGAAGGCCCCTCATCAGCGCCTTCCGGTGTGTGCCCTCATCCTTCCACCAGTGCCTCAAATTCAACTCAAAAGGGATCCAGGTCAGGATCAAGGGAGACCCCAGGATGGCGAGGCAGTACTACGTCACGGCTGTCAACACCATCTCTTGGTTGGCTAAGGCGGAGGAGATGAAGAAGATCATGGAGAGCCTGAGCAGGATGGAGGTATCCAGTGGGAAGTAATCGGATGGCGACCACCATGCCCCGACCCCCTGAAGAAGCCTCGCCTCGGCGGAGTCATGTATCTTTTTTTATGTTGTTGCAAGGAGTCCATCCCCCGACCGATAGAGTCGGGGGAGTCATGTAACCCGTCATTTTTTCCCCTTTGGAGGATGCTGGATTTTGGTAGAATTCAGGTGACATGCCCTATCCCTAAGCCCCCCGAGAGGATCTCCTCATGCCAGGCTCTCACTAGTTGGATGGGTCGATGGTACCTCGGGGAGGCCAAGCTCTCACTAGCTCCAGGATGATTCCGCTGACCAGGCTCCCACTAGCTGGCAGGGCAGGTTGATCTCTCGTGGAGGCTAAGTCCTTTTAGCTCCGGGATGATTCCGCTGACCAGGCTCCCACTAGCTGGCAGGGCAGGTTGATCTCTCGTGCAGGCTAAGTCCTTTTAGCTCCGGGATGATTCCGCTGACCAGGCTCCCACTAGCTGGCAGGGCAGGTTGATCTCTCGTGGAGGCTAAGTCCTTTTAGCTCCGGGATGATTCCGCTGACCAGGCTCCCACTAGCTGGCAGGGCAGGTTGATCTATCGTGGAGGCTAAGTCCTTTTAGCTACGAGATGATTCCGCTGACCAGGCTCCCACTAGCTGGCAGGGCAGGTTGATCTCTCGTGGAGGCTAAGTCCTTTTAGCTCCGGGCTGATTCCGCTGACCAGGCTCCTACTAGCTGGCAGGGCAATTTGATCTCTCGTGGAGGCTAAGTCCTTTTAGCTCCGGGATGATTCCGCTGACCAGGCTCCCACTAGCTGGCAGGGCAGGTTGATCTCTCGTGAAGGCTAAGTCCTTTTAGCTCCGGGATGATTCCGCTGAACAGGCTCCCACTAGCTGGCAGGGCAGGTTTATCTCTCGTGGAGGCTAAGTACTTTTAGCTCGGGGATGATTCCACTGACCAGGCTCCCACTAGCTGGTAGGGCAGGTTGATCTCTCGTGGAGGCTAAGTCCTTTTAGATCCGGGATGATTCCGCTGACCAGGTTCCCACTAGCTAGCAGGGCAGGTTTATCTCTCGTGGAGGCTAAGTCCTTTTAGCTTCGGGATGATTCCGCTGACCAGGCTCCCACTAGCTGGCAGGGCAGGTTCATCTCTCGGGCTGATTGATCTCTCGGGGAAGCCAAGCGTTTTCACCCCGAGGCTGTCTCGTCATCACCCCGAGGCTATCTCGTCACCCATGCTCCCATTAGCTGGCATGACAGGTTGACCCCTCGGGAGGCTAAGTGTTTTCACCCCGAGTTTGTCTCGTTACCCAGGCTCATATTAGCTGGCATGACAGGCTGACCCCTCGGAGAGGTCTTGTGATCTTTCAAATCGCGAGAACAAGCTGCACTCAGCGAATACGTTGGGTTGGATGTTTCTTTCCGAGCTTGTGCCAACCTCGAAAAGAGCGGGGATTGTGTACAACCCCATATTCGCAGAATAGGATCCCTTCGGCAGCCAGTTTTAAGTTTGTAAGCTTTTTAGATATTTTGGACTCTTGGTGGCCAATTTTGGCTTGGCCTTGGAAATATACTAGTAGGGGGAGGAAAAATCTGCATCTCCCCCTCGGTTTGCTATGAGCGCAGTAGGAGCGGTACTCCGGACGGAGGCCAAGGTCTCCACCATGCACCCCAGCCCTCTTAGGCAAGCTCGGCCGGCGGCCTGGAGCTTGCCCGGGCGCCCAGCCCTCTTGGGCGAGCTCGGCCGGCGGCCTGGAGCTCGCCCGGGCTCCCAGCCCCTTGGGCGAGCTCGGCCGGCGGCCTGGAGCTCGCCCGGGTGCCCAGCCCTCTTGGGCGAGCTCGGCCAGCGGCCTGGAGCTCGCCCTGGTGCCCAGCCCCTTGGGCGAGCTCGGCCGGAGGCCTGGAGCTCGTCCGGGTGCCCAGCCTCTTCGGGCGAGCTCGCTTCGGATGTCCAAGGTGGGGGTAAGGGGGAGGAGCATGGTTTAGCCTCCACCTCCCCCCTTTGGACCTCATGTTTCCATGTTTTTTCCTAAGGATATTTTGGATATTTCAAACTTAAGACTTGGAAAAACTATAAATAGACCCCCTTGGGTACCTTTGGAGAGGCATTGGCTTTTGGCTTCCTCCTCCCTAGCTCTCTTCTTGGTAGAGTCGAGAGAACTCTCCAAGGTACCCAACTCTCATTGGTAAGGGAGGGGAAGTGTTCTTGTGACCTTCCGGGTGTGTGGTGGGACCTCCACGCTAGAGCCGAGGGTCTGTTCCTAGTTTCCCAAGTCTTTGGTCCGTTACGTTCCCCCGAGTGTAGTAGGTGTGAAGTCACCCCTTCCCCAAGAGTCGAACTCCACAGAGACCAAGTTTTTGGTTTCAACACATATCATATTAATTGGACATGTGGACACACTAAGTGGATGCTGGACATACCAAAAATTGCCAAAGTCACAAGCGTTGAGTGGAACAAGCTCACTCAACGCCAGAGGTATGGACTCAATAATATCTAGCAGAAATTTGGCTAAGTCCAAAAGCGTGGACTGCTTGACTTTCGTCGAGCTGAGCTCGACGTTCATCGAACGGAGCTCAGCTTTCGTCGAGCTCAATACTTAGACAGAATTTTGTCTAAGTGTTGTGGCATTGAGTGATACCTACTCACTCAATGCCTTTGGTTATGGTGATTGAATTTTGTCTAAGTCCAGAGATGTTGGGTCATGCTGACGTAAGCAAAGTCAAATTATCAACCAAAATTCAAATGGTGTGAAATTGCTGCCAGAGACATTGGCGGCCAGCTGTCATCATCTTCTGCACTTTCCAAGTAATATTTCCATCATAATGTGTTGGGGCCCACACGCAGCAAGGATCCGTTAAATCAAATTTAAACGGAAGGGATGCGCTGGATGTCTTAATCTCAGCCATCAATCCTAGTGGTGGGTCCCACTGCTCGATTGGCCTTCAGAGTATATGTAACGCCTCCATCCATCACATAGAATATAACAGAAGGTCCGGCCGGGGGCCCACGCCATATTTCACAGACAAACGGCAGAATCATGTATGAATATCAAAATTACTTTCTACTCGCCTCTTAACTCAGAGCATTCTAGCGGAAGATTTTAACTTGCAAAAACTCATCATATTGAATGTCCACTAAATATATAAACAACACATTTATATATATCACCAGAAATGTATACAAATACACAAACGCTCAAGGCCTTAAGGCCTTACATGTTTCTCTTAACAGGTATGGTTTGATACATCGGCACGCAGGCCGACCACACATGAAAATATAATTCTTCGCACAGCCTTCAAGGGCCTACAAGCAGCAAGGGCTTCGACCTGCTCAATCCAATTCAGCCCGTCAACACCTGTATATGGACATCCACCCTAAGGGTGATAAACAAAGCAACGGTCAGCATTCAGCTGACCAATTATAACAAACCTACCCCTTACCCGGGGCAGTGGTTCCTTCCCTGCAAGCAACGCAACCACAACATATATATTTATATATCACAACAAGTGCTCTCACGCACAACATCATCACAAACGTCGGCCTCAGTGCCAGACACTCCGTGCACTCAAGGCATGCTTACGGTGTACCGAATTATCCTTGGTACCACCGACCGATTAAAGGTTCTTAACTTGTTTGCTATGGGGCATTAGTCTACTACAACACGCATGTTGGAGACCCCCTCGCCCATCCTAATCAGAGGTGTTAACCTCATGACAACAATTGAGCATTCTAGATCGACCCACCATTGTAGTGTAACAACCCGGGATTTGGCCCGCAGCCCCCCATTGCATTGCCACCAATCGATCTCTCATAACGCAGGTACAAGTCATCACTTTACCGTTGCTCAACTCCTCAATAGCGCACATCTTGACGCGAGTCGGCTTTCCCTTTCCTGTTCAGCACACAGCTCACTTAGAGCATACAGCTCATACAGCGCACACGACACAAGGAGCTCACACAGAGCTTCCTGGGTATTTTGGAAGTACTCACAATTCACAAGCACCCTCACAAACTCCGTAAACTACTCGTTTCATACACGGAGTCTTCTCCGGTTCGCAACATGAACATCAAAAATCCAGACCAACCGTCCGGATGGGCTTCACACAGCATGCCTATTTTGTACTACATATTTCCGGATCTAAATGCAGACTCAACCGAGGATATCAACTATCAACCCACTGGAATCACTTGGGCTTTCCACCTCTTGGTGGAGGATTCCATGCACATGCATACAGGAGGACTTCACTTGTCCAAGAAGGAGATCGTTACCCTTGACGATCTCTTTGGAACCATAGAAAACTAGCTGGTTGAAAAGCACCGCAACGGCCTTGCCTCCACATATCTGGAATCGGCTCGTGATTCGGGGCTCTGAAGCTCCACCAGCGGCCGGATTTCTCCTCCACCTCCTTCCTTGCTATCCCCACTCTCTAACTCTTTAGAAAGAGAAAAGCCTTTGATAAATGAGAGTTTATCCCTCAACTCCCGACCTTATAACAGCAGGGAGATTCCTGGACCGTTGGATCCTATTTGAAGGGAATGAACGACCACGAATTGCCCTGAAAATCACTTTCCTGGGCCGAACACGGCGTGTGACACGTCTGTGTCACAGGCCGTGTGCTTTAAGCAGCAAAAGAAACCGCCTCTTCCAGACCAGGATACGTCCCTGTGACACGCCCGTGTCACAGGTCGTGTGCCAGACACGGCTTCGGACACGCCCGTGTCTAGCCCGTGTTCATCTATCTTCACAGACCGTCCAAAACATAGAGAAGGACACGACCCTTGACACGCCTGTGTCACTGGTCGTGTGACCAACTCCGAGGCGCATCGAGTGCATTTCGTCGACCTTATGGGAACACGTCGAACGCATAGCAGGACACGGCCCTGGACACGCCCGTGTCACAGGCCGTGTGCCACACTCGACCCCACCTTGCGCCACACTCGAGACCGCCCTGCCAACACAGAGCAGGACACGACCCTTGACACGCCCGTGTCACAGGCCGTGTGAAATTGTTCAGGCACCAAACAGAGTTTTGGGGTGTTACTATATAAAAGGAAGCAATCGGCCAGAGCAAAAAAAAATAGAACCAACACAACCAAGAGAACAATCGATTCCTCGTCTAGGTTTTTTGATAACAAGAAGAAGGGCGGGAGAACATCATCTTCTTCCTCGTCATTTTCGTCGATCCTGAAGGAGTTTTGCATAGAGAATCTTGCTGGGAAGGAGATAGCTGGAGCAATTACCATTTGCAACTGCAGGATATGAATTCATTCTGAGGGAGCAGATCTATAAGTTCTGTAGAGGGAAGGTTAGCTGTTTGAAGAAAGAATCTACTGCCTACATCATTGTCTTCAACAACAAAAGGTTGGACTGATATCTGCTCAGTGCAGGAAGAAGATGACACAAAGTTCTTGATCTGGTGTCTAATCATATAATCTTTCTCTATTTCTTTCTTTTGTAAAGATTCTTGGTGAATCTGGAGTTGTAAGCCTGTTTTATAAAGGCTAAGGTCTTTGTGACCTGTGTTTGGCTTTGTGTTGGGTGAAAGGTCGTTGTGACCTGAGGGTTGGCTTAGTGCCTAATTGTTAGGTCTGTGTGACCTGTGTGGTTCTGCGGGATCTGTGCTGTAAGCTATTAAGTAGCTGAGTTTTGGAGGGAGAGCCGAATCTAACACACTATTAGATAGGCGTAGAGGGACAGTGAATATACCCAAGATTGGGGAACCACTATAAAATTGTTGTGTCGTCTGTGAATGTTCTTGAAAGCTGATAACTAACCTAATCACAGACACAAAAATATGATAACAAATTAGAAAAGGTAAAATAAAGAAAAAAACCTATTCACCCTCCCCCTCTAGGTGTTTAGCTAACCTTGAAAACAAGACTTTCACATATGTAGCCCTATATTTGTGGGGAACGACCAGATGTTTAAGCATTATGTGGTGGTGTTTGCCAATGTTGAAAGACAGGGACAAGTTCGATAGGGCATAGCCATTTTTGTGGCCCCCATACAGTTTGACTGCAGTCGAAGATAGAACATCCCAACCAAATCACCCGGACGAAAAACTCAATATCGGGTTGGTTGTTGAGACCGGGGATAGAACCCACAACCATTTTTTTTGAAGGTGCTAACACCACTCCTCATACCCAAATGCAATATGCTTGTACATGTGAGGAGCGTGCGCGTGCGGCCGCACTTCATGCGGGTGTGTTGGGCGTAGGCTAAGGGGCACATACTTAGGTGCGGCTTCCATGCATACGCAACTTGCGCTCACATTTTGTGAGTACGCACCCAATGTGTGTGAAGCATTTGTGGGTGTGCGCACCAAGTGTTCCAATGTTTGTTTAAGGAACCAAACAAACTCGAAATTATGCAAGGGAGAACTTGTCAAACTTATCTTGGCAATCCGATCGAGAGTGTGACAAAAAAACTCATGTTCGACCAAACTATTTAGGAAAACATCATAAATATATATTTGTACCTCACAAATTAAAATAAAAGACAATAAAAAGTTGCAATTATTAGTAATGTAGCTAAATTAAAATTGTTGCAGGCTGCTCGATTTTCTCCCAGTCCAAAGAAACGGACCGTCGTAGCTCGTGAGTGAGCCGAATGTGCAAACAATCAAGAGAGATTCAACAATGCCGAGGGAGACGTTTTAGTATGAAAAACTCGAAAAAAGTGAAATGTCACGTGACCGGATCTGTGTTAGACTGAAATCCACTAGTTCTTTTATTGCTACAAGAGTTGAGATTCTAGAAGGGTGACATGCCAAGTCACTCGATCAGGTTGATTTGCTCGAGCGCTTTGATATGATTTAACTCAGAAATCTTTGGGGAGAAACCTTGTCAAGAATTATCAAAACAACATCAATCATTTGGTTTCATACTCTTAAAAGAACCGTGAGGTCTAGAATATATGTATATATATGACGGTAATTGTTGCGGATCGCTCAAAGCTATGGTAGACCGGACTAAATTAAACCGTCTTAGCCTAGGAGCAGTCGAACACGCAAACAATCGCATAAAATAGAAAGCTAGAAAAGAAATTCTTTTAATGCGGAAAACTCTTCAACTTGGTTAAAAGCCATGTGGTCGGTTGTGCGGACCAAATCTCCACTATTTTTTTGTTGCTATACAGGGCTTTTTAAAAGAACTGGAGGGCGACAGGTCGACACACACAGAGTTAAGTATTTCTTCGTGCATTATGGGGACCAATGTGCTTGCCACACTTTGAGGCCCTCTATCGGTGCTAAGAAGTGGGAGCAACTTGTCATACTCGTCCTAATGTCAGTGGTTAGGAAGCTCGAGTGACGCGTTCATCGCGCCTTATCCTCTATGGCTTTTTCTCTCGTTGTGCTTAGAAGAGTCTGGAATGGGTGACTTGTTGTTGATTGGTGGGCTTGTTGTTGAATTGAGGGCGCTGGAATCATTAAACGTGCTGCTCGCCTAAATGTAGTAGAGCAAAACTTCATGGGCTCTAAAGTTGGTCTGATAGAAAGCTGGCGGTGCTGGGCACGTAAACTTTGGGAGCTCTGGTGGGCTTGATCTTCTTACACCGAGGAGGCTTGCGGTTTGCTCGGTAGTCATGCAGGCGGTTGACGTTGGAAGACAATTTTTGGACCTCCTGCGATCTTCTAAGTGTTTGACGAATCTTGCGGGAAGATTCAACGGTCAAGAAAAACTTTAGCGGTCTTGACGGTCTTCAGCAGTCTTGGTGGTCTTCGATAGTCTTAACGGACTTCGAAGGTCCAAACGGACTTTGGCAGTCTTGACGGTATTCGACTGTCTAAATGGACTTCGTCAGTCAAGGCGGACTTTGGTGGTCAAAACGGACTTCGGCGGTCAAGACAGGGCAGGTGCAAGAGCGGTTTGGAGATTGGAGCGCATGGAAGTACGATGGAGGCGCGTGCTAGAGCGCGCAAGGAAACATCACGCACAAGAGCGCGCAAGGAAGCGGAACACGCAAGAGTGCTCAAGGAAGCGGAACACGCAAGAGTGCGCAAGGAAGCGGCACGAACGTGGGTGCAGAAGGAAAGAACACGCGCACATGAGCGTGCAAGGAAGGGGAGCACGCAAGAGCGTGCAAGGAAGAGGCGCGTACGAGAGCGTGCAACGAGGGGAGAAATGAAGGAGAGAGAAAATCATATGAGGATTTTCTGGGTGGAGAAAAGTTCATGAAATGAAGGAGAATTGGGGTGTATTTATAGATTCTAAGATAGGCGCTGTTGAATTTTCTCAAGTTGATCAGCAAGGTAGCCCAAACACCAAATCAATATTTTCGGCACTACCCAGATCACAACTTGAACCGCGGAATGCAGGAAGCAACTCAAATAACCAAAGGCATAGAAAAAAGCAAGCAAATCAAATTCTTATTAATCTTCTTTACAGGGCGAGACATACATGGCGAGACATGATTTCGCCAGTACAAGAAAAAATAAAAACAACAAAACAACTCGGGCGGACAGACTCCAGAAACCGCCGAGACCGCCAAAGCCGCACAGGTCGCTGAGACCGCCCGAACTGAACTGGAACCAATCTGAACACTGAGTCCGCTTGGACCGCAAGGTCACGCGGACTCGCCGTTATTCGCCGAACTGCTGCTGAACAGAGGAACTCGCCGCCTACTCGCAGAGACCGCAAGGTCGCGCGGACAGAATAGAACTTGAGATAAAGCTGATGCGGGAAACCGCCGAATGCAGTCCGCAAACTCCACAGAGGTCAGAACCAAACTCCTGGTTCAACACTGCTAGCCGCGCCACCTGCACACAGAAACCGGTTAAACAAACAGCCCGCGCGGATAAGCAAACACAGTCCGCAGCCTATGCACAAGCTCACTTACTGTTCACTCTGATGTCAAATAACGTGTCGGGGGGGGGGGTCCTATTTATAGGCCGAGTGAGGAGTGTAGTCACCACCCTATGAGATAGAGTCACCTCCCCAAGGTCGCAGCTAGCAATGTTATCCCGCCGAGTCCGCCCGCATGGGACGAAACAAAACAGCCAAGTCCGGGAGAGATGGCGAGAAGCTCAGGGCAGTCCGCTCAGTCCGCAGAAACTGCAGGACTAGCCGGGACGCAAGAGCCAAAAGCAGAGAACAAAGCCAGTCCGCCGAAGGCAAGACAACACGCCTGTCCTCAAGCACCAGTCCGCATCCACAGGCAACCCGCCTGGTCACAGCGGACACTGCGGACAACAGCCTAGCTCGCAATGACCAGACCACAGGCACACCGCCCGGTCACTGCGGACACTGTGGAAACCAACTTCATCTCGCGCAGTCCACGACCACTGGCACAAAGGCCCAGTCACAGCGGACACTGCGGAAACCCTGAACTCCACAAGAGCAAGTCCAGAAAGGATAACGAGCTCGGCGGATACCAAACCAGTCCGCCAGCTCCAAGCCCAGACCGCGCTTACCGCAACTTCAAAGAAGAAGAGCGGACTCCAAGCCCAGTCCGCACAGGCCGCGCGCATCACCTGCAGAACACAGAACACTACCGGACACAATCCAGTCCGCGCAGTCCGCTCAATCCGCAACACAGCCCGCAGCAGCAACACAGGTCGCCGACCACCAACCCGCCGGACTAAGAACCAGTCCGCGCGGTCAGTCCGCCTAATCCGCCCGGACTGCCCGACCACCCACTTTCACTTCACCAATTTCAACAGGCGCTCTAGTAATTTCCTTCGATAACTACCAGACGGGCGAATAAAAACGCTCGAAATAGAGCACGCAGATCACCAATTTTATGCAAATTACGAGTTTGCCCTTGAGAGAATCAGGTCAACCGCCCTATCCGCGGCGGAGACGGGCAGCCGGCGAGACCGACGGCCGGGGCAAGGAGCCCCCTGGCAAGTCCAGGCGGACGAAAATGCTACTTGCTTGGGCAGCAAGGAAGCCGCCCCTAAAAGTGGCGGTGACAGGACGGGCGGCAGAAAATGTCGCTCGACCTGGGCGGCAGCGAAGCTGCCCTTGATGGGGGCGACGACAGGACGAGCGACACAAAATGCCGCCCGGCCTTGGCGGCAGAGAAGCCGCCCCTAATGAGGGCGGCGGCAAGACGGGCGGCCGAAAATGCCGCCCGAACTGAGCGCCAGAGAGAGGGGGAGGGCGGCCAAAGGAGTTGGTTGCCCCCGGCGGCAATGAGGCTGCCAACTTTGGGCGGCCGAAGATCCAGAGGAGTGGGGGGTGGGGGCGCCTGGTTCGGGCGGCAAGCGGTTTCGCCTCGGGCGGTTTCACCCTGGTGCAGTTTCATCGCTAGCCGCACCCCAAGTGTGGGGCCGCAGATAACCCTTTAAGGGGATCCCATCAGTAATGTATTGGGTTCTCAAATTACCCGGCAAGCTTCTAGTTTGTCCTTTTGCTCTATTGGAGGGAAATAGTAGTTTGGAGAGTAGCTAAAATTTTTATAACATGCATGTACCATATGAAGTCAAAGTGAATTGATTGTAGTTGACGAGCAAGGTGCCACCATGCTCGACTCCATATATATTTATTTTGGCAGGCGGGGCCCATCATGCTTCGTGTCGTTGGTGGGCCCGGACGACAAAAAAGGCGGTAATGGAGACAAACCAGGGTGAGGCGGGAAGTTAATTAGGAGGCATGTGCGTACTGCTTACTAGTTTAATGGGCCCGCCCGCCATCTGGTGCCAACCCTGCTCCCTGTCAAATTGGAAAATTTTTAGGAGCGCTTAGCGTACACGTGCGGGAGAAAGGATGATCGTCCCATTTTGCTTGGTAAATGGTGCATTGCTTTTGTTTTTATTTTCTTTTTACTTCGTTTTTTCGCAACTGCTGGATTAAAAGGTAAATGCCTCGGATTTTTCCCGCTCCCACATCACGGAACGCTATACGTACATAATTACTTTTCCTGTCAAATTACCGCCGGCTTCTCATATATATTATTGTGTATGGCTTCCTTTGGTGTGGCGTTTGGACCCGCCGTTTGCTGCAAATGTCATCGCACGGCAGGTAATTAAATGTCGCGTGTCGGTGTTTGCTGCGTTTGGACCCTCCATGCCATGAAAAATGACAGAAATATCTCCGTTTCGATCGGCGGTCTCCCCCGCCCATTTCGACCGGCCTGGTTGTCTCCTCCCGCCCCGTCTCCTCCCGTTGAAACAAATAAATATTCTGCAGTCTTCGGACGAAGTTATTAGGTTCATGTAACGGGAGATCGAAAATGATCTTGCGTGATCCTCAAACGGCTCCCCAAGTTATATATGGTGTTTCCCTCCATTTTGATCTCGCATGTTAAATTTCTCTACGGTGTTGAAATTGTTGAAGTAGGAAGTGGGCGGTTAGGATGTTGCAAACCGTAGAGACCGCACGCAGTTAGCGCGGATAGAATTGACGGATAGACATTTTCATGGGTACTATTTTTCTTCAGATCTGTCTTAGGAGGTTCCCTGGAGTGTAACTCTGCGGTTAGCATTAGCTAACCGCGGACTGCGCGGTTTGATTTGGGAGACCACGGAGACCGACAGACCAGTGTTTGGTATGGTTATAGTTCAGGTCGCATGTCTGTCTCGTTGATTATCCAAGTCCACGCGGACTGAGGAGGTTGTCTGCATAGCTGTGCAGATTGATGGACTTAACCGCACACATGATCTGATGTGGCAGTCCTAGCCTCTTGTTGGGCAGACTAGTGCTACTAGCTGCCACGTCACTGGCGGTTACTCTATCCCCCTAGGTGGTGACGGTATCTGTCTGCCCGGCTATAAATTGGGGTGCTCACCTTGTCATAAATACAGAAACTGTAAGAACTGAAGCACGAGTTAAACTCGACGGTGGTTAAGATATTCTAAACGCGCGACAAGGTTAAGTTACTGGATTTATTACTGTGTTGCAGATTGTGCAGCTAGCACTTGGAAGCCAGGAGACCGGTTCTGATGGTTGTGTGGATAGCTGGTAGTAGTTAGCGGTGGTTAGCAGCAGGTCGTGGATAGGCAACTAGGCGGTCTTCTTCTTGGCAGTTTACCAGCTTGATATCACAGTTGGCCTTTGGTGGACTGAGTTGCAGTTTGAATAAAGCTGTTCGTTCAACTCGCGGTTTGGTGACCTCAGTAGTTAGGCGACCTGAAGTTGTGGTTAGCGCGGATAGAATTGACGGATAGCCATGTTCATGGCTACTATTTTTCTTGCAGTCTGTCTTAGCAAGTTCCCTAGAGTGTAATTGTGCGGCTAGCTTTAGCTAACCGCAGACTACGCGGTTTGGTTATGGAGATTGCGGAGACCGACAGACCGGCGTTTGGTATGGTTATAGTTCAGGTTGCGTGTCTACCTGGTTGATTATCCAAGTCCACGCGGACAGAGGAGGTTGTCCCCATAGCAATGCAGATTGATGGCCTTAAGCACACACGCTGTCTAGTGTGGCAGTCCGCTTGTTGGGCAGACTAATGCTGCTAGCTACCACGTCACTGGCAGTTACTCTATCCCCGTAGGTGGTGACAGTATCTGTCTGCCCGCCTATAAATAGGGGTGTTGACATCATCATAAATAACAAAAACTGTATGAAGTGAAGCACGGGTTAAACTCGGCGGTTAAGATTTTCTAAACGTGTGACAAGGTTAAGTGACTGGATTTATTGTCGTGTTGCAGATTGTGCGGCTAGCACTTGGAAGCCAGGAGACTGGTTTTGAAGGTAGTGTGGATAACTGGTAGCAGCCAGCGGCGATTAGCAGCAGGTCGCGGATAGGCGACTTGGTCGTCTTCTTCCTTGGCAGTTTACCAGCTTGATATCACAGTTGGCCTTTGGTGGATTGAGTTGTAGTTCGAATAAAGTTGTTTGTTCAACTCGCGGTTAGGCGGCCTCAGCAGTTAGGCGACCTCAATAGTTAGGCGACCTGAAGTTGCGGTTAGGCGGCATCTCAATTTCAGTTCATTTGTTCGCGACGACTTCGATGGTTAGGTGACTCGCGGTCAGGCGACCAGAAGTTACAGACAGGGTTATCCTCAACAAGCAACAAGGCAGTTCGCAGATTGGGATGTTAACCTTAGCAAACATGCGATTATAGTGTAATGCCCCAAATCTCCTAAAAATAATTTGGAAATTGGTCACTGGAGGTCAATGCGGTTAGCTTCAGTTGAACATTGTCTGTCTTCTTCGAGTCGGAGGAATCATCATAATCATCTACTTTGGCATTTCCATCTAGCTCCACCTCCACTTGTGAGACTGGAGTATTCTCTACCTCTTTAGCTTGAGATTGAGGCTTCTTCAGCATAGAAGCCTCATCAAATACGATGTCACGCTTCAGCTTGACCTTCTTAGTTTCAGGGTTTCACAGCTTAAACCCTCTAGCGTCATTCGTATGGCCCAGAAAATGCACTTCTTAGGCTTAGCATTCAACTTTGCCTTTTCTAAGTCCTGCAGTAATGTGTAGTCAAGACATCCAAAAATTATGAATATTAGAATAATCAACAAAATTACTTGACCATATTTCTTGTGGAGACTTTAGATCTAGTGATGTTGATGGAGACCGATTCACTAAATAACAAGCAGTATTGATGGCTTCAGTCCAGAAAGACTTGGGTAAATAAGCGAACAGTTGCATGCACCAAGCTCTTTCTAGCAATGTTCTGCTCATCCTCTCTACAACTTCATTCTGTTGTGGTATACCTAGGATGGAAAGATACTGGGTGATACCTTCTTGAGTACAGTATGCCTGAAACTCCACTGAGGTGTATTCGCCGTCATTGTCAGATATGTGGTATTTCATCTTCTATCTGGTCTATTTTTCAACTGTGGTCTTTCAAATCTTAAACTTCTTGAATTCTTCAGACTTGTGCTTGAGAAAATAGATACAGATCTTCCTTGAAAAATAATTGATGAAGGTCACGAAATACCTGACACCTCCAAGTTATGGATCTGGGGATGGCCCCAAAAAAATTGTGTGTATGTACTCCAAAATCTACTTGCAGCGCTTATTAGATGTCACAAATTTCACATTGCACTATTTCTTGAGGATGCATGGCTCATAGAATTCAAGCTTGCACATTTTAACTTCTTTCAGCAGACCCTTCATATGCAACTCCAACAACCATCTCTCTCGCTCATGTGTCAAGCCTTGTGTGTCATAACAGAGTGGAATCCTCATCTATCGATATAGAAACTGATGCATCTCCAGCTATTATGGAGTTGATCAATCTGTAGAGAGTACCTGAATGCTCGCCTTTCATCACAACTGGAGCGCCTTTCTTGACTTTCAAGTAACCACCATCACTAATATAGGAATAACCGGCTGCCTCCAAAGTGCCTAAGAAATCAAATTCCTTAAATCAAACATGTATCTGACATATGTGAGTGTCCTTGCCATTCTGTCAAACATCTTGATCCTGATACTTCCAATCCCCAGTGTTTTACATTTTTAATTATTTCCCATCAGAGCACAATCACTATCACATTGTCTGAAGTTGTGGAACTATTATATGTTCAGGCACATGTGATAGGAGCATCCAGTATCCATGATCCAGACATTTGTAGTGTCGATACTGGGTGAGACATGGATAATATCAGCATCGCTCTCAATATCGAATGCCACCGCAGCCTGATATGACTCTTGTGTCCTATGCATGAGCTTCTTCTACGGGTATTTAATTTTTTAGTGTCCTTCCTTACAGTAATGACATCTATTATTTCGGCATCTAGACTTACACTTGGTTCTGTTTTCCTTCTTGTCTCTGTCTCTAGATCTACCTCTGACTGGGTCTTTGATCTTCACCAGTAGACCATCACCAGTGCTAGAACTTGACTTGCTTCTCGTTTCATTAGATAACATCGCAGTCATCACCTCCTCCATTTTTAGGGTATCCTTTCGGTAGAGGATTGTGGTGAATAGATGATCAAAAGAATTCGATAATGAGGACAACAAAAGAAGAGTCTTGTCTTCTTCTTCAACCTTCACATCCATATTGTGTAATTAAGAAATGAGCTTATTGAACACGTTCATGTGCTCCAGCAACTGAATACTCTCAGACATCCTCAAGTTGTATAACTGCTTCTTTGTAACATCTCCCACACGTCTAGGACCCTTAAAGTTAGGGTTAGGGCTTAAGAGGTGCATGAAGGCCCTAGTGTGACCCTAACTCAGCTTGAACTTAGGGAAACTGTTAAGTACACCACCAATGCGCACAAGTAAACCTAGGCCAATTCACACCCACATGAACTCTCCGCCTCAAGATAAGCTCACTAACACCGTCCTGACCCTAAGGGGGAGGCAACTGAGCAATGGTCTCAAGGCTAGGTCAATCAAGAGGGTCAAATTGACAAAAGTCAACTTTAAGTCAACATAGGTCAAATATTCACCAAAGAGGTCCTATTGGCCTCAAAACCTAAAATTGACATCACCCCTAGCCTTTTAATGTCATTAGGGGCAAAGTGGATCCAAAAGCTCCATCATGGGGTCACTAATTTGACCAAGGTCAAACTTAACAATGTTTAGGTCAAATCACACTATTTGACAAAATTGGCCTAATTGGGGCATCACCTTGACCCAATCAAAATTAGGTGGTGTCAAGGGACTCAAGACACACCCCTTGGATCAGTCAACCCATCAAGTTTACCAAAGTCAACCGTAAGGTCAACCATCGTCAAATTAACCAATAAAGGCTAAATGGGAGCCCAAGCCAATTCAAGTGAGCTAAGGCCTTGTCAAAGGCCCATCCTATGACCCACTAAATTTTTAGATTTATTTAATCTAATTTATTATTTTAATTAGGGGTTTAATGAGTGTTTAGGGGGGGATGAATCTCCATTTATGTAGGAAAGAGGAGTAATGAAGTGAGTCCATGTGGCACCCTCTTCCTCTTCCCCAAGCCTTCCATTCATCTCCCCTGATGAATGGGAAGAGTTTTCTAACAGTTACAGGTCAGCCACCATCAATAAGGCTTTAATTGTCCATGGTCGAAACCCCCCTTGGTTGGATCTCCTATATAGAGACCCTCAAATCTCAATTCGATCCTTTCATCACCTTTAAAAGCTCCTTGGCAGTCAAAATCGACTCTTACATCAAAGCTTTTGGCGGAGAATCGAGATTGAGAGAGGTTCGCAGGAAAACAGCAAAATCATGGCCACCCCCGGAGTAGCCGCATCCAAGCCCAAAATCAGGCATGTTTTCTCCCTCTCCCCTTGTGCTAGCATCTTAGATATATAGAGATTGAAGTCGGACTCAATCGAGCCGATTAACATTTTGAATTTTCCATGGAAAACTAGATTGGGCTTCCTCTCGGGATCGCTAGAAAAGCCACCCCCGGCGGCTCGCTGTCGAGTCGTCGCTCGGCGATAGCCACCACCTCAACGGAGGTGGTGGTGGCGGTGGCCGACCAGGGAGGGGGCTGGGTGGCCGGCAATTGGCCTTGGAAATAGTTTTAGGTCGGGTGAATCAGGACCGCCGGCTGGAGGTTGAAGATGACTCAGGGCCGTTGGATCAGATCAAGTAATTATTTTGTTATAATATAAATTATTAAATTGTTTAATATTTAACCCTTTAATATACACCTTTTTGAATTAGAACAATAAGGCTCTTAGGAGCTGAACCATGAAACGTGCCCAACATGAAAACGATATTCATGTGAGTCTACTTTAATTAGAAATTGAAATCAGGTCATTTGGGGTACTGTAGCTCCTTGTATGACAATTCTTGTGGGATTGGTCCTTAGGGTAGGACAATCACTATTTCCTTAATAACTTTCAATTGGCTACGAAGATTGATATGAAATTTGGTGGTGTGTGTATTTACCATAGATACACCCCTTGTCCAAAAATGAAAATTTTTGGACAATATTTTCCTATAATTGTAGGTAAAATGTGATTTTTTATAAAAGTGAAGTTATATTGTGAAAAATTAAAGAAATGACAACAAATTTTACTGAGAGGCTCATTAGGTCAGTACAAAGTCCTGATAAAAATCTCAGGTATATTGGACTTCAATAGGTTGGTGAATCTACTTTGCAAGTGGTTTTTGTATAATCCCGTATTCGCGGAGCGGGGTCCCCAAGCAAGGCATAAGACTTGCTATACGTTTGTAAGCTTTTATGGGGTTTTGCACTCTTGGAGTCAAATTTATTGTTGATTTGTATGATATTCTAGTAGGGGGACGAAAGACTTGCATAGCTTGCTAGTGCTTGGTATACTCTTGGGGGGCGAGTGCGGCGGGAGGTCGGCACTCACCCCGACCCCATTCTATGGGTGGGTGCGGCGAGAGGACGGCACCCGCCCCGACCCTTCTTTAGGAAGGCGGGTGCGGCGAGAGCCCGACACCCGCCCAGCTCGCCCGGCTTGAGTGTCTGCCCGACTTGAAGGTCTCGCCCGACTTGAAGGTCTCTCCCGACTTGAGGATCTCGCCCGACTTGAGGGTCTGCTATTTTTCCCCTGGTGGGCTGCGAATAGCTATTCAGAACAGCGGAGTTTGGCTGTTACAGACCAGCCTCAGGGTATTTCGGTAATTTTAGAGCGGCAGGATTGCGCTATTGGCAGGCTATCCCCAAAAATCTATAAATAGACCCTTGGGGTGCTTTGGAGAGGGATCCATTTGGACCAATCTTCATCTTCTTCCTTCATCCTCCAAGGCACCTAACTCAGCATTGTCTAGGGAGGGGGAGATCTCAAAGGTCTTCCAGGTATGAGGTGGGACCTCCAAGCTAGAGTCAAGGGTCATTTTCCAAATTCAGGTCTCTCACCAAGAGACGGCTTGAGAGAAGTAGGTGTGAGCTGCACCCATAGGTCCGAACTTTAGGTGGAACCGAATCTCGGTTTCACCATTTTGGTGCGGTGAGCATGGACCGCGGCTCATACAGAAGTGTTGGGTATTGTATCCACAATTACCTGGATTTGAAGAAGACTCCAGTCAAGCTAAGATGGATTCACAATGAATTTGACGATCTTCTATAAAGTTGTGCTTGCAGCTATTCCAGGATAAGTACACACCAATGTGAAGGTGCAGTGGGTCAATATACATGGGTCTGCGCAATGTAATCCCTCGTTGAGCAGATCAGTGTGTTGACTCACGTGTGCTCTCTCTATTGGAGTGTACTTACTTTCAAGTACAGGGTCGAGATAGATCAAGAGCAGAAGAGGACCAAAGATGGGTCAAAGACCAAGTTCATAGGAAGGAAGAGAAAAATCGTCTAAGTAAAAATCGACGGGAATCATTAAGTGATTCTCGCCGATTCGACGGGAATCATTAGTGAATCTCGCTGAATCGTCGAGAATCAGTCAGTGATTCCCGCCGACTTCATCCGGCTGACTGTCCTCCTACAAGAATTCTGCTAAGGCAGAATTGACGGGAATCACCAAGTGATTCTCTCCGATTCGACGAGAATCACCTTGCATTCCCGCCGATTCCCTCCGGATGACCAGATTTCCAACTGGAATTTTGCCAAGGCAAATTCGACGGGAATCGTGAGTGATTCCCGCCGACTTCAACGGGAATCACCAGCGATTCTCGCCGATTTTGCCTTAGGCAAAATTCCCGTTCGCTGGACCGAACAAAGTTCGCTGTGTGCCATTTTGATCGGGACTAGGGCTTCTCCTTGTGGGCCCCACAACGGTCATTTAGGGTTGGCTTCCAGTATATATACTTGCGTATTTGAACATACCGAGGGATCGAAGAACGAAAAATCAAACCGAGGCCGAGCGTGCCCTAGCCGATCGCGGAACTTCACCGATCGCCGTCGCCGCTCGCAAGCTAGTCGCCGCCGCTGATCTCAGAGATTCTTTGATCTTCCGACGACAGTACCGAGGCAAGCCTAGCATCTCACGCTTCTCTCTCGAGATCTCTTGTCTCTCGATTTGTTGAACGAGGATAGTTCTTCATTCCGAATCGATTGAGATGACTGATCCGATTGAGATCGTTGGTAGACCTTGCTTGCTTCGTCAAGAAGAATGGATTCACAAAGCATCGCCGCCGCAACCACTTGCCGTCGCTGATCTTGACAAGATTCTCTCCAAGAAAGTACTCTGGTCGTGGACTCTTCGTCTCTTTCAAGAAAGCATCAACGAACGAAGAGCGACATCGGATTCTCCACAAGTTTGTTTGTATTTCTTGTACATTCAATTTTTGTTTTGTTGTAAAGGAATTTTTATTCCTAGTTGTAAGGGTTGAGTGCAACCCGTGGTGGAGGAGTAGTGACTCCTTTAGTTGGAAGGGTTCCTTCCGTAGTGTGAGTATTGTATTTCAATCCGATTGGTGAAGTGACTGAGTCGTCCCTTGGTGGGAGATAGGTCGAAGGGGGAGAGTGGACGTACCCAAATCGGGGAACTACTATAATTGCTTGTGTGCTTTTCTGTGTTGTGTCTGTTTATTTGTGCAGGTAATTTAAATTCCACAAAAGACTGCACGACACATATTCGCCCCCATAGGTGGATTTAGTTGACACTAGAGACTTTCAAGAAGTTCTTGAGCAAGTTCCATAGCAGGAGATCATGGAGGTGGTGATGACTCCAACGAGCTCCCCAACCCAACACCCTTTGTAGGGAGGGAAGAGTTTTTAGCATCCATCCAAGGCATCATGGAGATGCTGCGAAGTATTGCTCCTCAAGGTGACTGCTCAACTCCCATCCCCCAGAAACTAGCTCTCAGGGTTCTCGACGAGACACCTCCCAGGGGTCTCGGTGGGTCTCAGCGAGACAGCTCCTAGGGGTCTCGACGAGACAGTTTCTAGGGGTCTCAGCGAGACAGCTCCCAGGGGTCTAGGCGAGATGACCCCAGGATGGAAAGACAGTGCTACGTCATGGCCGTCAACACCATCTCCTAGCTAGCCAGGGCAGAGGAGATGGAGAAGATCATGAAGAGCTTGAGTAGGATAGAGGTACCAGAGGAGGAGTCGAATGACGGTCATCATGCCCATGCAGCCTGAAGAGACCTTGCTTCGGTAAAGCCTTTTTCCCTTTATGTTTTTGTAATGAGCTCTACCACTAACCAACTGAGTCAGAAGGTCATGTATCTTGAAATTTTCCCTGTTTGAGAATGTTGAATTTAGTATGATTCGAATGACGTGCCTAAATAAGCCCCCGAGAGGATCTCCTCACCCAGGCTCTCACTAGTTGGATGTGTCGAATGTGCCTCGGTGGAGAGAAGGTTCCACCCCCGAGAGGATCTCCTCACCCAGACTCTCACTAGTTGGATGAGTCGAATGTGCCTTGGTGGAGAGAAAGTTCCACCCCCGAGAGGATCTCCTCACCCAGGCTCTCACTAGCTAGATGGGTCGAATGTGCTTCGGTGGAGAGAAGGTTCCACCCCCGAGAGGATCTCTTCACCCAGGCTCTCACTAGCTGGATGGGTCGAATGTGCCTCGGTGGAGTGAAGGTACCAACCCCGAGAGGATCTCCTCATCCAGACTCTCACTAGCTAGATGGGTCGAATGTGCCTCGGTGGAGAGTAAGTTTTAACCCCGAGATGATCTCCTCACCCAGGCCCTCACTAGTTGGATGAGTCTAATGTGTCTCGGTGGAGAGTAGGTTCTGACCTCGAGAGGATCTCCTCACCCAGGTTATCACTAGCTGGATGGGTCGAATGTGCCTCGGTGGAGAGTAAGTTCCAACCCCGAGAGGATCTTCTCACCCATGCTCTCACTAGCTGGATGAGTCGAATGTGCCTCGGTGGAGAGTAAGTTCCAACCCCGAAGGGATCTCATCACACAGGCTCTCATTAGTTGGATGGGTCGAATGTGCCTCGGTAGAGAGTAAGTTCCAACCCCAAGAGGATCTCCTCACCCAGGCTCTCACTAGCTGGATGGGTCGAATGTGCCTCGGTGGAGAGTAAGTTCCAACCCCGAGAGGATATTGTCACTCAGGCTCTCACTAGCTGGATGGATCAAATGTGCCTCAGAGGAGAGAAGGTTCCGCCCCCGAGAGGATCTCCTCACCCAGGCTCTCACTAGCTGGATGAGTCGAATGTGCCTAGGTGGAGAAAAGGTACCAACCCTGAGATGATTTCCTCACTCAGGCTCTCACTAGCTGGATGGGTCGAATGTGCCTCGATGGAGAGAAAGTACCAGCCCCGAGAGGATCTTCTCATCCAGGCTCTCACTAGCTGGATGGGTTGAATGCGCCTCGGTGGAGAGAAAGTTCCAACCCCGAGAGGATCTCCTTACTCAGGCTCTCTCTAGCTGGATGGGTCGAATGTGCCTCGGTGGAGAGAAGGTACCAATGCCGAGAGTATCTCCTCACCCAGGCTCTCACTAGCTTGATGGTTCGAATGTGCCTCAGAGGATAAAAATTTCCTACCCGGAGGGGATCTCGCCACCCAGGCTCCCATTAGAAGACATGGTAGGTTGACCCCTTGGCGAGGTTAAGTGAATTCTACCCGGAGGGGATCTCATCACCCGGGCTCCCGTTATCTGGCACAGCAGGTTAACCCCTCGGAGAGGCCAAGTATTTTCGGCTCTAAGAGTGCTACACTCAGCGAATACACTGGGTTGGATGTTTCTTTCCGAGCATGAAACTCGCTCGAAAAGAGCGGGGATTGTGCAATCCCGTATTCACGGAATGGGGTCCCCAAGCAAGGCGTAAGACTTGCTACACATTAGTAAGCTTTTAGGGTGTTTTGCACTCTTGGAGTCAAATTTATTGTTGATCTGCATGATATTCTAGTAGGGGGACGAAAGACTTCTCTAGCTTGCTAGTGCTTAGTGTACTCTTGAGGATCAAGTGCGGCAGAAGGCCGATACTCGCCCCGGGCCCATTCCAGGGTGCGGGTTCGGCGAGAGGTCGGCACCCACCCTGACCCTTCTTTAGGAAAGCGGGTGGGCAGGAGGCCGGCACCCGCCCAGCTCGCCCGGCTTGAAGGTCTCACCCAGCCTGAGGATCTCTCCCGTCTTGAGGGTCTGCTATTTTGCCCCTGGTGGGCTGCGAACAACTGTTAAGAACAGTAGAGTTTGGCTGTTGGCAGACCAGCCTCGGGGTATTTCGGTAATTTTAGAGCGGCAGGATTGCGCTATTGACAGGTCATACCCAAAAATCTATAAATAGACCCTTGGGGTGCCTTGAAGAGGGATCCGTTTGGAACAATCTTCATCTTCCTCCTTCATCCTCAAAGGCACCTAGCTCAGCATTGGCTAGGGAGGGGGAGATCTCAAAGGTCTTCCAGGTGTGAGGTGGGACCTCCACGCTAGAGTCAAGGGACATATTCCAAATTCAGGTCTCTCACTAAGGGACGACTTGGGAGAAGTATGCATGAGCTACACCCCTAGGTCCGAACTCTAGGTGGAAAAAAATCTCGGTTTCACCAGTTATGCTTTATGAGATTTGGGGTGTGATTAGCTAAAAGAGAGAAAAAAGGGATTGATGCCCATCAGACTGGTGGGATATTCCTTGAATCTTGGGAATGGACTTATGATGATGGAATACACCATCCAAAGTGATAATAGGGGTTTTGGAACAAAAACCCTATGTATTTGATTTATTTTAGTTTTAACACCATTTTCAATTAAGGGAATAAAAATGAGCAAATCAACATTGAAAATTCTAAGACTCAGCCACTAGAGTTGTGTTGACATAATACACCTCAAGTATTTATTTAGTAATTTTTGGAAATTTCTATCTAGGTTGTTTAGCTAAAATTATGATTATAACCTTTTGGTAATTCTATTTAAATCATGATTAATATTGCTTGGAAAATTATGGAAATTTTACATGATCACTGTTATAGTACTAAGAGTCTCTGTGATTTATCTTATAATTTGTTTGGAATCATATTTATGGAGCTTTATTGAATGGTGATATTTTGGTAATATGTGAACTTTGTTGAAATTGATGGTTAAATTTGTTTAGAAATTATAACCAACTAAAATTATGTTTTATTTGTCATTAAATACCTCAAGAATTTTTATGGGATTTATTTACATAGATTTTCAAGTAGTTCTTTTGAATTGTGACCTAAAGACTCTATTTTTGGAAAATTTATATTTATCACTATATGTCACTAAAAAATTAATGAATTTTGTACAGAGCCATTATTACTCAAAATGATGTTAGAATAATTTTATCTTGCTGGTTTGATAACATAAAGTGACACTTTATGTTCAAAATCACATGTATCAATAATTTGGGAAAATTATAATAAATGCGGATTATTTTATGAAAATTATAAATCTCTGGTTTTAGGTCTAAAATGTCATGATAGAACCCAAGAAATAATCATAGGGCCTTGGGTTAAGTATTTGGTGAATTCCTATTCATACACTCATATGTGTCATGTGGTTTGCATTTAGCAGTTTGGGAAGAATAGTGTTCTAGCAGTAGATGTTTTGAAGAGATCACACACTTAGTAACTGTTAAGAATATTGCCCTCAATGCTCCCTAGATTTGATTTGAAGAGGCATCATCGTCAACCTAAGAGCATAAGTGTATTTGATGTTGTTCAAGTTCATTATGTGCATGATGTTCCTTGGAACAAGTTTAGACAGGTTGTCTAAGTGATTGCGACAGGTGGTCACAAGGTAGAGAGGTGGAGAGACATAAATCTGTCTAAATCCAAAGACGTTGAGTGAAGTCAGTTTACTCAACGCCAAATGCTAAGGAAGAATGCTGGAAAGACTTAAAATCGTCTAAGTCCATAGACGTCGAGTGAAGCTAGTTCACTCAATGCCAGATTCCAAAAAGTGTCAAGTAAGAGATTGAAAGTCCACCTAGTGTCAACTATCTTCACTTATGGGGGGGGGGGAATAGGTGTCTCTGTAGCGTATTTGCGGAATTAAGATTTTACCTGCATAAGAAAACAAAACAACCAAGCACACAAGGAACACAGACAATATATAGTGGTTCCCCGATTTGGGTACGTCCACTTTCCCCCTTCGACCTATCTCCCAACATGGGACGACTCGGTCACTTCACCAACAGGATTGAAATCCAATCCTTGCACTCACGGAAGGAACCCTTCCACACGTAGGAGTCAACACTCCCACAATCCGGGTTGCACCCAACCCTTACAACTAGGGACCAATCGGTCCGTTACAAGGAAATTAAAAACTAGCTTGTAAGAAATACAAACAACGTTTGGAGAGTAAGGTGACCCTCTTCGTTTGACGATGTGTTCTTGAAGTCGACGAAGAGTGCACAGCCTTAGATCTCACTTGGAGTGAATCTTTCCCGAAATCGGCGGCGGCTTGAGGCGGCAGCAAGGTTCTCGGAATCGGCGGCGGCGACGGAGAGCAGCAGCAGTGCCAACTTGATTCAAACTTCGTAGCGAAGGAAGCAAGGTCTTCCAACGGTCACACTAGGATCGATCGTCTCGATCGATTCGGAAGGGGAAGGATTTTCCCGATCAACGAATCAAGAGACAAGGGATCTCTGGTTAGACGCGTGAGACGCTATGCTAGCCTAAGCTTCGGTCGCCGGAGATCTGGAAGAACCTGAGATCAGCAGCGGCGACAACCGTACGAGCGGCGGAGATGACCGGCGGAGCAAGATCGCGAGTTTAGGGTTTTGTCGTCGGCCGCTCGTTCTTTTTGAAATCTCGTGTATTCTTGTTTTTTTACTGTTCATACATACGGAGTATATATACATTAGGTCAAGTATATGACCGTTGTGGGTCCCACCAAAGTAAGGACCAAAGTCCGGTTCAAACAGCTGCAGGTAACTTAGACCGGTCCAGACATTTCAGAAAAATTGCCAAGACAAAATCGGCGAGAATCGAAGGTGATTCTCGACGGATCGGCGAGAATCATCTACGATTCTCGGCGAATTCTACTAGGTGAATTCTGGCAACATTTGCTGTAGAGGCCGGGGAGAATCGGCGGGAATCACACTTGATTCTTGCCGATTCGTCGAGAATGCAAAGTCATTCTCGACGAATCGGCGAGAATCACTTAGTGATTCTCGACGATTCTGCCTTAGAGAAATTTCTGGCGGTGTCGAAACTGCCGGCTCCAACCGGCGGGAATTAGCTAGTGATTCTCGACGATTCGGCGAGAATCATTAATGATTCTCGCCGAATCGGCGAGAATCACTTAGTGATTCTCGTCGATTTTTACTTGGGCTATTTCTCCTCTTTCTTTCCTTGAGCTGGACTTCGGCCCATCCTTGCTCCTTGTCTGCTCTTGCTTTATCATAGCCCTGTACTTGAAATTAAGTACACCCCAATAGAGAGAGTACACGTAGGCCAACACACTGATCTGCTCAACGAGGGATTACGTTGCACAGACCCGTGTATATTGACCCACTGCACCCTGACATTGGTGTGTACTTAGCGTGGAATAACTGCAAGCACAACTGGAAATATTTCATCAAATACATTGTCTATTTACCTTGGCTTGCACAGGGGCTTCTTCAAATCAGGTACATTGTGGATGCAATACCCAACAATCTCCCCCTATTTGAAGAAGCCTAAACCCTACAAGCTAAGGTGAATAGAGCATATAGAAATGAAAAACCGAAACTTAAGAGTGAGGTGATAGGGATAAGCATTACCCGTTACTTGAGAGCAAGCATTACCCGTTACTTGAGAGCAAACTAGGACATTGAGCTACCTTAGCCTTAGCCGAGAGGGTAATCTCCCCCTTTTCGGCTTCTGCAAATTTGGGTCTGGTGCACCGGACACCATGCTCCCCCTCAGTTCGTGCACTTATGTTGTCACTTGAAATGCTAGCAGATGCTCCCCCTAGAGGCACGAGCCAGGAGCGTCTGGAGTCTTTATTCTTCATAGTTGAGCATCCCCAATTCAGTTTTGAAGAGACTGAACTTGGCCTCGTCTAAGGGCTTTGTGAAAATATCTGCAATCTGCTTGTCCGTGGGGACATAGCAGAGAGAGATGTCCTTGTTCTCTACGTGCTCCCGAATGAAGTGGTAGCGCACTTCAATATTCTTCGTTCTGCTATGCGATACTGGATTGTTTGCGATGGCAATTGCACTTGAGGAGTCGCAGTACATGGGTACTTCCTTGAACTGAAGATCATAGTCTGCTAACTGGTTTCTTATCCATAGGAGTTGTGCGCAACAGCTCCCTGCCGAGATGTACTCAGACTCTGCTGTGGAGGTTGCGACACAATTTTGCTTCTTGCTGTTCCAGGAGATAAGCCTTCTTCCGAGGAATTGGCACGTCCCGGAAGTGCTTTTCCTGTCATCCCTACTCCCTGCAAAATCAGCATCTGAAAAACCTATTAGCTCGACATCATTGTTTCTCGGGTACCACAAGCCAAGATTGGGAGTACCTTTAAGGTATCTAAGAATTCGCTTTGCAGTGACATAATGAGATTCCTTAGTGTTCACCTGATATCTGGCACAAACACATGTGGAGAACATGATATCTGGTCTACTGGCAGTAAGGTAGAGCAGGGATCCAATGATGCTTCTGTATTTGGTTTCATCGAAAGGTTTACCTTTCTCATCCTTATCCAGAGATATAGTGGATCCCATTGGAGTCCTCATAGAGGTTGCATTCTCCATTCCGAATTTCTTGAGGAGTTCATTTGTGAACTTCGTCTGAGAGATGAAGATTCCATCCTCAGACTGTTTCACTTGAAGTCCCAAGAAGTACTTCAGCTCCCCCATACTGCTCATTTCAAACTTTCCTTGCATAAGTTTGGAAAACTTTTTGCAAAGATTGTTGTCCGTGGAGCCAAATATAATGTCGTCAACATAGATTTGCACCAGCAAAATCTTGCCTTTGACTTCCCTGAGAAACAATGTCTTGTCTATTTTTCCTCTAGAGAATTTGTTCTCTAGAAGAAAACTAGACAATGTCTCATACCAAGCTCGAGGAGCTTGTTTTAAGCCATATAGTGCTTTATTAAGAAAATATACATGACTAGGATAAGTAGGATTGACAAAACCTGGTGGTTGAGCGACGTATACTTCCTCTTTCAAATCTCCATTCAAGAAAGCCGATTTCACGTCCATCTGATAAACTATGAATCCTTTGTGGGAGGCATAAGCTAGGAATAGCCGGATAGCTTCGAGCCGTGCAACTGGTGCAAACGTCTGGTCAAAATCAATCCCCTCCTCCTGACGGTAACCTTGAGCCACTAGCCTGGCCTTGTTCTTTATGATGACACCATGTTCATCCAGTTTGTTCCTGAAGATCCACTTGGTGCCAATCACATTCTGCTTTTGAGGTCTGGGCACAAGCGTCCAAACGTTGCATCTTTCGAACTGATGCAATTCATCTTGCATGGCCAAAATCCATGCAGCATCTTTGTTTGCCTCGTCGAACTTCTTTGGCTCAACCTGTGACAGGAAGCTAAGATGCAGAATCTCGTTAATAGTACCTCGTCGAGTTCTGACCCCGTCACGAGGATCTCCGATGATCTGATCTCTAGGATGATCCCTCACGTGTCTAAGCTGTAGAAGTCTGGCGTCAGGAGCTTCGACTACTTCTTGGGCATCTCCTTCTTCTAAAGGATTTGCTCCATTTTGATTTTCAACGTCTCCGATCGGCGTAGCAGTGGATACCTTGACGTATGTTGGAGGTGCATCTTTCACGTGCTCATCCAGTTGCAACCCTTCGAGTCTGTCACCTACATCTTCAGGAAGAAGACTAGAAGTCTTGCAATTAAGCAAACTTCCTTCATCAAATATAACATTGATTGACTCCTCTACCACTAGGGTTTTCTTGTTGAAAACTCTATAAGCCCGGCTGCGGCTACTATAACCCATAAATATGCCTTCGAAGCATTTTTCACCGAACTTAGTACGCGGGTACTTCCCATTATTCAGTACATAACATTTGCAGCCAAAGATCCTCAGGTAGGACATGGTTGGTTTCTTGCCTTTCAGTAGCTCATAGGGAGTCTTACGATGGCTTTTGTTAATCAATGCCCGGTTTTGTACATGACAAGCCGTATTGACAGCCTCGGCCCAGAAGTATTCTGGGAGAGAAGCGTCATTCAACATTGTCGTGCTTGCCTCAATGAGTGTTCTATTTCTCCTCTCCGCCACTCCGTTCTGTTGAGGAGTGCGAGGGGAGGAGAATTCATGAAAGATACCAAGTTCTTCACAGAACTCTGTCATAGCCCCAGACTCAAACTCTGTTCCGTGGTCACTTCTGATTTTGACCACCGAGCAGTTAAGTTCGTTCTGTATCTGCTTGACAAAATTAGTGAAGATGTCAAACGTATCCGACTTGCGTTTTAAGAAGAACACCCACGTAAACCGAGAGTGATCATCTACAATCACTAGCGTATACGACTTCCCTCCTAAGCTATGAACTTGCATAGGACCAAACAGGTCCATGTGCAGAAGATAAAGACATCTGGAGGAATCTTTGTCTGGGATGCTCTTAAAGGTAGCCCGAGTCTGCTTGCCCATTTGACATGCAGGACATGGACTATCTTTAATGCACTTAATAATGGGAGCATCCCTTACTAAGTCTTTTGAAAATAGCATATTAATTGTCTTGTAATTAATGTGTGCCAATCTCTTGTGCCATTGTTCGCAAAGAGATGCACTGCCCTTTGCTACTAGGCATACAGGGGTAGAAGAGTCTAAACTAAGAAAGTCTAAACAGAAAATATTTCTGCTCCTAATGCCTGTTAATACGGTCTCCGAAGAGTCACATGATATTATCAGGCATTTATCCTTGCAGAACTTAACGTCATACCCTTTATCACATAACTGGCTTACGCTGATCAGGTTGTGATTTAACCCTTCAACATAAGCTACGTTAGTGATAGAGAGTATACCGTTGGAAATCGTACCGTAACCTCTGGTGATTCCCCGATCAGATCCCCCAAATATGACTTTGGGTCCATCCTCGACTGGAGAGTACTCCCTCAGCAGGCTTCTTGTCCCGGTCATGTGACGGGAGCATCCACTGTCCAAATACCAAATAGGAGTTTTGTTGGCCTTTGGACATCCCTGCAAAACAGAATTAATTTGCCTTAGGAACCCAATCAAACTTGGGTCCTAGATTCCTTGTTAGCATACTCCCCCTCGATTGGTTAACTCTACGAGTGGTCGGCCTCGCATCGCTAACATAAGGAGTCTCGTTATACCTTGGATTAAACCAACAATCCACGACAAAGTGACCAATTTTGCCACAGCACCAGCAGTCAAACCTGTTATACTTCCTCTTGGGCACCTGCTTTACCCTTGAAACGTGGGGTTCAGCTGGGGCCGAAGACCTGGAGGTGGAGGCAACATGATGACCACAGTCACATGACTTCTTCACCTCTTGGCTTTTCAGTGTAACATGTTTGGCCTTAGGTGCCAGCTTCCTATTATGGCCGCTAGAGAATTGACCATAATTTCCCAAGTGGATTTCCTCATAGGGTGCCTTGAAGACACTCTCACTGAAGTTACGGGGAAAGGTCCACCCATCATATCGGCTCTTCGGCCTTGCAACCGAGGGCTTGAAGTGATGCCCATATGTTGACTCAAAGTCATGTTGGTTACAGGGAAAGCTAGGCTTTCTGAACTCAACAGGACTGAGTGGGGCCTTTCCTTTCTCATCAGCAGAGGCTTTCTTGGCAGCCTTATTCTTTCTCCTGTTCCTGTTTCTCCTGGACGAGGAGCTAGATACCCCTACGTGCCCCAGGCCTGCCCTTTGGCTTGAGCAGAGAAGGTGTCAACTAATGGAAGAACAGTTTTTGGCATAGAGAAGCTCTTGACGATCTTCCTTTCTGCCGCAAGTAGTTCTTCCAACTTGTCGACTTCCTCCTGCTTAAGATCAAGGAGCTTAAGAGACTCTGAATGCTTTGAAGTCAGGTCCAAGTGCTCCTGTCGGAGGGAGATCAAACTGGTGATCTCTTCCCTCAGGGAGACACTCTCACCTTTGAGGAATTTGACTTCCTTTTTCTCCGCCTTCAGTTTCTTTCGACATTTCAGGAATGTGTTGAGCAGAAGCTCATACTTATCTAGGAGCTCAGCTTCAAGGGCAGAGGGGCTATCCTCAGCATCATCATCCTGAGACTCAGGATCAGAGTCAGAGTCGGAGAGAGGGGTGTGAGCTTTTACCTTCCCAGTAAATGGGGGGCAATCTCCTTCTGAGTCAGAGCGACCCATTAGCCCAAAGTAGGCTTCCTCATCATCGCTGGTGTCTGATGTGTCAGATTCACTCAGCGTCTTTGGCTTCTTTGCGATGTAACTCCTCTCCTTCTTCTTGTCTCTTGAGGACCTGTGCTCCTCTCCCTTTCCCTTTTCCCTCTTGCCTTGATGGCAGTCGGCCACGACGTGTCCTGGCTTGTTGCAACCAAAGCATATAATGTCAGAAGAGCGGTGTTTGTTCGGTTTGGAAACATACCTGTCAGAGGAATAGTTCTTCTTCTGATCCCTTGAGGAGGAGCCGGTTCTCTTTCTCTGATTCCTCAGCTTGAGAAACTTCTTGAATTCCCTTGTGATAAGGGATAAATCTTCCTCAGATAACTCTGATCCGGAGGAGCTTGGCTCAGAGTCTTCCTCTTCATCCCTCTTCCATGCCCGGGAGGAAGCGACACCCTTACCCTTTCTGGAGTGAATGGCTTTTAGGGCCACCGTCTTTTCCTTGGCCGCGGCTTTCTCTGCTTCCTCTTCAGCCTTCCTTGTGTTCAACTGAAGCTCATAGGACATGAGCTTCCCGAACAGAATCTGAGGGTCGGTTTCCGCAAGTCTGCCACACTCGCGGATGGCGCAGATCTTTGTGTCCCATTCCTTAGTGAGGAACCTAAGGAATTTATCATTGAGTTCACCGTCAGTGAACACTCTTCCATATCCTTTGAGTGCATTGACGATCTTGAGGAAGTTTTCGAAGGTGACTCCGATCTCCTCCTTTGGCCCTTGTCTGAAGGCCTCATATTTCTGATTGAGGAGGGATCTCCGATCGTCCCTCACTTCATCTGTGCCCTCCATTAAGACAATCAGACAGCTCCAGAGATCCTTGGCTGTCCTGCAATTGCTGAAGTTCTGCATCATAGAGTCGTCAACTGCGCTCACCAGGATGTTCTGAGCTTTCTTGTCGAGTCCGAACAGCACCATTTCGTCCTTGTCCATTTCCGAAAGTTGCTTGGGTACTTTCCTGGTAGGATCAATGGTGGAGGCCTTAGTGGGAATGTAAGGTCCCTCCTCCACTATCATGAAGAGCTGAGGGTCGACCGCTTCCATGTAGAATCTAATTCTTTCCTTCCAGATAGGAAAGTTCAGTCTGGTGCATACTGGGATTTTGCCGGAGTGCTTGAGTCCGTCCATGGAGGATATCTGTCTGCTTCTTGACACTGGGGGCAGGATTCTACTCAAGGTGTGAACCTTTTTGATGAGTAACCTCCCTCTGATACCACTTGAAAGTCCACCTAGTGTCAACTATCTTCACCTATGGGGGGGGGGGGAATAGGTGTCTCTGTAGCGTATTTGCGGAATTAAGATTTTACCTGCATAAGAAAACAAAACAACCAAGCACACAAGGAACACAGACAATATATAGTGGTTCCCCGATTTGGGTACGTCCACTTTCCCCCTTCGACCTATCTCCCAACACGGGACGACTCGGTCACTTCACCAACAGGATTGAAATCCAATCCTTGCACTCACGGAAGGAACCCTTCCACACGTAGAAGTCAACACTCCCACAATCCGGGTTGCACCCAACCCTTACAACTAGGGACCAATCGGTCCGTTACAAGGAAATTAAAAACTAGCTTGTAAGAAATACAAACAACGTTTGGAGAGTAAGGTGACCCTCTTCGTTTGACGACGTGTTCTTGAAGTCGACGAAGAGTGCACAGCCTTAGATCTCACTTGGAGTGAATCTTTCCCGAAACCGGCGGCGGCAAGGTTCTCGGAATCGGCGGCGGTGACGGAGAGCAGCAGCAGTGCCAACTTGATTCAAACTTCGTAGCGAAGGAAGCAAGGTCTTCCAACGGTCACACTAGGATCGATCGTCTCGATCGATTCGGAAGGGGAAGGATTTTCCCGATCAACGAATCAAGAGACAAGGGATCTCTGGTTAGACGCGTGAGACGCTATGCTAGCCTAAGCTTCGGTCGCCGGAGATCTGGAAGAACCTGAGATCAGCAGCGGCGACAACCGTACGAGCGGCGGAGATGACCGGCGGAGCAAGATCGCGAGTTTAGGGTTTTGTCGTCGGCCGCTCGTTCTTTTTGAAATCCCGTGTATTCTTGTTTTTTTACTGTTCATACATACGGAGTATATATACATTAGGTCAAGTATATGACCGTTGTGGGTCCCACCAAAGTAAGGACCAAAGTCCGGTTCAAACAGCTGCAGGTAACTTGGACCGGTCCAGACATTTCAGAAAAATTGCCAAGACAAAATCGGCGAGAATCGAAGGTGATTCTCGACGGATCGGCGAGAATCATCTACGATTCTCGCCGAATTCTACTAGGTGAATTCTGGCAACATTTGCTGTAGAGGCCGGGGAGAATCGGCAGGAATCACACTTGATTCTTGCCGATTCGTCGAGAATGCAAAGTCATTCTCGACGAATCGGCGAGAATCACTTAGTGATTCTCGACGATTCTGCCTTAGAGAAATTTCTGGCGGTGTCGAAACTGCCGGCTCCAACCGGCGGGAATCAGCTAGTGATTCTCGACGACTCGGCGAGAATCATTAATGATTCTCGCCGAATCGGCGAGAATCACTTAGTGATTCTCGTCGATTTTTACTTGGGCTATTTCTCCTCTTTCTTTCCTTGAGCTGGACTTCGGCCCATCCTTGCTCCTTGTCTGCTCTTGCTTTATCATAGCCCTGTACTTGAAATTAAGTACACCCCAATAGAGAGAGTACACGTAGGCCAACACACTGATCTGCTCAACGAGGGATTACGTTGCACAGACCCGTGTATATTGACCCACTGCACCCTGACATTGATGTGTACTTAGCGTGGAATAACTGCAAGCACAACTGGAAATATTTCATCAAATACATTGTCTATTTACCTTGGCTTGCACAGGGGCTTCTTCAAATCAGGTACATTGTGGATGCAATACCCAACAGAGATGGACTGTCAAATCCCAACAGTTTGCAAAACAGTTCTACGACTAAGTCCACAGATGTTGAGTGAAGGCAGTTCACTCAACGTCTTATAATAAGAGGCGTCGAGTATAGCTGAGCCTGTCAAAGCCTCAACATTGGCAAGCAGAAAAATCGACTAAGTCTAGAATCATTGAGTGAGGACAACTTACTCAATGCCTAAAAAGAAGCGTTGGGACAAGCTGAAGCATTTGAAGATTCTATCAAAAATTTTTGCTAAGTCCAGAATCGTTGAGTGATGACAGCTCACTCAATGCCAAAGATGAAGGGGTCGATAGAGCAATGATCAGTCAAAGCCTAAGGAGAGATAGATAGAAAAATCTAAGTTCAAATGCATTGAGTGAGGACAGCTCACTCAACGCAAGCTCATCAAGAAGATTAGCTAAGTACAAAAGCGTTGAGTGATGGAAGTTAACTCAACGCCTCATCAACAAGAAGTTAGGCAAAGACAGAGCGTTGAGTAATGAAGGATCACTCAACGCATTCATAAAGACAGATGCAGCTAAGTACAGAAGCACTGAGTGAAGCCAGTTCACTCAACGCACTCAACGTTTGTCAGCAGAAAGATTATCCAAGGACAAAAGTACTGAGTAAAGGTTATTCACTCAACACTTGATAGTGCAGAAGCAATTGGCTAAGTCCAAATGCGTTGAGTGAAGCCAGTTCACTCAACACACTCAATGTCTGGGTGAAAACTGTGAAAATGGCTAAGTCCACGGATGTTGCGTCAGAATGAGTCAGCAAAGTTTCAAAATGTTACGGGAAAGCTACAGTACACAACAAATGACGCCACAGGCCTATTGTATGACTTTTCCTATAAAAGCAAAGTTACAGCCAACAACTTCAGGTGGGGCCCACAGGTCAAATAGTCAATGGAAGACGAAAGATAAAAGGCATAAGTTCGACGGATGCAAAGACAACTTTTAGGATTTTACATTTTGCAAAGAGGCGAAACTTCATCGTCTTCTTCCTCGCCATTGTTGCAGAGCTTGAAGCTGAAGTTTCAAACCCGCTGAACTAAAAGTTCTTCTAGTTAGCTGTAGCAATTTTCATCAGCTACATCAAGTTCAGAAAAGCTTTCTGAGAAAGAAGACTAAGCAGAGCCTTTAACTTTCTGCAGTTAAGGTTAGTTGTTTGAAGATTAACTAGAACTGTCAACTCATTAGTCTTCAACAACAAGTTCAGAGACTTGGTTTCTGAGTTACTTCCAGCACAAGAAACATCTTATTAAAGATCAAATTTCTTGTTACTGAGAAGAAGTTAGGACTGAGATAACTCAACTCAAGAAGCAGTAGACTCAGAGAACTTCTCTGAAGTCATATCAATAACAACAAAACTCTTTCTTTAATGTAGGATCTTAACAGATCTGAGTGTAAACCTATTTTATAAAGGCAGAGGTAAGATCCAGTTTTAGATCTGAGGTAGGGAAGTTTTGTCTGCGCTAGGATCCTTGTATGGATCTGATTTGTAGGGCTTGTGTGCCTGGGGTAGGGCCTTTGGCCTGAGGTAGGATCTGGTTCAGATCTAAGCTGTATGATAGTTTTACTCTTTGAGCGTAGGGCTATCCTCCTAGCTTGAGTGTAGGACTATTAATTTAGTCTGAGATAGGTGATCTGCTGATCACTGAGCTATAGGAGCAAGCTTGCTCTAAGGTAGGGCCTTATTCCTGAGGTAAGTCTTGGAGGAAACTGAGAGATCCTAAGGGATATGTATTGTAAGCTCTAAGGAGCCGAGATTTGGAGAAGTGTCTTATCTAACACACTGTTAGAGAGGTGAGACGGACAATGGATGTACCCATAATCTGGAGAATCACTATAAACCTTGTGGTGCTTTGTGGTGTGTCTTGAAAGCTGAAAGTAACTAACTCATAACTTACATAAAAGAAGGAAATCTCAAAAGAGACGAAAAATTTATTCACCCTCCCTCTAGGTGTTTAGCTGCCCTTGAAAACTAAAAACTTTCAGTAACCCTAGGAGTGAGTTTGATTAAGGGTAGCATAACATTACAAAGTGCCTTGAGAAAAGGAACAATGGGGTTCAACCCATCATAGTTCCTAGTATCACTGCGAGCCCATCACAGGTTAGACCTCGGGAAGTTCAAGGTTAACCGTAAATCGCTAAGTAATCCGGAAGTTAGACAAGAGTAGTCAGATAAGATTATAGAATATTGTAGTGATCTCACCCACGTGTGGGTTGGAGTGATATAAGACTTGTTAGTCCTACGAGTTGGTGGCTCGAGTGGTTGGTCGATATTAGGATGGGTTAGTCCTACGACTGGGGGCTCAGGAGGGTATTATTATACCTTATTTGTATTTATGTGATGGGTCACTCGGTACTAGTCCAGTCAGCACACTAAAGAAAATACGATGACTCTAATGTGGAGTGTAGAACTTTGGGGAGACCGATAGGATGTTTACACCAGGGTCTGGAGGACTATATCCCCTAAGAGCACACCCGACTATAGAAGACTGGTAGTTGCCAGCAAGAGTACGCAAGTGTTTTGCTGTTATGTTCTTGGCATTGAGACATACGAGAGGTCTAAGTCTGGTAGTGTGTTTGCCCGCCTAGGAGTGGAGACACCTGCTCCACTACCACCGCGAGCCACGACGGTTGGTGCCTGAGAGGTTGACCACCTCCCAAAAAGTGGGGATGCATGAAAGGTCTGTGCACAAAGTCGTGTATGTGAGTTACATAATAAACATTGCATTGCATAGCATGACATAACATACACACTTGCAGATCATAATCATATAAATTAGTATGGGCATTTTTATATGATGAGTTATAATTTCAGAAATCTTAACTTATAAGTTTGTATGGTCATTCATATAAGTTAAGGTACACTTTTGTGATGGTAGTGCAACTTATTTACTTTTCTAGTTTTACATAACTCCTCTTTACTATACTGTTATACTGTGTTAGTTGTTATTCTTCTTTACTTTTATTATTACTCATACTTATATAGAACTGCTAGAGAATTATCAATATATATATATCTGTCACATGCTTGTACATTTTGTTATTATTGGACCTCCGCTTTCTTCCTCCCGAACGGTGCCTAGGAGTCGCAGGGGTGAGGCGGGGACGTAAGAGTTGAGTCTAGTTTGACCGATAGTTATTGGACCACATCATCTTAGGGACACCTGGATAAGCCGTTGTAGTTCGACCAGGCGGAGCCAGAGATTGAGACACTAGGATTTGAGGAGCCGGAGCTGCGCACTACTACTACTACCCGTCGTCAGGTTAATGATCATATGATTTAGCTTCCGCATTGTTAGTTGAGAGAGTGTGATATTTATGATGACTATGTATTGAGCATAAGTCCTATTTCTTGTACTCATTATTATCTCATGTGGACCGTTACTTAGATATTTATATATCTATGATGTGATGTGTGAACTTGTTTTACTTCTTTTCTCATTGTCTATGTGAATGATCTTGCTTGCCGGCAGGGTCACTGTCTTGTGGTAGCTACTAACTCGTAGTTGGTGTCATTGTAAGGCGACGGTCCTGAGCAAAAATCTCTGCTCGATCGTGCTAAATTTCTGGGGGGGAGAGATTTTAACACTTGACGTATAATTTATTTATGAGTGACTTGGACATATAGAGCTCCTCCAATTTCTTCCATAGATCCGTTGTAGTCTCAACATCAACTATATTGTACATCACTTTGTCTGCTAAGCACAACTGAATTGTGTCATTGCCCTTCAGATCCAATTCTTCTCATTCTTCTCCATCTTTCCCGGACTTCTCTTTACCAAGAAGTGTCTTATGGAGATTTTGTTGAACGAGTACTGTCTTGATCTGTTTCTGTCATAGAGCAAAATCGATCTTGTCGTCGTACTTGGGAATCTCGAATTTTACAGCCATTCTTTTGCTCAGGAATTTTCGAGGAGCGCAGCCTGTCTCTGATAGCAATTGTTATAAAATTAATTACAATCTCTCGTCACCGCAGAATGTGCAACACAATAGTAATAACAACAAAATTAAGAAATAATAATGCAAAAATCAAGCACACACGCAGATGACACAAAATTTGTCGCTTAAAGTTCGTCACTTTCCTATGATCAAATTACGATTTGGAGGAAGAGATACAAGTTACTTGCCGATCTTGAGGCAAGGATACTGTGTTGGGTAGAGGGTCCGAAATCCGCCGAGAGGCTGGTTGACGGTTTGCGAGACCACTCTGAGATCAGACTTCTGATTCTCACCATGCGAGGAGGTGATTAATATTTTGAAGTTCTGCGGTGTTCTGATGTCCCAGTTCAGTCTACTTGGGATGGTGCGCCTCATGGGATTGGTCGTATTCTTTAGAGAACATGGTTCAAAATTCTCCTTGAACTGGTTCAGAGATTAGTGCGTTGTCCGTGTTGACGGTGGCGGTCGTATCAAAATCTTTAACAATAAAAGTTGGCTTGACTTTGAGACCAAGATGGATCGTCATCATGGGAACACTCTATTTGGTTATGTCAGGAACTCTTTGGGCTTGCAAGAATTATGGAATGCACTGTCTGACTGTTGTCGTCGCCAGAAGGGGAAAGAGCGGGAATTTTCCCCGATGCTTGGATTTACAGAGTCTCGGGAGTTAGTCAATCGTTTATTTAGCATCTCCTTGTTCGTAGAGGAGAAACATCTGCTGCAGTGCGGGGTATCTACAGATTCTGAGCGGGTAGCTGGGGCGTCTTCAGCTCATGACCAGAAAAGGAAGGTTGTTATGGCCCATTGTAGTGATGATGGCGTCTTCAGTTCATGGTATCAAGGCTCCAGGGAGCACTTCCACCAAGGCTCCGCTCTAGCATGAGCGTTACCATCGAGGCTCCGTGGACTTAGAGATTTATCCATGCCGGAACGCTCACATTGAGGTTCCGTGGACTTAGAGATTCCTCCATGCCGGAACGCTTCTATCGAGGTTCCGTGAACTTAGCCATTTTCCAAGCCGGAGCGCTTCCATCAAGGCTCTAGGGAGTTAGTCTATTTTTTATCTTTTTCACAATTTGTACTTGTAACGGAGAGGTGACCTGTCACCCTCCGATGAATCATCCCGAACTCTTGTAAACTCCAAGGAAATAGTGGATTTTGGCTCGGCATAAATCCAATCACGTGGTTTTCACTCTTTCCAGATTTTCCACGTCAAAAAAGTCTTTTGTCATTTGTTGTTGTATTTCTTTGACTATTTGCGGGCTCGGTCCGACTCCGAGCTAAGGCGGACCGATTCTCCGGACCGGTGAAAAACCGGCGGCCCACAACATTTATATTACATTAGGGTTATTTACTCGGAACTCCCCTCAAAGTTTGCATAATTATAGCTTGCACCTCTCTAACTTTTAAAATTACAATTAGCTCCCGTCAATGTATATATTTCATAACATCCATGCATAAAAAGACTCCCTCAATATTTACTTCAAGGGGATACTTTTGTATATGAATATCATGAAATGTAAACTTTGAGAGGAGTATTTTGTAATTTCAAAAGTTAGCGAGGTGCAAGCTGCATGTAATTACGCAAACTCCGAGGGGAGGTCCCATTCAATAACCAACCCTATTATATTATTACTTATCCTTTCTCTATTTCTCCCTTATAAAATGGCCCACAAATTTAAAGCTATGCTTCAAATTATCTAAGTTTTCATTCATTCTTTAAGAGATTTGATTGGATTTTTTGACCATGCAATACATGTGCTGCTCTGAGAAGCATGCTCCATCCAAAACAAATTGTTTGAATCTATTAAAGTTCTCATTGACTTTTAATTCCACAATATCAAGCAAATTCTTTTTAAGTACTCCATTGTCAACAAGCTCCCTCAATTCTTCTCTTCCATTTCATTAATTTATTGATGATATGTTAACAATGAAACCTTCTTAGAGCTTTTGATTCATTCTTTAAGAGTTTAGATGGTTTTTTTTAGAGGAAAATATGTGAAATTTAATTTAAGGTGACATTTTTTCTTCATTAACGGCGGGAGGAAAATATCAACGCTAAAAAATATGTTCGGTAAAACTCCTTTCTCCGTTCCCAACGTTCCTACATTTCATTTTTGACCTTCAACGTCAGAGGCTTTGTCTGGAACGGTGTTGACGGTCATGAACATGGAGGTTAAATTGTCATTCATTAACACCCATGCACCTAAGTAACTTCATTCACTTTTATGTTCAAACAGATGATGTTTGTTAGGTGATCTTTAACGAATGGCAGTTTAACCCATGCGTTTACGCCCGCCAACACCGTGCCAAAAGGAGCCGAAGCTGCACCTCCCTGCATTCCCACCGCTCTCCTTATTAACGCCTCCAAAATGCCACCGCCAAAACAAACGGAACCTAAGATTCATTTTTTTAGAGTTTAAATGGTTTTTTTAGAGGAACAATATGTGAAATTTAAGACGACTTTTTTTTCTTCATTGACGGTGGGAGGAGAACATGAACGCTAAAAAATATGTTCGGTAAAACTTCTTTCTCCGTTCCCAACGTTCCTACATGTCATTTTTGACCTTCAGCGTCAAAGGCTCCGTCTGGCACGGTGGTGACGGTCATGAACATAGAGGTTAAATTGTCATTCGTTATCGCCCACTTAAGGAACTTCATCCGCTTTTATGTTCAAACGGATTATGTTTGTCAGGTGATCTTTAATGAATGACGGTTTAACTCATGTGTTTACGCCCTCCACCACCATGTCAAATGGAGCCAAAGCTGCCCCTTCCTGCATTCCCACCGCTCTCCTTACTAAGGCTCTATTTGTTTGGGCGTTTCGCTGCTCCGTTTTGGCCAAACGCCGCCGGAAGGAGGGTAAACAAATGAGCATCCGGCGGCGTTTGCTCCGTTTCCACCCGCCCGCCTTGAGAAACGCCCCAAAAAGCTCCGTTAGGAGCAGCCACCTCCCCTCTCCGGTTCGAACACTCCGTTTCCATCCGCCGAATTGGCTCCATTTGGTTCGGCGGTGGCGGGTCGATCCGCCGGGTGGAAACGGAGTGTTCGAACCGGAGAGGGGAGGTGACTGCTCCAAACAGAGTTTTTTGGGGCGTTTCTCAAGACGGGCAGGTGGAAACGGAGCAAACGCCGCCGGATGTTCATTTATTTACCCTCCTTCCGACGGTATTTGACCAAAACAGAGCAGCGAAACGTCCAAACAAATAGAGCCGTAGGGTTGATAAGTAAGTCAAAAGGACAAGGAGTCAACTCATCCTGCATATTACTTTGGACATATCTGGTAGCCCTGTAGGGTAGGGGGGCTGCACGCAGGTGATTAATATTCAATTGATTAATAATTGTTTTAAGAAGTGTGGAGGACAGCAAGAGGATTGAGTTGACAAGGTTGCTGGTTGGCTTAAATGTTCGGCATAAACTTACAAATTGAAGTGAACCGATAAATTGCGGCTATTCTTTATTCCCCGTAATAATTAATGTCTCCACATGCTATCTAATTTGATATGTTACTTTTGCTAACAGGCTAAGAGTGACATAAATGCGATTGATGTACATGTTGATTAGACTGGATAAGAATGCGATCTTTCGTAACAAGCATGCTCTCGAGCGGCGGGCTCAGCTCGAATAAAACCTGTGATCACAGCAATGGGCGGATTCAGAGGGGGGCCCGAGGGACACTGGCACCCCCATTATTTTTCAAAATGATTAGTGTATTTGAATTCCTCTCGTTGAGGCAATGAATTTTGACTACTTAAACGTCAAAAACGGTGACCAGATGAGGAAAATACAACTTCGATAAGATTTAAACGTTCAAATTTTTTTTTGAAGGAAGTTGATGTCTGGTCCCCCATATTAAAAATTTTAGAACACAGTGACATATTCAAAAAAAAATTGTGTGTACTTCCATTATCAATTTGTGCACCCCCATTATTAATTTAATTTCTGGATCCGCCACTAGTCACTGCTCACGACAGTTTGACAGTGGGATGTGAGCGACGAGCACCGGCTTTATGCATGCGAAGCCCGTTTGAGAGCAATGAGTACGGGCGAAGTTTGTGCATGATGTTGGTTGTATATAATTAACCATAGTAATAATTTACATAATTTTAATATAATGATCTCTCACTCTCAGTCTCTCCCTCGCGTGCGACCTTGCGCTCGGCTGTGCGGGCAACCCCGCCTCCGCCCACGTCTGGGTCATGGCTCTGTCGCGCTGCATCCTCCGCGCATCACCGCGCCAGCGCCGCTTCATTCGGGCCCCTGTGCACGCGCTCATGTCAATGCCGCTGCTCGCGCGCACTCATTCCACCACAGCTCACTCCCCCTCATCGGGACTTGGAATAATTTTATGAAAAAATAATGACCTTTTTAGAGGGAGACATGATGACGACAAGACCACGTGAACTCTAAGCGATGACTCAATAAAATCTGCAGCAACGTAAAAAAGATAGAGCAAAAACCCTCTCCAATTTATAAACCTTGCAGGAGAGCTTATAATGGAAGGCTTTGTTAATGCTGGAATATCTCCTGCCAAATTCTTCTGTCTAAAAAAGGGCAGCAGAGTAAATCATATCTTGATCAATCTCTCGCAGAAGGGGCGGGAAAAATTTCCAGCATTATGGCAAGAAACCTCCGGTTTAAACCTCAATTATTTTCTTTGCTCTGAATTTTCGACAAACGATTATTCAAGACCAGCATTGATGATCATATGGCTCTAAGTCGTCCCAAGCTCCAAATTTTTTTTTGCGATTATCTCTTCGCGGGTCATGATTTGTAAAAATTTGGAAGCATTTGATGGGATTCTCCTAGAGATTTCGCAAACCAAGCACACAGAGGCGAGCTAACTCGACCATATGAGTGCGCTCGCAAACCACGCTTGCCTGGGAGCACCCCGGAAGAAGGGAAAAGTGATGCAGGATAAGTTAAATCAAGACAGTAGGAAAAGTTGACGCCGACACGCATAATTTCATTGAACCTTCAAATTAAATTTGTATTTCTATTATGTATTTTATTTTGAGCATTATACTGATGAGCTCACTCGATCGCATTTTAAGTCTTTATGTATTTTAGGCTATTACTTATGTAATAATATTGGTTTTTAATATTGTAGGATATATTATAGATCTTAAGCAAGTCAAGTCCAATACCATCCAAACCCAACATAACTTACCGCACATGCATGTTAAACCACCCCCTTTTCATATATAAACCACCTTCTTTTCTTTATATCATGATGACCACCATATATCGCCTTATTTTCACACAAACCACTTAAATTTTTACAAGTCATGAATGACCATCAAAAACCACCCCCTTTTCCCTCATAAATCACTTTATTTCCTACATGTCATTATTAGCCACCATAAACCACCCCCTTGTCACACATAAACCACTATATTTTTTTATGTCATTAATAACCACCACAAAGTTCTCCCCTTTCACACATAAGCTACCTTATTTTCATCATCATTCAAACATGTGACGAAAGACCACCATAATGATGGTCCAACCTCCAACCAAATACATGGACTCCAAAGTCATTTCCTCCTCACCTTTCATGCCTCTTAAGATCTATAAATAGGCATGAATGCTCTTATTGTAATCATCCTTTGAATGAATGAAAATTGCAATTGTTAGCTATTGCTACATTGTTCTTCTTTGTACTTTTTCCCTCTGAGTGAAGGACTACTAAGAGTGAGAGTGTACGGCCCTTAAAGGACTTTCAAGGAAGGAGTAGACAACGACCCGACGAAGGACTGCCCGATCGGTACTAGCTCGAGTTATCCCTCAACTAAAAATACAAAAGTAGTTTGATTATGGTATTTCTCTTTTCAGGTCTTAGTATTATTCTTTTACATGATTGTAAGATTAGACATTATCGGTTAGCAACTCATCACACGACACCAATTGTTGACGATCGCATTTTCGTCTTACTAATTGTTTTAAGGCCAACTTTCGTATAACTCAAGTGTTTAACGTAAAAAAACTTTGAATCTCCGAAGTAACTCAAATTTCATATTAAATGACCTCGTAAAACCCTTTAGCCTACAACAAATTGGCATCAGAGGGGAGGATTCCCTAACTCTTGTCTAGGGAATATCCAAAAAAAAGTGTTGTTGCATGCATGATTATTTATAATTTTTTTTTAAAAAATAGTAAATCAAAGTATTTTGTACTAAAATTTTAATAGTAAGTTCTTTTAATCTTTATAAATATCTCACCAAAGTTTGAAGCTCAATTAAAATTTGGTATATTAAAAAAATTAATCATTGACATATTTTATCTTTTTTTTGCATTCACGCAAGCATTATTAGTTTAACTTTTTTGCTAAATTTTTTTTAAAAATAGCTCAAAAAATTGAAATACTCCAGATCATTACTTTAGTGTATTCCCTAAAAACATCCAAAATTTGAGCAAGAAACTCAAAAATTAGATAGAAATCTCGTTGTTTCTTCTAAATCACACATTGTTGAATTCTGAAATTCAGCTTGCTGCCTATTTTATTTAAAAAATCATAACTCCTAGAATACTTCTCCAAAAATTATGAAATAAATTCCATCTCTTTGTTTTGAAGTCCTCTATAACTTTCTAGAAGAAATTAAGCCCTAATATAGAACTCAGAGTGGTCTAGAAATTAAGGTTTATGTCTTTATCATAGTTAAATATTTTTCACCCTATAAAGTTTTCATCAATGTCTGCTCGCAGTGGTGCACAATATGCTATAAATATATCTACAAACATAGAAGACATGTTACAAAACATAAAAAAGAGGTTGGGAAGAATGGAAACTTCCAACAAAATTTTGGTGGATCAAGTGGAGACACTTGAAAATAATAGTGGACACACTCCCACTAAGACACTCAAACACCCGATTGATCAAGATAAGCCTAAACAAAGGCCTAACAATCAAAATCCTGAACTCATAGGAAATCATTTTTCTGATTTTGAGTTAGATGATCATCTTGATTAAGAACCAAGAAGATTGGTAAAGCATCCTCACCATCAAGATGACCAAAGGTTTGGCCATTATCATGTTATTCCAAGGAATCTAAAAAGAAATATTGATGACAACTTTACTCGTAGAGCTAAAATCAAAGCTCTAACCTTTGATGAAAATATAGATCCTAAAGTCTTTTCTGATTGACTCACTAATATTGAACAATATTTTGATTGAATTAATATTCGACCAAACTCTCAAGTAAAGTTTGCTAGGTTAATGTTAAAAGGACCCGTTCGAATTTACTGGACGATTGTGGAGAGGAAGTAGGAGCGTAAAAATCGGGAGTTGGGTAGTTGGATGGAGATGAAAACACTTTTATTTGAGAAATACCTTCCCGAGTCACATAATGATCAACTTTTCTCAAACTTACATGATCTTAAGCAAGGAACCTTAACAGTGGCCGAATATTCAGCCCGCTTTGATGATCTAAAGCTTAGATGCGACATATTAGAAACTCCTACGACATTCATTGCTCGATTTAAGGTTGGGTTAAGACCAGATGTCAAGGTCAAAATGATCATTCGAGATGTGAACACTTTAGAGGAATCTTCTCACGTGGCAATTCGAATTGAGTCTTACCTCAAGACCTAACAACAACATAAATTTCATGTCTCCACTCAACGTAACCAAACACCAAGGGTGGCACCGTCCATGCTTACATAAACTATTTCTACATCATTCCCTGATCCTAAAGGAAAGGCCATTACAGGGACATCTGGCTTGAAGTCAACTAATGGAAATACTGGTCCCAAAGCCACAAATATCACATGTTTTAGTTGCAAACAATTGGGCATTATGCATCTCAGTAGCCGCGTAACCTTCATATAGGATTTGAACTCATTCAATCATCACAAGACTTAGAAGATAGTGAAGTAGATCCATTAGAAGAAGACGAAGAATCTGACGAAGCACTTGATTCTAATCAGTTAGCAGTTGTACGATGTATGCTTACAACACCAGAGACTAATGAAGATTGGAAGTGCACATTAATATTTACTACAATTACTAAAATTGGAGAGTAGACATGCAAAATTATTATTGATAGTGGTAGTTGCATGAATGTTATCTTAAATCTTACTACTGAACCTCACCCTAGACCATACAAAGTTGCTTGGATATATACAACGTCCATATCTGTCTCTCAACGTTGTTTGGTGCCAATACAGTTAGGTCGATATAGTGATAAGATATCGTGTGATGTCCTCCTCATGGATGTTTCACATATACTTTTAGGACGACCATGGTTATACGATTTGGATGTGACACATCATGCCTGATCAAATACATATACATTTATTTTTGGAGGTAAGCGTGTAATCCTAAAACCTGCTAAATTTAAAGAAGATGCACCAAAACAACAAGTGACTTCATCGGCCCCTATTGAACATAAGTCACTTCATATCATTAATAGACGTGAGTTCAAAAAGGAAATAGACCATCCTCTTATGTTTGCATTAGTTATCTTAAATTCACCTAGTATGGTATTTATGAACACATTAACATCCGAGGCAAGTGACCTCCTACAAGAATTCAAGGATGTTTGTCCAGAAGAGTTACCAGCTGAACTACCATCATTAAGAAGTATTCAACATGCAATGGACCTCATTACTGGATCTACGCTCCCAAACCTACCCTATTATCGGATGAGTCCTACTGAGCATGCTGAGCTAAAACGTCAGGTTGATGACCTCTTGAGTCGAGGCTTCATTAGGGATAATATGTCTCCGTGTGGAGTTCCTGCCCTTCTTACCCCTAAGAAGGATGGAACATGGCGCATGTGCATTGACAGTCGTATGAAAAATAAAATTACAGTTAAATATAGATGTCCAATACCAAGACTTGATGATATGTTAGATATGATGTCAAGAGCAACCACCTTCTCGAAGATTGATCTTCGAAGTGGATACCACCAGATCCGCATGCGAGAAGGTGATGAGTGGAAGAATGCCCTTAAGACAAAAGAAGGGTTATTTAAGTGGTTAGTCATGCCATTCGGGTTAACTAATGCCCCAAGCATATTTATGTGATTCATGACCCATATTCTTCTACCACATATTGGGAAATTTCTTGTTGTATATTTTGAAGATATCTTAATTTTTAACAAATTCAGGGATGATCACCTTTCACATCTTCGACAAATATTTGAGATTCTATGACGAGATAAACTTTATGTGCACTTAAAAAAATGTTCATTTATGACCCCCCTCGACTATATTTTTAGGTTTTGTTTTGTCAAGTGAAGGAGTCTCTGTAGACCCTAAAAAGAAAAGAGTCATTCAAGAGTGGCCAGTACCATCATCTATTCATGAAGTTTGTAGTTTTCATGGATTAGCAACCTTTTATCATCGATTTATTCAAAGATTCGGCACTATAATGGCACATATCACTCAATGTCTCCAAAAGGGTGAGTTTAGATGGACTCCCGCAACCTCTAAGGCCTTCTTAGAGATTAAGAATTGCTTATCAAGATCCAATGTTTTGAGGATCCCTGATTTTACCAAGGTTTTTGAAGTGTCCTGTGATGCTTCGGGAGTTGGCATTAGCGGTGCCCTAAAGCAAGAAGGTCATCCTATTTCATTCTTTAGCGAAAAAATAAATATGACTCGACAAAAGTATTCAACCTACGATAAAATTTTTTATGATATTATTCAATCACTTCATCATTGGAGACATTATCTTCTTTTTAAAGAATTTGTGTTATATTCTGAACATGAAGTAGTAAAATATATAAACTCTCAAAAGAAGCTTAGCTCCCGACAAGTTAAGTGGATTCAATTTTTACATGAGTATACATTTGTCCTTAAACATACATTTGGTGCTAAGAACAAAGTGGCAGATGCACTAAGTCGAGTATGTACTACTATGAGGGTCATGAGCACTACAGCCACCAGATTTGATAAGATTAAGAATGATTACATTAATTGCAAGGATTTTTGTTATATTTATGCATCTTTTGATGTCGATCCCCAGAGTACTCACACTGAGTACCAAATAAGAGATTGTTACTTATTTCAGGGATCACATCTTTGTATTCCTAATTCTTCACTTTGTGGCTTCCTCATTGAGAAAAATGCATGCAGGAGGAGGTGCTGGACATTTTGGCCGAGATAAGACCATTGCTATCATCGAGGATAGATTCTTTTGGCCTAGCCTTAAGCGTGATGTGGCTCATATTGTTGGGAGGTGTCATATTTGTCAATTGGCAAAACGAGGGAGGCCCATGGTTTGCTCATATACCCCCTTACCCATACCATATATATCTTGGGAGAACATTAGTATGGACTTTGTATTAGGGTTACCACGCACAACACATCGCTATTACTCCATATTCGTTGTCGTTGATAGGTTTTCTAAAATGACTCATTTCATTCCATGTCATAAAACATCTGATGCCTCACATATTGGCACACTTTTCATGAAGGAAGTAGTCTGTGTACATGCATTACCAAAAATTATTGTATCTGATAGGGATGTGCGCTTTGTTAGCTATTTTTGGGAAACTCTATGAAATAAATTAGGAACTAAGTTAGCTTTTTCTACTGCATACCACCCCCAGACTGATGGTCAAACAAAAGTTGTGAACCGTAGCCTTGGAGACCTTCTTAGGAGCTTAGTCGCTGAACATTCTGCTACTTGGGATTTTGTTCTTCATATCACTGAGTTTGCTTATAATAGTTCTGTTAATAGATCCACGAGTATGTCATTTTTTCAAATTATTACAGGATATAACCCAAGAAAGCTCATTGATCTCATTAATTTACCTTCTACTTATAGGACATCAACATTTTCATCTTCATTTATCGAACACATACATTAGTTGCATAAGGAGATTCGACAAAATCTTACGTTAAAATATGAAAGCTATAAGAAAGCAGCTGATCAACACAGGCACCCTGTTGAATTCGCAGTCAAAGACATGGTGCTTGTGAAGGTGAGACTGGAAAGAATGCCCTCAGACAATCTTAAGAAGCTAACCAATAAAAGAGCTTGTCCATACAAGATCATTAAGAAGATTAATGATAATGCTTTTGAATTAGATATACCTATATATGTTGGTAATTCATCAATATTTAATATTGTTGATCTAACTAAGTATAATGATTTTGATGTGGATACTCCTATTAGTACTAACATGCAAGAACTAGCTGGTAGACAACTGCCAACCCCTTCCTTGAGACGCCCGAGGTCTCATCGGCCAGTGAAAATACTTGATGAGCAGGTGATATGTTCAGTTGGTGGTGTTACTCAGTGCTTCCTTGTTCGTTGGAAAGGTCTATCCCAAATTGATTATTCATGGATTACTATTGAAGAGCTACAACAGTTGGATTCAGAGCTCCTACAGGCTTACCTAGACTCACATTCGACAGAGTTGAATTCTTTAAAGCCTGGGGGAGCTGATGCAGGACAAGTTAAATCATTACAGTAGAAAAAGTTGATGTCGACACGCATGATGTCAGTGAACCTTCAAATTTACTTTGTATTTCTATTATGCATTTTATTTTGAGCATACTTATGAGCTCATTAGCATTTTAAGCTTTATGTATTTTGGGCTACTACTTATATAATATGGGTTTTTATATTGTAGGATATATTATAGATCTTGAGCAAGCCAAACCCAATACCATCCAAACCCAACATAATTTAGCCCGCATGTTAAACCACCCCATTTTCATATATAAACCATCTTTTTTTATTATGATGACCACCAGAAACCATCCCTTTTTCACACATAAATCACTTAAATTTCTACAAGTCATGAATGACCACAAAAAACCACCAACTTTTCCCACATAAATCACTTTATTTCCTATATGTCATTATTAGTCATCATAAACCACTCTTTTTTCACACATAAACCACTTTATTTTTTTCATGTCATTAATAACCACCATAAATTTCTCCCCTTTCACACATAAGCTACCTTATTTTCATCATCATTCAAACATGTGACTAAAGACCACCATAATGATGACCCAACCTCCAACCAAATACATGGACTCCAAAATCATTCCCTTCTCACCTTTTATGGCCTTTAAGATCTATAAATAGGCATGAACTCCAAAGTCATTTCCTCCTCAACTTTCATGGCTCTTAAGATCTATAAATAGGCATGAATGCTCTTGTTGTAATCATCCTTTGAATGAATGAAAATTGCAATTGTTAGTTATTGCTACATTGTTCTTCTTTGTACTTTTTCCCTCTAAGTGAAGGACTACTAAGAGTGAGAGTATACGGCCCTTGAAGAAGGACTTTCAAGGAAGGAGTAGGCAATGACCCGGCGAAGGACTGCCTGATCGGTATTAGCTCGAGTTATCCCTCAACTAAAAATACAAAAGTAGTTTGACTACGATATTTCTCTTTCAAGGCCTTAGTATTATTTTTATACATGATTGTAAGATTAGACATTATCGGTTAGCAACTCATAACACGACACCAATTGTTGACGATCACATTTCCTTCTTCCTATTTGGTTTAAGGCCAACTTTCGTATAACTCAATTGTTTAACATAAAAGAACTTTGAATCTCCAAAGTAACTCAAATATCATATTAAATGACCTCATAAAACCCCTTAGCATACATCAAAAAGCCAAGCATGTGTCTGTGAAAACGACGCCCATGCGCGAGCAGCGCACCCGCGAGCCAGCGGCCAACTCGCACGCGCTGGCGGTCTGCGCGCGAGCGTGGCTTACGAGCACGTGCAAGCGTGCTCGGCCCCCATGCACGCTCTCCCACGTGAGTGTTGGCGTGCCCCGCGCGCACGCGACAATAGTGGCCTCTACAGCCTCCAGCCGCCATCGGTCACTACCGCTAGGCAACCTACTCGAGCCGCCCGGGGGGCACTTACATCATTTCATGAAAATTGGTGATTCAGGTTACCAAAACGGAGCGACGACATTTGCTGCCTCAAAATCTGCCCGGGAGCAATTACTAGCATATCCCTCCAGAAAACCATAAAAGAGCATCAGACCCTCATTTGAAGATAAGCAACTCCAGTCTTCAGAGACTAGAGAGAGGTCTGAGATTTTTTTGGCGAGAACGTAGGACTTAGATCATTTTTTCGCTTGAAATTTGTTTCGCTCCCTCTTTAGCGTACACAACACACTACGCTCACTTGGATGATTTCGTGAGCCCAGGAGAAGGCAGTGGGATTCACTTCCGCGAATCCTGGGGTGAAGCCGTGAAGACATCACATGGCTTCAAGGACTTATCATTCTTCTCAACGGGAGTGCTCTCATCAAATCTCCAATTCTGCTGGAGCGCCCTCATCAAAGCTCTGAGGACTCAGCATATTTCCCACCAGAGCGCTCTCATCAAGGCTCCTATGACTTAGTTTGTTTTCAATTATTTTTGTATTCAAATCTTGTAACACAGAGGTGGTATGTCACCATCCGAGGAAATCTCCAAAACTTGTAATTTCAAAGAGAAATGGTTTATTTTGGCCCAACACAGACCCGATCACGTGGTTTTTCACTCTTTCCGAGTTTTTTACGGTAAAAAAGTCTCATGTCATGGTTGTTGGATTTTCATTGATTGTTTGCGCATCCGGTCCAACTTCGAGCTAAGGAGATCCGATTCTCCGGGCCGAGGAAACCCGAATGACCCACAACAATGGTGATTTTTTTATTAGATTTGAAAATTATTTATATGGAAACTATACCTGTACACTAATATTGAACTTCTACTATATGAGTGAAGTGTAACTGTATTTGTAAAATATAATTGTATAGTGATTTAATGTACTATTTGTTTTCGCTCAAATTAAAAAAGAACATCCTAATTTTAATGTTGTTCATTCAGAGGAAGCGGTGTAAGCTATGTATTGTGAGTACACTCATAAAACAAGATTTATTGTTCGTAGAAAACACATGTTTTAATGGACAGACACAAGAATTATCAAAGCGCGAGAATATAGTTGTTCAAAGGCCGGAAAGAAACGCACAAAACAGTCACCAATTAAATGTCGCGTCGAACTGATTGTCTTGCATGTATTCATTTTAGAACTAATATTATCAAAGCACGCTTGACCCTAGATTTCGATCCCCAAATCGAAGGTCGAAACAGCTCTAAATCAAAAAGTGGTCAACATGAAAGTTATTCTTATCGATAAGATCTACAACTTTCATGTTGATCACTTTTCGATAGAATGAATATTGACCGTTGAATCATGAGAGAGAACATGAGGGGGATTTGGAGAGAGAAAGAAGAGGGAGTGGGAGAGAGAGGGGCGGGAGAGAGAAGGAGAGAGGGAGAGAGGAGTAATAAATTATTTTTATAGATTAAAATTTACAAATTTTATAAAATAAAAATAGGAATAATAATTCATATTTTTTTGCGGTCATTTTAAGTACTCATATGTATATGTTTTGAAAAAAATAAGATTTTGGGGGCGTGCGCAGCCGCTCAAAAGCGGGCGCAACCCGCAGCGACGCATCGAGCACGGGCGAAGCCCGCCTGTGTTGAAACCGGGAAACCAGTCTCTGTGGAGTTCGACCCTTGGGGAAGGGGTGGTCGCGCACCTACTTCGCTCCTGCAAGAAAATGACAAGAAAGTGAAGAACTAAGGACTAGACCAAGGGCCCGGCGGGGAGGTCCCACCACACACCCGGAAGATCTTAGAGCGCTTCCCCTCCTTAGCCGATTGCCGGGCTAAGGTACCTCAGAAAGCGCTAGGAGGCCTGAGAATTCGTAAGCGTGCCTTCTGAGATACCCCTTGGGTCCTATTTATAGAGAACTGAAAACGGCCTGCAAATAGCCTACCTCTGCTGGTCTGAAATTACTGAAAGCCCCCTTGGGCTGGTCTGCCAACAGTCAAACTCCGGTGTTATGAGAGGCCATGGGCAGACCACCTGGGGCGGGATGGCCACTGGATCCCTTGCTCGGCCAGGGCGGCGAGAGCCTGATGGGGCTGGCACGCGTCGATTCTGCTCGGCCAATGGCGAGTGCGGGCTTGGCTGGCGAGCAGCTCCACTTCGGCGAGTGCGGGCTCGGCTGGCGAGCAGCTCCGCTTCGGCGAGTGCGGGCTCGGCTGGCAAGACCCTGAGCTCGGCCCGACGATCTCCGAGCTCGGTACGACGATCTGCCGAGTTCGAGCTCGGCGGTGAGCCCTGCCTGGCCGTGAGGCGGTCTGGACCGGTCCGGTCTGGCCTCCGTGGGCCCACTCGGCGGATACGGGGTTATACACAATCCCCGCTCTTTGCGAGGTTGGGACAAGCTTGGAAAGATACATCCAACCCCGCAGGATCCGGCGAGTGGGAGGCATGCGCTGAAGGAAGAATCTTCTGGTAGGCCCCACAGGCAGCTATATATATGTACCCCTACGCATTCGACTGACCCTTGCCCTTCCTGGACTCCTGCTAAGATGCCGCTTCCCAAGGAAGTCTTGGAGCGGCTCGCACGCGCTCGTGATGAGATTGCCGCTCAAGCTGCGGGCATGACCAGCCTAGAGGTCCCTGCTTGCCGCTTCGCTGATTTTGGCTCAGCTAAACAGGCGAAATCCCTTCCTCCGGGGGCTGAGCCCATTCTAGCCGATTTTTCGGCGGCCTTGGGGAGCGGGGCTGGCTCCTCCAACCAGCCGACTCTTGATTCTCCTGCACAAGACCTCGTGGAGCTTTCTTCCAGCCGGGGGAAAAGCGGCGAGGCGTCCACCCCGCGGGCCAGAAGCATTCCTGACAGCTCGCCAAAACGGGAGTCTGAGGTCAAGGAGCCGAACTCGCAGAAACTGGCATCGTCGAGTCTTCCCCCTTCTCGGCAACCGTCCCCTGGTACCGTACTTGCGGGGGGAGGTGTCGGGCATATCCCCGTCCCCGGCTACCAACTTGCTCCTCAGGAACTCCTGCATGGGTGTGGCAAGGACCTGCGCCACTTCTCTCCTCGCGCCAACCCGGGGGAGTCAGGCTCGCGCGGTAAGTTTTCAACTTTATACTCTTCTGTTCTGGGGGTGCCCGCTTTTCTGATCGTCTTTCAGTTCTTCATTCAGAACTTCTCGTCCGGAAGGAGGACGGCGAGTCCGTGGATCGACCTCCTTACTCGCCTCTCCCTTCTCCAAGCGCCCTAGACGCCTTCCTGGACTCCGAACTGGGTAGTCCTGAACGTGCAAAACGGGAGCGGAAGGTTCTCAAGAAGCTGGTGCGCGAGCTCCACGACCTGCGGAAGGACAACAACAGGCTGCAGTGGGAGTGCTCGCGTCTTGCGGACGGTGCTGGGGTCAGCTTGGCGTTCGAGGAGGCGTCTTCCTTGGTGCTGATGGATGAGATTGACGAGAACCTGCGGGTAGTGAATAGGAATATGGGGCGGCTTCGCGAGCTCCACACGCGGCGATCTGTGACGGCGGACCGGCGAGACCGGGGAGAATAGGACGGCTCCTCTGTCGGCCGACCGGTGCTCGCGCTCTCCCTCGCGTGGTCCTCGCGCCTTTATCTTTCCCTACTCTGAATAATTCGACTGTTTGTAATAATTTAAACAAATTTTATGTGACCTCGTATATATATGAAGATGTGTTTTCGATATCCTGATAAGCGTCCTTTCGAATTCCTCCTTCTTGAACCGAGCTAGCTTGCGGGTCTTGGCGAGCAGGGGGCGGCGAGGCGGCGAGACGACGTGGAGGGGCTGGGCGGATCGATCGGCTCGCCCTCGCCCTTCCCTGCCTTACTTTTTCTTTCTATAAATAGACCCTCTCACCTACCCCCCTGGATACGCCTTTATTGCTTCCGAACCCTTACCTCCCCTCCGTCACCCCGAGCTCGCGCCTTTCCCTCGTTTGCTAGAATGGTGAAAACTAACCCTAACGCGGATGGCCGATCCAAGTGTGCTCGGCACTTCGTCGACCACTGCTTCTTTGAGGGGCACATCACAGAGGAGGAGCTCGCCGAGTTCACGGCTGAGTTCGTCCCTCCCGGCTTCCATGCTCGCGCGCCCGCCGAGCATGAAGCAATCAACTCTTTACCTGAGGGTGAGCTCGCCTTCCCCATCTCGCACTTCGAGGTGGGGCTGCGCCTCCCCCTCTGGCCAGAGATCCAATAGATTCTGAAGTATTACGGCGCGGTCCCCGCGCAGCTGAACTCCAACGCCATCGCCATAATGGTGGCGTTCGCCTGCTTCCTTCGCCGGGAGCGGATTGAATTCAATCTCATGGTCTTCTGCAAGCTGTTCTCCTACAAGGCCACCCCCAATGGGATCGCCTACTTCGGCGGATCCCTCATCAAGGTTCGCAAGCTCGCGAACAAGAATCACAACTGGATGACCCGGCTCGTATTTGTCAAGGGCGAGCTCGGCAACATCCCTTTCCGGCCCCTGCAGAAAAGCGAGGACATCTACCGTCCTCCTTCCCTGTCCGGCGGCGACGCCGATCTCCACAAATTCTTCCTTCACAAAGACTTCAAGGTCGCCTACCTCCGCCGCGGCCTCGCCTCGCTTCAACCCATTCTCCCTGGTGAAGGTACATCTCGCCCTATTTTCTCGCGGGCTCTGTCAAAGTGAACCTTGGTTTTTCTGACCAAGTTTTTTCCTGCAGGGGAGCGACTTCTGCCGGAGCATCCGCCGTTCGCCGACCCGGGGATATTCTCTGATCCCTTGGAGCGGGCCCGGGCAGCGGCGGAGGCCTGCCGAGACGAACAGGCGCGGGGCCAACCCCTTAGCAAGAAGCGTCTGGAGCTCGCGGAGTCAAGCTCGCGCCCAGATCTCTCAGCACCGAAGAGGAAAAAGGCCAAGGTGGTCTCGCGCGGGCGGCTGAATCTCCCCTCCTCGCCCGTCAAGTTCATGAGCTCGCCAGAGGCTTCCTCCGACGACCCCCCGCTGAGTCCGCTGAAGGAAGCGTCCTCCCCCCGAAGGGAGAAGAAGAAGAGGGATGGTCCTTCCCCCCCCTGATTCTGCCGAGGGGGTCGTCCTTCTCGAACCCGGCCTGCCGAAGGATCACCCCCACTTCGGCAAGGGAGGAAGGAGCAAGGATGCGGCCGTCGAGCCTATCCTGAAATGGGATGAGGGGGCCCACCGAGTCTCCGTTTCTACTCGCGCCCCCTCCTGGGGAGCTCGCCGACCTCCCACTGGCCACGCCTTCGCCTTCGACTTCGGACTCTATGGCCGTGACAGTGCCGAGTCGTACAAAAACCTAACCCCCCCCCCCGCCAGCTCGGCCATGAGGGATTGCAGGCCCACCTGCGGGCCTTCGAGCTTCACCACATGATGGTCCGCCGCGGCTTCCAGCTCAGCAATGCCTTGCTGACTGCCGAGCAGGAGCGTGAACTGGCGAAGGAGAGCGCGGCCGACGCGGAAAGGCGGTTCGGCCTTGCCGACGCTCTACTCGCGAAATCTGTCGGCGACTTGGTAATCACTGGATATCTCTACTTACCTTACTTAGGATTATTCTTGTGCTTGTTCTGAACTTTTAATCCTACAGGATGCCGAAGCCGCCGACGCGCTGCGAGGCGAGGTGGCTCAGCTGCAAGCTCAGCTTGCCGAGCGGGAGACCCAGCTTGCCGAGCAGAGGGCGCACTCTCGCGAGCAAGAGGCTGTCGCTGCTCAGCTGAGGATGGAGGCGGCGGATCTGAAGGAGAAGAACAAGGAGCTCCATGGCGAGGTCCTCCGCCAGGCTGAAGCTCTCATTCCCCCAGGAGCCAGCGAGCCACCCTTCCCCTACAAGAGGCCTCGGGTCTTCGGCGAGGCTGACGTCGCAGAGCGACTGCGCGTCAACTCCATTGAGTCCGCCGAGTGCCTTCTGAAGGCCATGCGGGGGACGGGGATTTTGGCTGAAGGCTGCGAAGGAGTCACCGTCCGGGATCTCCTGCCGACCTTGTTCCCACCCAGCCCGCTCAGCGAGAAAGAAGACAGCTTCGACTCGCTCTTCGCAGGGGTTGGAGAGAAGGACACTCGGCTCGGCGGCGAGGAGGATCGCCGCGCAGGGAGGGAAGGCGAGAGCTGACGGGGCTCCTCAACCTTTGTTTTCTTCTTCTTTCTTCTTCTTTTTGTACCTTGCCGAGGCAAGCCTGATTTTGTGATCATAATAGTAAAACGGACAATTTTCGCACAATTTTTCTAACTTCTTTTTAAGCTTGCTTGCGATTGTATCTGTGCGCGCGATACCCCTTTGGGCAATCCTGCTGAGTCCGACCCCGTCTGTAGGATGTCTTTGAACTAGGGCGAGCGCTTGCGGCGAGATCCTAGGCGCCGACCGTAGCTGGACTCGCTGATGTTACCGGTGCTCGTGGCGAGGTCGGACTCGCTTGAGAGAACTATCCTCCCCCTGAGTCCGAGATGGGACCATGACCTCCCGGGTGGCGAGCTGGGGGGAGGCGGAATATCCCGAACTCGCCGTCTTGGCTGACGAGCTCGCCCCTGGGGCTTTTCTCAGATCCACTCAGTCGTGCCAATTAGGTGGGAGCTTGGCAGGGGAGCGACGAGACCTAACCCCAGATCGAGAAGACTTAGAAACATTTGCCTATCCCGGGTGCTACCACCGAGCCAGTCAGCTAAGTGAGAGCCTGAGGGTGGGTGTTGAACATCCTCCGGGCTCAGCCCTAGGGCCATAGCGATGTCCATCGAGACTCAGCCGTGCCAGCTAGGTGGAAGCCTGGCAGGGGAGCGACGAGACCTAACCCCAGAGCGAGAAGACTTAGAAACATTTGCCTATCCCGGGTGCTACCACCGGGCCAGTCAGCTAGGTGAGAGCCTGAGGGCGAGTGTTGAACATCCTCCGGGCTCAGCCCTAGGGTCATAGCGATGTCCATCGGGACTCAGCCGTACCAGCTAGGTGGAAGCCTGGCAGGGGAGCGACGAGACCTAACCCCAGAGCGAGAAGACTTAGAAACATTTGCCTATCCCGGGTGCTACCACCGGGCCAGTCAGCTAGGTGAGAGCCCGAGGGCGGGTGTTGAACATCCTCCGGGCTCAGCCCCAGGGTCATAGCAATGTCCATCGAGACTCAGCCGTGCCAGCTAGGTGGAAGCCTGGCAGGGGAGCGACGAGGCCTAACCCCGGAGCGAGAAGACTTAGAAACATTTGCCTATCCCGGGTGCTACCACCGGGCCAGTCAGCTAGGTGAGAGCCTGAGGACGGGTGTTGAACATCCTCCGGGCTCAGCCCCAGGGTCATAGCGATGTCCATCGGGACTCAGCCGTGCCAGCTAGGTGGAAGCCTGGCAGGGGAGCGACGAGACCTAAACCCAGAGCGAGAAGACTTAGAAATATTTGCCTATCCCGGGTGCTACCACCGGGCCAGTCAGCTAGGTGAGAGCCTGAGGGCGGGTGTTGAACATCCTCCGGGCTCAACCCCAGGGTCATAGCGATGTCCATCAAGACTCAGCCGTGCCAGCTAGGTGGAAGCCTGGCAGGGGAGCGACGAGACCTAACCCCGGAGCGAGAAGACTTAGAAACATTTGCTTATCCCAGGTGCTACCACCGGGCCAGTCAGTTAGGTGAGAGCCTGAGGGCGGGTGTTGAACATCCTCCGGGCTCAGCCCCAGGGTCATAGCGATGTTCATCGAGACTCAGCCGTGCCAGCTAGGTGGAAGCCTGGCAGGGGAGCGACGAGACCTAACCCCAGAGCGAGAAGACTTAGAAACATTTGCCTATCCCGGGTGCTACCACCGGGCCAGTCAGCTAGGTGAGAGCCTGAGGGCGGGTGTTGAACATCCTCCGGGCTCAACCCCAGGGTCATAGCAATGTCCATCGAGACTCAGCCGTGCCAGCTAGGTGGAAGCCTGGCAGGGGAGCGACGAGACCTAACCCCAGAGCGAGAAGACTTAGAAACATTTGCCTATCCCGGGTGCTACCACCGGGCCAGTCAGCTAGGTGAGAGCCTGAGGGCAGGTGTTGAACATCCTCCGGGCTCAGCCCCAGGGTCATAGCGATGTCCATCGAGACTCAGCCGTGCCAGTTAGGTGGAAGCATGGCAGGGGAGCGACGAGACCTAACCCCAGAGCGAGAAGACTTAGAAACATTTGCCTATCCCGGGCTCCGAATCGCGAGTCGTCCTGCCATTATAGTTTTGCAAAAGCACGAGACTCGGTGATGAGATTCATTTTGATTCATGGAATAAGAATACCTACAATATTTTCAAGGGTAAAAACGTTTTAGATCATCGTCATTCCAAGTATGGCTGAGGGTATCCCCTTTTACATCCTAGAGGCGATACCCCCCTTATTTTAAGGTCTCCTGTACAATGTAGGGGCCCTCCCAATTGGGATGGAGTTTTCCCACAGCGGCCGATCTTCCTGCCGCATCCACTTTTTTCAGGATAAGGTCCCCTTCCGCGAACTGCTTGACTCGGACGTGCTTGTTGAAGTACTTGGCCATCCTCCGCTTGACCTCTTCCTGCCTGACGGTGGACAAGTCGCGTAACTCCTCGATCATATCAAGGGAGAGTCGGAGCTCCTCCTCATTTTCTGATCTCCACTCTTCCCTTGCAGCCTCTGCCTCGGCAACCCGGGGTGTCCTGACCTCGAACTCGATGGGTAGAACGGCTTCGCAGCCATGAGAAAGTTTAAAGGGCGTCTCTCCCGTGGCCGTATTGGGGGTGGTCCTAAGGGCCCAAAGTACTGAGGGGAGTTGCTCCACCCAGCTTCCCCTCAGATTTTCCACTTTCTTTTTCAACAGGTTCACGATTATTTTGTTGGCCGCCTCCACCTGCCTGTTGCTCCTGGGGTGGTGGACAGAGGCGAACCGAAGGTCAATTCCCAGCTGTTCGCAAAAGCGGATGAACTCCGCGCTGTCGAACTGAGGCCCGTTGTCCGTGACGATTGCCTGTGGTAGCCCGTGCCTGCAGATGATCTCCCCCCAGATAAAATTCCTGATCACTTGGGAGGTTACTTTGGCTAGAGCCTTCACCTCCAGCCACTTAGAGAAATAATCGATCATGACCAGCAAAAATCTTCTCTGCCCGCTGGCCTGAGGAAAAGGTCCCACAAGATCCAAGCCCCATATGGCGAAGGGCCATGGTGCCATGATGCTCCTTAGCCTCTGAGCCGGCTGTAACTGGAGTGGAGCATAGAGCTGGCACTTATGACATTTTTTTACGAATTCGGCTGCATCTTGACCGAGGGTAGGCCAGAAGTACCCTTGCCTGATGATCCTCCCTTCTAAGGTCCGACTCCCCGAGTGGCTTCCGCACTCGCCGGAATGGACCTCCTCCAAAATTTTATGTACCTCCCTTTCGGCCACGCAACGGGCTAGCATCCCTGAGAGGGTCTTACGGTATAACTCCCCCTCGCGCAGGAGGTAGTATGCTGCCTTATGCTTGAGCCCCCTACGATCCATCCCCTCCGGTGTAAGACCCCAACCTCGGAGTTGATCGCGGGGCGATCAATCAACGCTTTTGGAGGTCTGAACAGGGGCACACGGCCGTGTGCCTACCCGTGTTCAGTGGTTTTGTGCAGTCTCGAGTCAGAGAAGTACACGGCCTGAGACACACGGCTGTGTCTCAAGCCGTGTGTGGGGCACACGACCTCGAACACGGCCATGTTCGAAGCCGTGTTCTGGAAGCCCGACGATCGTCCTAAAGCTCCAGGTAACACGGCCCGTGGTACACGGCCGTGTCAGGACCCGTGTCGATCGGCGAATGAACTACACGGCCAGGCACACGGCCGTGTGCCAACCCGTGTTCGGCCCAGATTTTGTTATTTTGGATCTAATCTCGGCCGTTCATTCCCTTGGATCTGGATCCGACGGTGGGGGCTTCTCCTGGGGGGTTATTAGCCGGGAAATGGGGGGAGAAACCCTCATTTTCATCTTGAGTTCTCTTTCTACATCCTAGAGAGAGGGGAGAGCTCCATTGGTGGTGTGAGGCCAAAATCCGGCCGCCAGAGGAGGTTCGAAGCTCCAAATCGCGATCCGAGCCCAGATCCACGGAGGCGACGACGTTGCGAAGCTTTCTAGCCGCGTAGTTTGCGATGGCGCCGCGGAAAAACGCAAGGGTAACGATTCTTTATCTTGGGCATGTGAAGCCCTCTTTTCCTTGCATAGGGAGCCCGCTCTCGCGAGTGAGCGAAGAGTTGGAGCGCTCCTTGGGGTAGATATGTGAAGTCCCCCTTGTGTAGAGTCCGTATGCGTAAACGGACATAGGCATTGTGTGTGAAGCCTATTCGGACGTGTTGGTCCGAATCGGTGATGTTGCATTGCATTTGAACCGGGCAAGACTCCGGATGTTTGGGTGTTTTCGGGTTTTTCTACGTGGTAGATTGCGTCAGGGAATCTTAGAGATTAACTCTAAGGTGCACCCGGAAAACTGGGCAAAAGCGGGTTTTGCCAACACGGAGGCCGGGGAGCCAACGTGAACATAACTGGGTTATGTGATTTTGTAGCGGAAACGGGACTCGGTGAATCTTGACCTGCGCATATGGCTTAAATTGTCGTTGCGGTATGAGCACGGGTCAAGCGGAACCGTACCCGGTCTATGTCGTTCGGTAGGACCGTTGTCATGGACGAGGGTCTTCGGCGGTCTATGGCTTAAATTGTCGTGACCAAGGCTAAGGAGACAAATTGCTCATTGGATGACCGTCCTAGAGGCGGTGGTGGAGCGGGAACGTCTATGGCTTGAATTGACGTTGGCCGGTTCACCGAGAATGTGCCCTGAGTGCACGGGGTGTGTGGCCGTGCGAGCCTACGCCTGTGGTGATGTGCAATTACCTTTTATAAATGCCTATACTAATAAAGTGCAGGGAAAGAGCATCCCCGCCCCGATTGTGGGGGCGGGATCGTTATAATTTGGTCAGCATTGCTGACCGTTGCTATTGTTTGCCACCGGGCGGTGGTTTGTTGCTTGCAGGTGCTGCGGAGCCGAGCGGGAAATAGCGGGCTAAAGCCCTTGTTGCTGTGCCGGCCCTCGAAGGCCTAATTTGTTATGTTTTTCCCGTTCATTCATGTATGGCCGGCCTGCGAGCCGAGGTCTGAAAACACTATTTTTGTTAAGTGAACAATGTAAGGCCTTAAGGCTAGTTCTCTTTTGTGTATGTACTCATTCCTGGGGTGTAGTGGACATTCATGCTTTGTGGCAGGGTTCTTATCTTTTTGCAACTTAATTAAATTTCTTCCGCTAGGTGTTGTGTAGGACGCTCTGATTGGTTGTATGGTTTCAACGCGTAACCAACCGGTCTGTCCGTAGTATATGGCGTCGGGCCCCGGCCGGACCTACTGCTATATGCTATGTGACGGATAGGGGTGTTACAAATTGGTATCAGACTTCTGGTTTCGGTCACGCTTAAATGAATTCGTGGACGAATTCACTTTAAGGGGTGGTGAGCACATTGTGTGCGTCATCGTTATAACATGAAAAGAACCCATGAATGTCCACTTAGGAATGAAAATACACATGTTTGAGGAACCTGTGTGTTCCTATAATTGCTATTTGCAGTAGTGTTTGGTCGCTTATCGGTGTTTTTGCACGATTATAGGTGACCAGAAGTGGCGCTGGGCCGTCTGAACGGCCAGGTTCTGAGGCGAGCAGTGCGCCAAGCGATACGCCTGCAACACCTTTGTCTGCCGAGACCATTAGGTTGGTGGCAGAAGCGGTCATGGCAATGATTAATGCGCAGCCTGCAAGACAGGTGCATCAGCCTGCTCCTGCTGTAGAGCAAGTACCGCTTCAGACGGCAGAGCAAAGGAGGGTTGAGCAAGTTGTGGTGGAACCAGAGTTGCCGCGGAGAGCAACTGAAAGACAACTGAAGCATGTCATGGGCTTTCATCCACCGGTGTTCACGGGGGCAGAAACCCCGACCCAAGCAGAGGATTGGCTCTCAAGGGTCAATAGGGTGATGACTGCGACGGAAACTGAAGAGTGGCAGAAGACCACTATAACGACGTTCCTTTTGGATGGGGACGCAAGACTGTGGTGGGAGGGCCTAGAGCTGCATCAGTTGAGGGGAAGGCCATTGGCCGAAGTCCCGATGGAGGAGTTTGCGAGACTATTTATGGCTCGATACCTCCCCTCGGCGCAGAGGATCGCGCTAGAGAGCGAATTCCAGAAGTTGGTGCAGGGTGATAGCACCGTTGATGAATACCTCCACGAGTTTACTCGGTTGGGGAGATATGCCGACGCTACCTTCGCAGACGAGGAGCGCAAGACGAGCCGCTTTTATGAAGGGCTAAGGGATGATTTGAGGTTGCTGCTATCGGGGCCCAAGGCGCAGGGTTTCATGACCCTGGTCAGTTCGGCCCGGTCCTTGGAGAAGGATATGAGAAACATGCAAGCGAAGAAGGAGAGGGAATCTGGTGGCAAGAGATCAGAGTTCAAGGCGCCGACTACGTCGAAGTCGGGCTACCGCAGATTCTCCAAGAAGTCTAGGACGTCGGGTCCAGCTCCTTCTGCAGGTGCCTCGGGGGCAACTACCAATCGAACCCCGGGCGCTTGTTTCACGTGTGGAAAGCCGGGGCACTTTGCCCGTGACTGCTGGAGTGGACGCTCAAAGTCCGAAAGGAAACAAGGAGCTACCTACGAGGAAAAGGGCAAAGCGGTGGAGTCGACCGCGTCCCACTATGCTCCGACTCAGCCTAAAGTCTACAACTTGGGCCAGCAGGAGGCCATCAAGCAAGCGGATGTGGTGACAGGTATGAGTTAATTTATGCAAGTTGACTTGAGAATACTATTACCTATTGCTTGTTAAGCTAATGTCTTTTGCTTAGGCTTTGTGTTGATTAGCGATAGTCCGGCACGGGCACTGTTCGACACTGGTGCTTCGCATTCTTTCTTGTCCGAACAGTTTATATCGCGCATCGGAGTCCCTTCTTCGATGGCGAAGGACAAGTTAGATGTGTTGCTACCGAATGGGTGCTCGATGCGTGCAGACAGAGTGTGCGCCGTGAAGGTTCACATAGGGAGCCAAGAGTTCGACTTGCTAGCGTCATTATTGCCGTTAGTAGAGTTCGATGTTATCTTTGGAATGGATTGGCTGTCAGAGCAGAAGGCTTGGATCGATTGCGACCGTAAGGAGGTCAAGCTGGGTGTAGGGCGGGAGACTACTTTCGAGGGGCTTAAGGGGTCGAGCAAGACACTAATGTCTGCTCTTCAGGTGGTGAAGGCAGTTCGTGCTGGTGCAGAGCTGTTCTTTGCGATAGTGGGGGCTGTGGAGCCAAAGTCCCCGTTGGATAGCATCCCCGTGGTTCGCGAATACCCCGATGTGTTCCCGGATAGCCTTCCCGGAGCCCCACCGCAGCGAGAGATTGATTTTACGATCGAGCTCGTGCCGGGTGCCAAACCCGTGTCACGTGCTCCTTATAGGTTGGCGCCAAAGGAGATGGCGGAGTTGAAGGTTCAGTTGGAGGAACTGATGGAGCAAGGTTATGTGCATCCAAGTTCGTCGCATTGGAGCGCACCGGTCCTCTTCATTAAAAAGAAGGACGGTAGTATGCGGCTGTGCATCGACTACAGAGAATTGAACAAGTTGACGGAAAAGAATAAGTACCCGATCCCGAGGATTGATGATCTCTTTGATCAGTTAGTCGGATCGTCGGTATACTCCAAGTTGAACTTGAAGTCGGGGTACTATCAGCTGAGGATCAGGGAGTGTGATATCCCGAAGACGGCGTTCAGTACGAAATATAGGCATTTCGAGTTCACGGTCATGCCGTTTGGACTGACAAATGCGCCATCGGTGTTTATGGATCTGATGAACAGGACGTTCAGAGATTTCCTGGATCGCTTTGTGATCGTCTTTATTGACGATATTTTGGTATACTCGCAGTGCGAAGAAGACCACTTCAAGCATTTGCATTTGGTGTTGGAGACTCTGAGGAGGAATGAGCTTTACGCAAAGTTCTCCAAGTGCGAGTTCTGGCTACCCTCGGTAGCGTTCCTTGGTCATATAATGAGTGAGGAAGGTATAGCGGTGGATCCGGCGAAGATTGTTGCGATACGGGAGTGGCCTGCGTTATCTTCTGTCGCGGAAGTCCGTAGTTTTCTCGGGCTTGCCGAATATTACAGGCGCTTCGTAGAGAACTTCTCGCGGGTAGCGTTACCTCTCACGAAGTTGACAAGGAAGGATCAGAAATTCTTGTGGACGCAAGAGTGCGTGCAGGCTTTTGAGGAGCTGAAGAGGCGGTTGACCACGGCGCCAGTGCTTAGTTCGCCGAGTGGGACCGAGGGCTTTGAGGTGTATAGCGACGCTTCGGGTAGTGGCTTGGGTTGCGTGTTGTTGCAGCATGGAAGTGTGATCGCGTATGGATCGCGTCAGCTGAAAGTGCATGAAAGAAATTATCCGGTGCACGACTTGGAGTTGGCGGCCGTGATTTTTGCACTCAAGTTGTGGAGGCACTACCTATACGGCGTAAGAGTCGATATATACACCGATCACAAGAGCCTAAAATACTTGTTGGATCAAAAGGACCTTAATATGAGACAGAGGAGGTGGATGGAGTTCCTGGGGGACTACACCTTCAAGATACATTATGTACCCGGGAAGGGCAACGCAGTTGCGGATGCGCTGAGCCGCAGGGCTCCCGCCCGAGCCAACTGGTTGTCGGTGCATGATGAGCGGCTAGTACGAGAGTTGGAGGAGCTTGAGATATGTTGCGTTGACAAGCAGACGAGTGCCAAAGCAATGTTAAACTGGACAGAGGTGCAGTATGACCTGGCTGACCGGGTTCGGCAGGCATTGGAGTTAGATGACTCCATGAAAGAGCTTATGGAGGCCGCTCTGGATGGGTCAAATTCCCAGTTCTCGGTGGATGATGGTTTGTTAAGAAAGGATCATCGGTTGTGCGTCCCGAGTGGGGGTAACCTCCGGGCGGAGTTGATGTACGAGGCTCATCATACCAAGTACTCAATCCACCCAGGGAGCACGAAGATGTATCGCAATCTCAAGAAGTTGTTTTGGTGGCCGGGGCTTAAGAAAGATGTGGCGTTGTACGTGGCTAAATGCCAAACGTGCGCCTTGGTGAAGGCGGAGTGCCAAAAGCCAGGAGGATTTCTAAAATCCTTGCCTATACCGGAGTGGAAATTCGACGACATATCCATGGACTTTGTGCACGGGTTGCCAAGGTCGCAGAAGGGGAACGACGCCATCTGGGTGATCGTAGATCGACTAACCAAAGTGTCGCATTTCATTCCGCATAGGAAGGATGATCATGTGGAGAGATTGGCAAAATTGTATGTCGACAATATTGTTAGGCTGCATGGTGTGCCCCGTAGCATTGTGAGTGATCGCGATGGGCGGTTCACGTCAAATGATTGGAGGTTGGTGCAGCAGATGTTGGGAACAAAGTTAAAGTTCAACACAGCTTTCCATCCGCAGACGGATGGGCAGACCGAGAGGATCAATAGAACGATGGAGGACATGCTCCGCATGTGTGTTCTAGACTTCGGGAAGCATTGGGAAGACCACCTTTATTTGGTGGAGTTCGCGTACAACAACAGCTACCAAGCGAGTATACAAATGGCGCCCTTCGAAGCCCTGTATGGTAGGAAGTGTCGCACGCCGTTATCGTGGCTTGAAGCGGGTGAGGCAAGGTTGTACAAGAAGCAGGAGGTGGAGAGTGCTACCTCGTTAGTGCGGATCATTCGGGAGCGCTTGTTGATCGCTCAGGACCGGCAGGCAAAGTATTACAATGCCAAGCACCGGAACGTGGAGTTCGCGGTAGGCGATTGGGTATACCTGAAAGTGAAGCCGTTCAAGGGGGTTTCGCGGGTGAGACGCTTGAAGAAGCTGAGCCCAAGATACCTTGGACCTTTTGAGGTCCTGGAGCGAGTCGGCGAAGCTGCATACCGTTTGAAGCTATCAGTGGAGTTGAGTGGATTACATGATGTGTTCCACATTTCTGTGTTGCGGAAGGCGGTGCAAGAGCCTTCGCAGGTGATCGCGGTTGATCAAGTACCGGTTGAGGAAGGGTTGACAACGAAAGTCAAGCCCATATCTATTGAGGATTTCGAAGTCAAGCGGCTTCGGAACAAGGAAATCAGAATGGTGAAGGTCCGTTGGGATAACTGCGGACGCGAGGAGCTCTCTTGGGAGCGAGAGCAGACAATGCGCGAGGAGTACCCCGAGTTGTTCCCCTCAGGTACTCGTTATGTTTTTGTTTTTGTGTAGTCTCTGTTCTTAATTTCGGGACGAAATTCTCTTAAGGGGGAGGGAGTTGTAAGACCCCAACCTCGGAGTTGATCGCGGGGCGATCAATCAACGCTTTTGGAGGTCTGAACAGGGGCACACGGCCAGGCACACGGCCGTGTGCCTACCCGTGTTCAGTGGTTTTGTGCAGTCTCGAGTCAGAGAAGTACACGGCCTGAGACACACGGCTGTGTCTCAAGCCGTGTGTGGGGCACACGGCCTCGAACACGGCCGTGTTCGAAGCCGTGTTCTGGAAGCCCGACGATCGTCCTGAAGCTCCAGGTAACACGGCCCGTGGTACACGGCCGTGTCAGGACCCGTGTCGATCGGCGAATGAACTACACGGCCAGGCACACGGCCGTGTGCCAACCCGTGTTCGGCCCAGATTTTGTTATTTTGGATCTAATCTCGGCCGTTCATTCCCTTGGATCTGGATCCGACGGTGGGGGCTGCTCCTGGGGGGTTATTAGCCGGGAAATGGGGGGAGAAACCCTCATTTTCATCTTGAGTTCTCTTTCTACATCCTAGAGAGAGGGGAGAGCTCCATTGGTGGTGTGAGGCCAAAATCCGGCCGCCGGAGGAGGTTCGAAGCTCCAAATCGCGATCCGAGCCCAGATCCGCGGAGGCGACGACGTTGCGAAGCTTTCTAGCCGCGTAGTTTGCGATGGCGCCGCGGAAAAACGCAAGGGTAACGATTCTTTATCTTGGGCATGTGAAGCCCTCTTTTCCTTGCATAGGGAGCCCGCTCTCGCGAGTGAGCGAAGAGTTGGAGCGCTCCTTGGGGTAGATATGTGAAGTCCCCCTTGTGTAGAGTCCGTATGCGTAAACGGACATAGGCATTGTGTGTGAAGCCTATTCGGACGTGTTGGTCCGAATCGGTGATGTTGCATTGCATTTGAACCGGGCAAGACTCCGGATGTTTGGGTGTTTTCGGGTTTTTCTACGTGGTAGATTGCGTTAGGGAATCTTAGAGATTAACTCTAAGGTGCACCCGGAAAACTGGGCAAAAGCGGGTTTTGCCAACACGGAGGCCGGGGAGCCAACGTGAACATAACTGGGTTATGTGATTTTGTAGCGGAAACGGGACTCGGTGAGTCTTGACCTGCGCATATGGCTTAAATTGTCGTTGCGGTATGAGCACGGGTCAAGCGGAACCGTACCCGGTCTATGTCGTTCGGTAGGACCGTTGGCATGGACGAGGGTCTTCGGCGGTCTATGGCTTAAATTGTCGTGACCAAGGCTAAGGAGACAAATTGCTCATTGGATGACCGTCCTAGAGGCGGTGGTGGAGCGGGAACGTCTATGGCTTGAATTGACGTGACGTTGGCCGGTTCGCCGAGAATGTGCCCTGAGTGCACGGGGTGTGTGGCCGTGCGAGCCTACGCCTGTGGTGATGTGCAATTACCTTTTATAAATGCCTATACTAATAAAGTGCAGGGAAAGAGCATCCCCGCCCCGATTGTGGGGGCGGGATCGTTATAATTTGGTCAACATTGCTGACCGTTGCTATTGTTTGCCACCGGGCGGTGGTTTGTTGCTTGTAGGTGCTGCGGAGCCGAGCGGGAAATAGCGAGCTAAAGCCCTTGTTGCTGTGCCGGCCCTCGAAGGTCTAATTTGTTATGTTTTTCCCGTTCATTCATGTATGGCCGGCCTGCGAGCCGAGGTCTGAAAACACTATTTTTGTTAAGTGAACAATGTAAGGCCTTAAGGCCAGTTCTCTTTTGTGTATGTACTCATTCCTGGGGTGTAGTGGACATTCATGCTTTGTGGCAGGGTTCTTATCTTTTTGCAACTTAATTAAATTGCTTCCGCTAGGTGTTGTGTAGGACGCTCTGATTGGTTGTATGGTTTCAACGCGTAACCAACCGGTCTGTCCGTAGTATATGGCGTCGGGCCCCAGCCGGACCTACTGCTATATGCTATGTGACGGATATGGGTGTTACATCCGGATACTCTCCTGTGGACAGAAAAGTGACGAAGGGGTCCATCCATGAGGGATGCTGCTCCACCTCCATTAGCTCCCCCTCCTCGATGGAGGGTCGGAAGAGATCTGTGATGATCCCCCCCACCCTGGGGCCGTGCTTTGCCAACTGGTCTGCCTGCTCATTTTCCTCTTGAGACACGTGCCTGATGGAGAAGGTCTGGAAGGCCCCTATAATTCTCTTTGCCTTTGCCAGGTAGAGTTGCAGGGTGGGCTCCCTTACCTCGAACTCCCCATTGATCTGGGAAGCCACCACCATGGAGTCAGTGAGGACTTCCACGTCATGCACTCCCAACTCCCTTGCCAGGCGCAGACCTGCGATTACAGCTTCGTACTCGGCTTGATTATTGGTGATAGGGAAATGCACCACCACGGTTTGTTCGATTCTTATCCCCTGAGGGCTTTCCAAGATGACTCCAACCCCCAAAGAATGTCTCCCCGAGGCACCGTCCACCACGACTTTCCAAGGGACCGGACGAGTGAGTTGCTCCTCCGCCACCTCAACCACATAATCTGCTAAGAAATCAGCCATATCTTGGGCCTTGATTGAGAGGCGGGGAACGAAGGAGATGTCGAACTCACTCAGTTCCACCGACCACTTGGCCAACCTGCCTGAATGCTCCACCCCCTCGAAGATGCTGCGGAGGGGGTGGTCAGTCACCACTCGGATCGAGTGTGCCTGAAAATAGGGTCGGAGCCTCCGGACCGAGATGACCAGGGCGAAGGCCAGCTTTTCCAAGATGGGATACCGAAGCTCGGCCTTCCTCAATACACGACTCACATAATAAATGGGGAGTTGCTTCTTCCCTTCTTCCCGGACTAAAACCGAGCTCAAGGCCTCCGCCCCGACCCCCAAGTACAAAAACAGGTCCTCCCCCCCTTTGGGCCCTTGGAGCAGGGGAGCCTGAGTTAGCTGTTTCTTTAAGGCCTAGAACGCCTCCTCACACTCTGAGGTCCATTCAAACTTCTGATCCCCTCTCAAGGTTTTGAAAAACGAGGAGCACCTCTCCCCAGCCCGGGAGAGGAACCTGCTCAACCCTGTTAACTTCCCTGTCTATCACTGTACCTCCTTAGTATCTCGTGGTGACCTTAGTTCCATAATTGCCCTTACCTTATCCGGGTTAGGCTCCACGCCGACTGGGGTGAGGAGATGCCGCAAGAACTTCCCCCTGCTTGCCCCGAAAGTGCATTTAAGGGGGTTCAGCCTCATCTTATATTTGCGGAGGGTAGCGAAAGTCTCCTCCAAGTCCCGGAGGTGGGAATCGACGTCCAGACTTTTGATCATGAGGTCGTCCACGTACACCTCCAAATTTCTTCCCCTCTGCTCCCGGAAGACCATGTCCATCATTTTCTGGTAGGTAGCCCCTGCATTCTTTAGCCCGAAGGGCATCATTTTATAGCAGTAGCATCCTTCCCCTGTGACGAACGAGACATCTTTGACGTCGGGGGGGGGGGTGCATTCTAATTTGATGATAACCTGAAAAAGCATCCAGGAAACTCATTACAGGGAAACCGACGGCTGAGTCAACCAGCGCGTCGATCCGAGGCAAGGGATAACAATCTTTCGGACATGATTTATTAAGAAGGGAAAAGTCAATACACATCCTCCACCGGCCGTCTCCTTTTTTAACCATTACAACGTTGGAGACCCAGCCAGGGTATTGGATTTTGGACACAAAGCCATCCTTGATGAGCTTGGCGACTTCCTCCCTAATGGGCTCGGCGAGCTTGTCCGCGATAGACCACTTATTCTGCTGGATGGGGCGGACCTCCGGGTCCAAGTTGAGGCGGTGGCAGGCCACGTTGGAGTCGATCCCTGGTATCTCCGCAGCATTCCAGGTGAAGACGTCCACATTCTTCTGGATGCACTCCAGCATCCTGCCTTGAGCCTCCGGGGTCAATCCTCCGCTGACGCGGACCTTCTCCATCCTGCCCCCGATGGTGAGAACCTCCATCTCCACCACCTCCTCCGCTGCCTCCAGACGAGACTGCTCCCCCCATTCCTCGGTACCTTCCCCTCCGAGGGCGAGGATTTCTTCCCCAGCTTCCTCCACGATCATTGGCTCGACCGGCTCTTGGGCCTCTTCCGCGACCCCTGCCTGGGTACGGTACCCCTCCACCTTCATCTCTTCCCCGCCAGCTTCCTGCTCGCCCTCCTCCAACCTCCGCCCCATCTCCTCGGCCCCCTCCTGCCAAGAGATGGAGTTTTTTGCTGAGACGTAGCACTCCCTTGCCTCCTTAGGGTCTCTACGGATCCGGATCTGGACCCCCTCGACGTTGAACTTTAGGCACTGGTGGAAGGACGAGGGGACGCAGCGGAAGGCGCTGATGAGGGGTCTTCCGAAGATGGCGCTGTAACTTTTGGGGGAGTCTTCGATGACGAACTTGCAGTTACGGGACTACCCCCCCCCCCCCCCCCCAGAGTGACGTGGAGTCCTACTCCTCCCTCGACCTCTTTCCTTTCTCCTGAGAAGCCGAACAGAGGTCCGTCCGAGGCCAACACCCTTCTGGCCTCTACTTTCATTGAGTCGAACGCTCTCTTGAAGATGACATTGACTGAGCTCCCATTGTCGACGAGGATTCGGGAGACAGTAAAATCCTCGATGGCTGTCTGGATGACCAACGCATCGCAAAAGGGATCCTCGTGACCTGGCATATCCTCCCTAGAGAAGATGATTTTCTCGTCCGGAGGCGGGGACTGGGACGTGGAGCCGACGCTCCTACGGTTCATGGTGTGGAGGCTTGACTTTTGGGAAGCCTCGATCCCCACCCCACCGTGGATTGCTCTATTCCTACCTCGGGTGCCTAAATCAACCCAGTCCTCACACCGATCCTCCTCCACCCGAGGACGGATTTCCTCTATCCGAACTTCCTGGTGGTTTCGCGGTTGTTGCTCCCTGTTCCCTCTCATTTCGAGGAACTCCGGGCACGTGGACGTGAGGTGCCCTTCTTCTTGATGGAAATCACAATAGGGCAGGTCTACCCTGACCTCCCTCCTTCTCCTCAACTGTCCTCTCCTCCTCCCTCTCATGGCGATTGCCATTGCCTCCTCCTGGTCGGGGAGAGGGGGCCTTTGGCCCTGCCTACCTCCCTGGGGGTTGAACTGTCCCCGACCCCCCTGGCGGTTATCCCCTCCCTGATAACCCCTCCGCGGTGCTTGATCCTGCCACTCCGGTCTCCATCCCAAACGGTGGGTCTGCTCCGGACGCCCCCACCGGGGTTGTGGCTGCTGCGGTGGCTGCTCCCTCTGCCGGGGCTCAGCCCTCCTCTCCTCCTGAGCTCGGCCCCCCCTTGGCCTCTCCTCCTCCACGGCCCACTTGGCCAACCTCCGCGCAAACTCCGGGTGCGCTGCCTCCATATCAGCTTCTCTGGCCGCCCTCTCCAAGAGTGCCTCAAAAGACACTGGAGGTGATCTCTTCAACTCCATCGCGAAGAACCCGGACTGGAGACCCAGGGTGAAGGCCACCATCATGGTGTGTCCCGACATCTCCTGGACTTGGGACAGTTCCTCCTGGAACCGGTCCAGATAGCTTCCCAAAGTTTCCCCCACCCTCTGCTTGACGCGGACAAAGACTCTGCCTCCTTCTTCCTCTTCTTGGAAGTGGTGAACCTCAGCATGAACCCCTATCGCAGGTCCTCAAAGCAGTAGACGGACCCGGTCGGGAGTTGATGAAACCACTCTCTCGCCTTCTCCCTGAGGGTGATGGCGAAGAGTCGGCACTTAAAGCCATCCGACATCTGTCGGATAGAGACCATGTCCTCAAACCACTAGATGTGGTGGACTGGGTCCCCCCTTCCGGAGTAATAGGACATCTCCGGCTCACGGAACCCCTCTGGAACTGGGGCTGAAAAGACGAACTCGCTGAAGGGGCTCCCCCCCTCAGTCGGGCGAGATGGGAACTCCCTCCCTGTTGTCTCGCCGAAGTGGTACTCGGCAGCCGAGCCGGGGAATAGGACTCGCCCCTGGAACTCGCGCTCGCCCCTCTCGGCGGGTTCCTTCCCTGGTCGCCTGAGCGGCGCGTCGTCGCCGAGCGCGGGAGCGGCAACCATCGGGACTGCTGGTGTCGCACTCTCAGCCTGCATGCCGAGTGCGGTCCTGATGAGCCCGATGATCTCTTCCCTAAGCTCTGCTGGCACACCCGTCGCCGGCGGCGGGGGAGGGGGTGGCGAGCTGCCCCTGCCTGATCCTTATCCTTCTTCTCCGGTCATCGAACCTGCAGAAGATTTTCTCTGCTGACCACGCTCCACGCTCACCGCACCAAAAATGTTGAAACCGGAAAACCAGTCTCTGTGGAGTTCGACCCTTGGGGAAGGGGTGGTCGCGCACCTACTTCGCTCCTACAAGAAAACGACAAGAAAGTGAAGAACTAAGGACTAGACCAAGGGCCCGGCGGGGAGGTCCCACCACACACCTGGAAGATCTTAGAGCGCTTCCCCTCCTTAGCCGATTGCCGGGCTAAGGTACCTCAGAAAGCGCTAGGAGGCCTGAGAATTCGTATGCGTGCCTTCTGAGATACCCCTTGGGTCTTATTTATAGAGAACTGAAAATGGCCTGCAAATAGCCTACCTCTGCTGGTCTGCCAACAGCCAAACTCCGCTGTTATGAGAGGCCAGGGCAGACCACCTGGGGCGGGATGGCCACTGGATCCCTTGCTCGGCCAGGGCGGCGAGAGCCCGATGGGGCTGGCACTCGCCGATTCTGCTCGGCCAATGGCGAGTGCGGGCTTGGCTGGCGAGCAGCTCCGCTTCGGCGAGTGCGGGCTCGGCTGGCGAGCAGCTCCGCTTCGGCGAGTGCGGGCTCGGATGGCGAGCAGCTCTGCTTCGGCGAGTGCGGGCTCGGCTGGCGAGCAGCTCCGCTTCAGCGAGTGCGGGCTCGGCTGGCAAGACCCTGAGCTCGGCCCGACGATCTCCGAGCTCGGTACGACGATCTGTCGAGTTCGAGCTCGGCGGTGAGCCCTGCCCGGCCGTGAGGCGGTCTGGACCGGTCCGGTCTGGCCTCCGTGGGCCCACTCGGCGGATACGGGGTTGTACAGCCTGGATGCGGCTGAAGGCTGCCCGAGAGCTTCGAGCACGGGCGTAGCCCGTGCGAAGAAGCTCGTGTGTATATATATATATATATATATATATATATATATATATATATATATATATATATATATATATATACAAGCAGTCGTGCACGGGGGACCCCGTGCAGACAACATTGGTCGTGGGGGCGACATTGGTCGTGGGGGGCTACATTGGTCGTGGGGGCGACATTGGTCGTGGGGGGCTACATTGGTCGTGGGGGCGACATTGGTCGTGGGGGAGACATTGGTCGTGGGGGCGACATTGGTTGTGGGGGCGACATTGGTCGTGGGAGCAACATTTGCCAGGGGCGGCGACATTGGTCGTGGGGGCGACATTGGTCGTGGGGGCGACATTGGTCGTGGGAGCGACATTGGCTGGGGGCGGCAACATTGGCCGGGGACAACAACATTGGTTGGGGGCGGCGACATTGTCCGGGGGCGGCGGCATTGGCTGGGGCGGTGACATTAGCCTGGGACGGCAACATTGGTCGGTGGAAGCGACACTGGTCAGTGGAGGCGACATTGGCCAGGGGCGGCGATATTGGTCGGGGGCGGCGATATTGGTCGAGTGCGGCGACATTGTCCGGTGGCTGAGACAATGGTCGTCGGCGGCGACATTAGTCTAGGGCACCGAGATTGGTCTTGGGCACGGACACTGGACGTGGGTGACGACATTAGTCGTGGGGGGTGGCATTGGTCGAGGGCATCGACATTCGTCGCGGGGGTGACATTGATTATGAACTATGACATTGATTGTGGGGTCCGAAAGATGTTGACGTTGTCGAAGGAATGATAATTTCTTGCTATATTTCGACGTCCTATTCTCAAATACGACGCAATATGATTATCTTCAATTTCATATGATTGATTTGGAGGTTCTTGCTCGTTTGGTCGTACATCCACGGTTGATTGTAAAGTCATCGAAGAGCGTAATTGTTTTCTTCTCGCATTCAGTGCACTCTGTTCTTCTATACTGAATGTATCTATTGGGCAAGATCCCTTGTTGATAAAATATATTAAGCTACAGTAATATTTGCAAAAGTGTCAAAGTCTGAACAATTCACAACATAAAGCTATTTGTATTAAAGCATTCACATCATAAATCTATCTGAACTCCTTCATTCATTTAGTAACAGTTATTGATCTTGTTGATTTACGATGTATCCATTGTCCTACAGGAAAAACTACAACATCTAGCCAATGTTGTATCCAAAGATAATTTTAAAAATCACTGGATTTATCCAATATCCAAAGAACTGAAAACAGTATGATAACACACGTAAAAAAGGGCCTGAAGGAATTTCGCTTCCGGGATCTTTCTACTGCACAGGTACCTTAAGGAAGTTGTTAAGGAGGAGCTCTTGAGGTGGGGTGGAAACATATAAAACTGGAAAACAAAAAATCTGAGAAATCCCAAGAATTGTACAAAAATTCTGCAACTAACATCGAAAGTGAAAAGGTGAATATGATTCACTTATAATAGCACAAAGAAACCGGACCTGAAGGAAGCTCGCTTGTTGGAGCTGAACTATAAGGGAAGGAAAAAAAGTGGATGGTGTAGTGGTGCTAAAAACAAAAAAAAACTGAGAACATGGGCATCTTAAATCACAGAAAGCCGAAATTATTAAAATCTGAAATAAAAAAAACTGAAAGAGTTACAATCACTCCTAAGTGATTTGATAAAGTAGGAATTTAAAGAGGATGCAACTGAAATATGAAGACTCTGTGAGAGTAGAGCACAAATTTTTAACAAAAAATCATGGCTTTAACAAAATCTGAAAATACAAAAATTTAATCTAGTATCAAGGACTGGGAATGCATTACTATGATGCATCAACAACTATAAACTGAGTAAAACATATTCAACTATAAAATATATTCAACGACCCAATTGGCATTAAGAAATTCAACTGGCTAGCATCTAGATTGATTGGTATAATAAACAATTTTATATGTCATCAATAAAACAGTTTTATATGTCATCAATAAAACAGAGAATATGGTTCACTGAGTAAAACAGTTCAAATGACTATTAATCGTTAGTAATTTTATTATCAAACATTCTCGTTTGAAAAACGGAACTATAACTAAAAAGATTTCTCCCTCAAATTCAGAAAAGAAGAGAACACAAACTAAAAGCCTTATGAGTTGAGAACACAAACTTAGAACTCGTCTACAAATTGAGAAGCAGCTTTTAAGATTCCAAACTGATAAGGGATTTTAAAGCTCAGAACACAATCTGTAACAAACCATAAACCATTGATGATAAGCACAAATTATTGCTGAACATTGCAGAACAATAAAAAAACTATTTTCAGAGGAAAAAGCTCGGCCTTTGAAATGGCGTCGGCCTCCTCCGGAAGTCTTCGACTTCCGGTGATGAGAGAATTCATGTGTCGGGCTGCTTTTATGAATATCGGAAGAGGGCAGCGCTGCCTTTGTAGGGAGCTCGTTGCAAGCAATTGAAATTGAAAAAAAAAATTTACAGGTGAAGCAAATCAAAGACCAAGGAGCTAGAGATCCCTTAAACTAACATTAGTATTATGGACCTCAGCCACTGTTAAGGGCAAAAAGGCTGCAACAATTATTTATAGAAGTAGACACAGGAAAAAATTGAACATATATTTAAAAAGGGGTTGAAGCTGGAAAACTTGTTAGCATAGAATTGATACCAGAATTAGCACTCTTTCAAAACAACTATTGCAAACAGAGACAACAGTGATGAGCATAAAATTGCCAACAATTCCTATACTTTAATCTTAAACCAAAACTTATGCACTTACCTTCTCAAAAGCGGTGATATATAAAAATATCCATTTACATCAGAATCCAAATCTAAAGTGGCCATTAAAAAATTCTCAGCACATTTCTTAAACTGCATTCATACTCATTCTCTGGAAAAACAGAAATTTCAACACTTATATCCATTAGACCCATTAGATTGTATGGGGATCTTTCCCAAATAGATCCTTAACATGTAGTTTAGTGGCTTAAACCCATTAGATTGTATGAAGTTTGGATCATCATAGAGTTTGGAAAAGATCCTTAACATGTAGTTTAGTGGCTTAAACCCATTAGATTGTATGAAGTTTGGATCATCATAGAGTTTGGAAAAGATCCTTAACATGTAGTTTAGTGGCTTAAACCCATTAGATTGTATGAAGTTTGGATCATCATAGAGTTTGGAAAAGATCCTTAACATGTAGTTTAGTGGCTTAAACCCATTAGATTGTATGTAGTTGTGATCATCATAGAGCTTTGTTTAGAACCCATTATTGTTTTAAGAAACTCAAACACTTGTGTAAATGCCATAGTTGTGTAGGATCTGACATCATCATTCAAATGATGTTTTCTAATAGTCAAACAAACTATAGGGCTTGTAAATATTATAAACTTCTGTTAAAATCAAGCTTGAAAGTTATATTGTAGATTTATAGTATTAAAGAAATCATCATCAACATATAAGTTTCAATCACTGAGTAATAATCATTACTGGAAGAGGACAAATACAAAAGTTAAACCTTCAGAGCTGAATAGAAGGCCGATTTGATCTACTTCACTCTGATAGGACGAAAAATGCATTCGATGATACAAACGCAAATGAACTTTTGGAAATATAAAATAAAAACTTAAAAGGAACAGAGTTCTGATAGACAAAATGAAAAATCCTGGTTTGAGTTCTTTCCATTGGAACTGCTTGAAAACTAAAATGATTTTTTTAAAAAACATAGATCTAAGAGTAATGGAGATCTGAAATGAAAAGGTAAATCTAGAGCTTAACCTGCATTCATACGTCATGTTAAAAACATTGATCTAAGAGTAATGGAGATCTGAAATGAAAAAGGTAAATCTAGTGCTTAACCTGCATTCATACCTCAGGTTTTATTTCCCTGTAAACTTTCACCCTTGTTCCAGAAATTTCATCAGGCTGAGGATGCAAAAAAAATTAAGAACGTGTAAATCAACAATAAAAGAAATGGAAAAAGGTAAGCTAAAAGTTGAGGTGTACAGATCATACCTTTGTCGCATAAACAAAGCCAGGAAACAAAGTTAGAAGGTCAAAACCACCGGCAAACAAAATGCCAGAAGCTCAGAATTCATAGCAGAAATAGAACTTTTGGCTTATAGGGAATATAAATTTTTACTCTCCTGCTTGAAAAATCCTGTAATGGAGTTGCATGCAGAACGTTTGGCTGGAAGTGCTCGGAGAACCTGTGAAAGACATAGTAAATGTCGGATCTGGAGTTTGGGGGAGAGTTGCTTGGGAAAACAACTTGAAGCTTACCGCAAATGGAAGTGGAGGAGAAGAACAAAGAAAAACGCCTGCTACGGCCTGCGGCGGCCTGCGACTACAGAGGTGATTGGAGCAGAATGCGTAGGGCTTGCGACGGCTTGCAATTGATGAAGGTGTACGCGATCGGAAGCAGAAAGAGGAGGAGACGTTGCGACATTGGAGTGACGCCATAGGCGCTTCCCTGCCTGCGCAGAAGAACGAAGGAAGAAGTGGGGTATTGCGATTTTGAGTTAGGAGAACAGTGGAGGGAATGATCTGTGGCTCTCGCTTATACGAATCCGTGGCTTTTGATTGTTATAGATCGAGCGGTAGGAATAGCTTGATCTGTGGCCTCTAATTATAAAAGATCTGTGGCCTTTGATTGTTATAGATCTAGCGGTGGGTATTGTTGGCGGGAAGCAGCAAATAGGGGAGGGCATTTTTGGGAATATTAAAGTTACACCACACCTAAGGGTATTTTGGGCAACCTGAATGTTACACCAAACTATAAATCTCCTTGCTTATAGTATAAAGATATATATATATATATATATATATATATATATATATATATATATATATATATATATATATATATATGTAACGGTTCGACCCGGTTGAATCGGTGAGACCGGTTCAACCTTGAACCTTTCCCTCCGCCGGTTCGATGTCCGGTCCGGTTTTCAAAACCTTGTATATCTATATATACATACACCAGTGACAGGCACGGGCTTCCGGCCCGATGGCCACGCGTCACAGTACACGGCCGGCAACGACGGGCTTCACCCGTCCGCCCCCAAGCCCCCCCCCCCCCCCGACGGCGGTGAGCCCTGCCCGGCCGTGAGGCGGTCTGGACCGGTCCGGTCTGGCCTCCGTGGGCCCACTCGGCGGATACGGGGTTGTACAGCCTGGATGCGGCTGAAGGCTGCCTGAGAGCTTCGAGCACGGGCGTAGCCCGTGCGAAGAAGCTCGTGTGTAAATAAATAAATAAATATATATATATATATGTAACGGTTCGACCCGGTTGAATCGGTGAGACCGGTTCAACCCTGAACCTTTCCCTCCGCCGGTTCGATGTCCGGTCCGGTTTTCAAAACCTTGTATATCTATATATACATACACCAGTGACAGGCACGGGCTTCCGGCCCGATGGCCACGCGTCACAGTACCCGGCCGGCAACGGCGGGCTTCGCCCGTCCGCCCCCAAGCCCCCCCCCCCCCCCCCCCCCCCCCCCCCCCCCCCCCCCCCCCCCCCCCCCCCCCCCCCCCCCGACGGGCTTCGCCCACCCCCCCAGCGGGCTTCGCCAACCCCCGGAGGGCTTCGCCCGCCCCCCGGCGCATACCGTCGGCTTTAATTAAAAATAAAATTTAAAACATTAAAAAATAAATTGAAAACATTAATAATTAAATTTAAACCTAATAATAATAAATCAATTTGCGGGTGAACAGTGGCATGAATACTGTCCACCCGCCAGTAATAAAAACATTGATTAAAAATTAAATTTAAAAACATTAATAATAAAAATTGTTTTCGGGTGAACACTGACGACAAGCCTCTTTTTAGTCCCACACCTCCGGTTTCAAAATATGTTTCGGGTTTATATTGAAAAGTCCGCTGTTAGAGTTTGAAATAATAGTGGCTGGCATGCTTGTGGCTGGCGGAATTGCGCCTTGGCGGACTGAATTGGCTGGCTTGCGGCCGGACGGGCCTCATTGCGTGGTGGGCTGTTAACGCGTTTTTGTGTAACCCGATATTGAATTAGTTTACCCCTTATATAGGGGTACAATCGTAATTACACATAGATTTTAGACTATCCTAGAGTAGGTTTAGGAGACCTTCAAAAAAATATAGAGAGAGGGTTGGTTTGATTGAGCTCGATCAGACGCCAGGAGAAATATCAGACCATGATCGGACGACTATTCTAATTTCGAACTCATGAGTTTATATTTACTTTATAGTTTAGTAGAGATATATATTCTATTAACATTTATGATATATATAATCTAGATTGCCTATATGTAGACTATCAATATATAGTCTTCTTCTATATAAGCAATATATAGAAGAAAAAACCTATTATAGAAGAAGAATATAGGCTACTTGCCTATATTGACTATTAGCCTATAAGTCTTTTCTATATAAGTCAATCTTGTAACGCCGTCAGGGGTGTGAGTGGAGGGAGCATCATGGCGCCACAATACCGCTGTGACCAGGTACTGTCGCAACGGCATGAGGATTCCCCCTGTTCACTGTCACTCGTATTATATAAGCAAATATCTTATTTCTACAGTACCCATGACTCGATTATTCCTTTTTTTTAATTTCGGCATCTAAAAAATAAAATCGGAGATGGAAAGAGGAAGGGGCCGCATCCATAAGATAAAGAGAGGGGGAGAGAGGGAGGGAGGAGAGGAAGGGGTTTTAATGTTTGTTGGGGCAAACTCGGCGTCCCGGTCGGACCAGAATAAAATGGACCGCCTTAGCTCTCGGGACGGTCGAACGCACACACAGTCAGTGAAAAGAACGAATTGACACAACATGTTTTTACGTGAAAAAACCCCTCAACTGGGTAAAAAACCACGTGATCGGATCTGTGCACTGTCACTCGTATTTTATAAGCAAATATCTTATTTCTACAGTACCCATGACTCGATTATTCCTTTTTTTTAATTTCGGCATCTAAAAAATAAAATCGGAGATGGAAAGAGGAAGGGGCCGCATCCATAAGATAAAGAGAGGGGGAGAGAGGGAGGGAGGAGAGGAAGGGGTTTTAATGTTTGTTGCGGGAAAACTCGGCGTCCCGGTCGGACCAGAATAAAATGGACCGCCTTAGCTCTCGGGACGGTCGAGCGCGCACACAGTCAGTGAAAAGAACGAATTGACACAACATGTTTTTACGTGAAAAAACCCCTCAACTGGGTAAAAAACCACGTGACCGGATCTGTGCCGGTCAAAATCCACTATCTACTCGCGGTTACAGGGCGTTTGGGGAATCGAAGGCGACATGCCGCTCCTCGTTACAACTTAGAGGTGAGAGAGAATTTCCTGACTCGCAACGGGCAACAGGCTGCACCGAAGGAGTGTTAAACGCTAACTTGGTGGCTGGTGTGCTTGAGCGCTGGTGGTGGTCGTCTTCTTCCCTTCTCCGTGCACTTAGGGACTTGGCTCGTAGGCGGCTTGAAAATAGCCTTAGGGAGGGGTTCAACAGAGCTCTGACTTGAGGAAAAAAAGACTCTGGGGTCAAAAGGTGATAAATGAGGAGGCCTGAGGCTCCTTTTATAGCCTCCGAGAGGTGGTTATGGCGTGCCCCCCACTAACTTGGTGGCTTAGTGGGTGGTTACCTGTAGATCAGACGGCGAAGGATGCTTGGTCATGATCGAACGGTGGCCATCCTGCAAGCGACGACGGCGGTTGACGGCGGCAGCCGGTGGAGGCCGGCGGGTGGCGGTGGCGGCCGGCGGCGGGAGGCGGTGGCGGCCGGCGGCGGGAGGCGGAGGCCGGCGGGTGGCGGTGGTGCCCGGCGGCGGGAGGCGGAGGCCGGCGGGCAGCGGCGATGGAGGGCGGCGGCGGCGGACGGTGGCCGGCGGCGGCGGACGGCGGCGGGCGACGGCGGCGGCGGACGGCGGAGGGCGGCGGCGGCGGGTGGCGGAGGCCGGCGGCGGTCGGTGGGCGGCGGCGGCGGCCGGCGGTAGTTGTTTAGTGGGGGGCCACCATGATATCTCCTTTTGTGGTGGAGATCATGGGGGAGTGGGTTGACTAGTCAAACCCATGATCTCCACCATAGGAGGGATCACGAGGGAGATGGTTAAGTGCACACTCAAGCCTATAAATGAGGCTTCACCCCATCAATGTTATTAAAGTTAAAATATATTTAACTTCATTTATAAATTAATTATAAAAATAAAAATATTAATGTCATTATATTATAATTATGTAAATTATGAATATCATTATATTAAAAATATGTAAATTATGAATAACATTATATTATAATTATGTAAATTATTAATATCATTATATATTACGAGCATCTTTGCATGAATAGCAAATTGTGGCGGATCCAGAAAATTGATAATGGGGGTGCACAATTTTTTTAAATGAAATAGCATAAATATTTATTATATCGTTTTAAATTGACTGAGCATTTTTTCAGAAAATCCCTGAATTACAACTGTAGTGTAGATCGAACATCAAACAGTGAACATAGTACTCTTAGATGAACTCTGAAATCAAAAAAAAAATAAAATAATTTGCTAAACATACTAGATCAAACAATGCAAAACATAATTTAATAGATGATGTTATTAAGAGCAAGGACACTTTTAGAAACATATGACAAAATCTGAAAATAATTTGCTAACTGTAATGGTTTAGATCTAGCAATGTAGTTGTGAAAATATCATGAAATTCAAAATCATCTTCTGTGTAAAAGTTTAATCATTTACATCATATTTCATCCAACGCTAAATAATGTAAACAGAATACTGGAAATTATCTCAGACCAAGGTTTTACTGTTGTTGTTTCTTGTAATAGTTGAGAGAGACCTCTAGGAATATCCAGATCTGTTTCCTGCAACTGGTAGGATCGCTGAATAGAGATCTTTTGAAGATGAAAATGGAAGATGACCTTGCCGGTGGTCCAGATCTGAAGACTATCGCCCAGATTTGACTTCTCAATAAGGGAGAGAGAGCGAAAGCAGAAACTCTTGTTGTCGATTCTCGCCCCCCTTCGCGGAACCTGAAAAGCGGCCCCTTATTCGGCGCTGATGGGAATCCAAACCCCAAAAAGGATCACTGTGTTTTTCCTTTCCAGGTCACTGTGCTCATTCATTTCTCATGCTACCGATGGTGATCCCGCCTTTGAGCTCATACATTTCTTTTAAATTATTGAATTATTTTTGTAAATCGAAGCTGAAAATTATGAATGACATTGAATGATGCGGTGATGATTTGGAATATATCGAACCACGTGATCAATGACTTGGATTGCGCTCGATGCACTCAGCTCAAGTGTGTCGAGTGTACGATATTTTTTTCTGTCTGTCCCTCGTCATAGGAATGTGTTACTAGGTTCTAGAAATTTTAACAAGGAGGGTCAGACGTTAACTCCATCTAACAACAACAAAAATTGAATGCTTACATCTTATCGGGGTGATTTTTCCCTCATCTGACAACCGTTTTTAACATATAAGTAGTCAAAATTCATTGCCTCAACGAGAGGAATCCAAATCCACTGATCATTTTGAAAAATAATGGGAGGGGTCAGTGTCCCCCGGGCCCCCTCTGGATCCGCCCCTGATAGCAAATGCGTCACCGGCTATTTTGAATTTTCTGAAATTACCCTTGTTGTCTACGTGTCCGACTAGCAACGATGATCTCAACTTCGCAACCAACCCTCTCCATGGTTGAACAAGAGGCTTTAGAGAAGTGATGAGATACCTTTCTACCAGCATCACCGACATCGGCACCTACGATGATGTCTTCGAAGAGGGAGACTGGATCATGAATAGGCTGTCGGCTTACGGCTGGAGAGGGAGTCGGGATTGAGGGTTCACAATTGGTTGCAGGCTGGAGAGGTTTTTTATGAGAGATTTTTTTATTTTGAATTATTGTTGAATTATTTGAAGACCCTCACCATTACACCATTAAGAGGTTATCTATATACATGTATTACATACAAGCAACAGTGCACAAAGGTCACCCCGTGCAACTACGACAATACTCCAACCCGGACAATACCTCCGTCCGAGAGCAGACGAGCATGATTGTACGAACCGCAAACGCCCAAGAGCAGGCGAGCAGGCGAGCATGCAGAGCGGTAATGTCCAGGCTAGGGGGGCACTATCACAGCTACACGAAGGCCCAACGCAATGTCACTCGTGTTTAGTTGGTGTGTTAACAACTTAATGCATGCCAAGAGTCATACATTAGTAATCACATTTTGTTCCTGTACCATGTCACTCTAAAAAAACCTTGCATGCATATTATAAAAAATAGTACAATATATTTCATCTTTCATGATGAAAAAAAATCACATTTGCCTATGAACGGCCATCAGCTGTCGCCAATCGAATTCTGATCCTAAGACGAACTTCTGAGAAATGGGGAAAGAGCAGGGGAGACGAAGCCGGAACACAGTAAATGAGGACGCATGGAAAAGCAACGAGTGGAGGAATACCTTTGAGTTACGATGGAACTTCCCGGTACTTTGCCGCCGCAATTGCTTGAACCAGAGGAGGAAGAGAAAGCCGTGCTCAGCGCAGGGACGAGAAGAAGGAAGCGGGGATCAAAGAAGGCGGCAAAAGGGAGAAAATGAAACATCGAGTTAGGCCGTTACTCACCAACACAGCTTGATTTCACAAATTCAAAGGCGAAAAAGGATCCAACTAGATTCCTATGCTGTTGTATATGATTCTAATTAGCATTTGAGATACAACTAAACGAAAGAAGAAGAAAAAATGTTATAAATATACAAAATGATTACAAAACTATCCTTCTGGATAGGACGGCAAGCTCCCATGCCATCTGATTCCGCATCTACAGCTCAAAGAATATGCCTAACAATATACACACAAAGAAACCAAAAATTTTTGTTGAGATTGAGATGATTTTAAGACAGCAGGGCTTATAAACTGCTGTGGTTTTGGCCGCTTGAGAAAGTGCTCATTGCAACTTCAGAATTGCGGGCGTCATTTATGCGCCCGAACTTTTCCAGCTCTCTCGCGATCTGGATATCGTTGGGAAAGAAGAACTCCGTAAAAGCCTTCATCACGAATCTAGGAACCATCCCTGCTACGAGAATGGCGGCCAAGCAGAACCAGAATGCCCATGTCGACATTATGTGGAAGATAGCCCTGAGAAATCACAGCAGAAGATGAGTTAGAGCTTATAAAATATGAAGCATTCTCATGGGCTAGATCAAGCTGATCACACTAGACAGATAAGGAATACAGAGGTAAGCAAATTTTATATGCTCTATCTGCAGATAAATTATTTTCTCATCTTCATCATCATTAATCACATTATAATTATTTTTGGGTTAGCATCATGAAATTCTTAATTTTGTTTCAGAGAAATTCCTAGAAATTTAAACTTATCTTCACCAATCACTTTGGGCAATTACCTCCGAGTTCGAGTCTAAGGCTCCGTTTGGGGGGGCTTATTTTCACCGGTCAAGCAGTTACGATCGCATGAATCGGACCTCAATTATGATCAGATTCATGCGGTCGTAACCCCTTGACCGGTGAAAATAAGTCCCCCCAAACGAAGCCTAAGTATTCTTCCCAATTCATTTTAGGTAACATTTCTTCAGAAATAAGTTTATGTCGCCTTCGCAGACGATGTCAGGGTCTCTTCCTCATAGTAACCATTAGCAATAACCGCGATTATCATAACACTCATGAGGGTTATTTCATGAACCAGTAGAATTAAGGCTCCGTTTGGCGGGGCGTTTTGCTCCGGTAAGTTTAGACAAAAACGTCATCATCATAGAATGTATGTTTGGCATGATGGCTGTTATGGCTGCTACAAAGAAAAGATAACTAGTTTTGAACATAAAAGTGAATTAAGTTCTTTAGGTGACGTCGGGCATTCACGAACAACGGTTCATAGCCACCACGTTCACGACCGCTAATGCCGTGCCAAACGGAGCCTAAATCTTAAATCCTTCATTTTACATGTCAACCATCTCGCAAATCAATTTTTAATTTTCTTTGATAGTCTATATCACCCCAACTAGTCCTTTCATATAACTATTCTTTAATGTATCGTTTCTAATTTTTCAAAACATTTATTTTAATATTCTCATTTCTATACCCTCAACTCTCTAATAGTGAATTTTAAAGCCCAACAATTGAAACTTGTTCATATAGCATAGATAATGACTGTTAAAGCTTTTTAAAATTTTGAAAAGACAGCCACTAACAAGAATGCATCTGCGAAGGAAACTCAAAGAGGGCGTGAAAGAAAAAAATTACCAAAACCCGGGCAGCATAGGCAGTGCATCTATGATGATCAAGCAAATGAATGTCGCGACAATGCAGCCCCATACAGACAGATGAGTAATCCAATTCCACCTTAAAACATCCATCCCTAAGTGAATATTGACCATGATTACCACGGCGAGGGTCCACAGGTCGCCAATGGTGGATCCATCGACTGTGCTGTGTCGATACGCGAGATATGGGATGAAGAAGATGGCCAAACTTTGCCAGACGGAATCCATCATGGTGAAAATGAAGAGTCTGAGGTTGTACCGTTCTTCTCTTTGGCCGGAGCCATAGAGTTGCGGGTACTTGAGAAGAGTTTTCCTGCTCAAATCCTTGTCCAGAATTCCAACAACAATGGTGGGGAGAGCTGTGTAGATAACTGAATACAAGACACTGCTCCATTCAGTGACTGCTGTTGTTAAACTAAATGCTGTGTATAATACATACCTGCAGAAACAATGACATTGCTCATAAGTTCTAGCGTTCCTTCTTAAGTGATCATTTTATTGCTTGAAATTTAAGAAGAGAAAGGTGAATCTGTAAAATCAGGTATTTATTTGGACTTAGTTAAACATTAACATTAAATTCAAACCCACGAAACCTCCAAACTTGCTTAACAAGGAAATATCAATTTCATATAAAATCACTATTTTTCAAAACATGCTTTCTATCTAGAAGAAATTAAGCGAGTACTAAGTTTAACGCAATATTGTAGAGATATATGAAAGAAATAATCTTATTGACCATTTATTAGATATTTTCAATATTGTAGGGATCTATGAAAGAACTAATATTAAATATTATCCACACTAAAATTGTATATTAGATATGAAATCTTTATTCCACTACATCGAAACCCTCCTATCATCTAAACAATATCTACCTTATTTACATTTTCACTTTGCTGAGGCTTCGTTTGGCGCGGTGGCGGCGGTCATCAACGTAGTGGTCATGAACCGTCGTTCGTGAACGCCCGACCTCACCTAAAAAAATCCATGCATTTTATGCTCAACACTAGGTTATTTTCTTGATAGCGGTCATAACCTTTGTATTGTCAAACATACATTCTATGATAATGACATTTTTGACCAAACTAACCGGAGCAAATAAGCCGCGCCAAACGAAGCCTGAGTTGACATCTGCTACTTCCATATCAATGTCTCACCATGTATGTCTTCATTGGCAGAACCTTCATGAGGAAGAGGAAGGCTGGCCAGAAAGAGGGAAACCTAAGTCTGGAGCTATCAAGCTCTCATTCGATGTACTGGGATCTCTATCAAGCTGGAAATACTTGAACAAAAATCTCTAATCAAATCAGACTCCCAAAATGAATAGAAGCAGTGGGGCGCAAGCATCAGGTTAGTTAGGCAGTCGATCAAGCCCCCAATAGCTTCGACGAACATCTATTCATTTCAGTAATTTAACTTTGGGGGGATCTAAGCCGCTTTTGACGTGGTCCATGCCTGCCTCGATTGTTTCTGAAGGACGCTTGCGAGCCGATGCATCACGGACCCCAGCCTCTAACCAAGGCCCTAGAGTAAGCGGCAACCATCGGCCTATCGTTATAGAAAACTATATGAAACATGCAGCAGGGGGGGATCTCACAGACTGGTCAGGTATGCGTATGTAAACCATTGGACTAGCTAACCATCCAGCCCTTATCTGAACATTGTCAGCTTGGCATTGCAGCGAGAGCGTCTGAAGGCAATTCAAGGCCCCAAGGGCAGTGTAATCCAAACCTTATTCACTAGCACGTTGAGAGATCTTCTAGTTGTTGTAAGAAGCAAAAGCTCAACAACCAAAATTACAATACATCGGCAACATATATGACATTTTACATACAAGGACAAAAGTTTTGTAGTTCCATCAATGGAAGTAAAATTACCAATCAGAAGCCGAGAATGCAATTGGCTCCTAGCTGAAGCGAAGATCAAAGCGGGAAACACAATGTTTGCTTTGAAGATTATAATCAAAAGACATTTTGGAGCACATCTAGGATGCTAAAACACACAAAAGATGATGACTATATGTTGGCTGCACTTGCCAAACTGAAGCATGACAACAAACTTAAACTTGTCAAGAGCGAGCTGAGGCTAGCAAGGCAACACGATATGATGATCCCAAAGTACTATCAAAAGAAGAAGTTGATATGCGGGGAGATTTCAAAATTAGATCCAATTGCTAGGGGAAACTAGGATGAAAAGAATAATCAGTCATGGCTTGAGATATACATATGTAGGCTTTGTTTCTATAGTACAACAATTGTCAGACAACCATCACACTAGTTGTGTTTAAGAATTTACTTTCGGACAAAAATTTGTGGCCAAGGAATAAGAGCTTCACAGAAAGGCGAGAATGAAGCACATTATGCCAGCAAAAGAAGAGTGAACTTCAAGAAACACATCACGTATGGATCCAAAAGATATTATTATAAGGCGAAAAGTCATCAAGGAGAGAGGAGCTCTCAATCGGGAGGATAAACAAAGAATATGGTAACAATAAAAAATTATAAGGTAAATATCATATTGATAGAGAAGCCCTTAAACAGGGGAATTTTCAAAGCGGACAAAGGTTTGTTGGTTCAAGAAAACGTCCACGGAGAGTAACATCAATATCTCTAATATTAAGGAGAAAAGAAAAGATGATTGAGACATTGAAGCACACTTTCTTGTAGGAAGAGGAGTTAGCTCTCATGGTAACAACAAAAAATAACGATTATGAGGATGACTGGTTGGTTGACTCATGCTGCTCAAATGATATGATAGGCAATAAAACAAAGTTGCAAAATTTCCAAAATACAAGGGAAGTCGTGTGGTGATGACAACTAACAAATCAAGGTAATGTAAATCATATCAATAATACGATAGTCTCCCCAATATAATGCCGGCATATCCAAAGTATGAAGAAGAATATACTTTAAATTGCACATTGAACATCATTATGCCACTTTGTTTCGCTAGGTGTAAAAGATGTGAATGTGGGGCCTCGAGACTTTAGAAGAATGGATGATGAAAAGATAAAATTAAAATCAATCTATATGATGTCAACAGATTTAAAGAGCATGTGGTTGAGTCCCATTGGCTACTTCAAACTAAACGTGATGATCAAAGAGTCTGATGCATAAGGGACCTACCCAACTTGAAGTGAAAACAGAGACAATTTGTTTGATGCTCAGTGGGGTTAAAGCATATAAATTGTAGTATGAAGAGTAAAGATTGTCTTGCATGTGTGAAAACTACAGAAGACGCTTTATGGATTAAAGTATCAAAGTTTTGATATGATAAGATCGCTGAATTTTTTGACTCAAAATGTTTTTTACCCAAAGTGATTACTTGGTGAAATATGTAGATTTGAAATGTTTGTCAAGACTAATAAGGGAAAGCTAATTATTGGGTCAGTGTACATAGATGATGTAATAACAGTAGGTAATTATAAGAATAGGAATAATGATCATAATAATAGTGATTGTGTTGTGGGCCGGGCTCGGGACTCTGGGCCTAATCCTGCTCCCACTCCCGGGTTTAGTCCCGCCACACAATAGGGCCGCGGCCCAAACACCCAACCCCTTTCTGCACGTGCACTTTATGGTGTGCGCCGGGCCCGGAACTCTAGGAATCTGGGCCTAATCCCGCTCCCGGGTTTAGTCCCTCCACACAATAGGGTCGCGACCCATACACCCCAACCTCTTTCCGCACGTGTTCTCGGTACGGCGGGTTGTTGAGGCTGGGGCTCAATACTAAGACCTCCTTGATGAGAGGCACTTAACGCGGCTCAATTGGTGATGAGGGCAAGCATTAAGTGCCTCTCATCAAGGAGGTCTGGGTATCGAGCCCCAACCTCAACAACCCGCCGCACAGGGTACACATGCGAAAAGGGGTTGAGGTGTATGGGTCACGACCCTGTTGTGTGGCGGGACTAAACCAGGGAGCAGGAGCGGGATTAGTTCCACAGTCCAAGAGTCCCTGGCCCGGCCCACAACAGATTGTACAACAACACTCAAGCCTTTATCCCACTATAGTGGGGTTGGCTATATGGATCATTTGTCGTCATTGTGCCCACAACAAATTGTAAGTAAAAAAATCATCGGATAAAGGAGAGTTTATCATTTCATTTTTAGATGTAAAACTTGGACAACTTAGTACTTCCATGGTATAGAGATAATCGTAGTCAAGAAGGAATATTTCTCCATTGGCAAAAATTTGTGCACATGAAGAAATTAGGAAGATGCAATAGAGTATCAAAAATTGGCAAGTGGTCTATTCTACTTAACCTTGACTCAACTTGATATCTCTTTTGCGATCAGAGTGATGAGATGGTACATAAAAAATTTAAAGAAACCTCGTATGGATGTTGTGCTGCAACTATTGAGATTGTAATACTCGTTGCTTAACTACGGGTACACATTTAAACTCTGGATTCAAAGAAATTTCTTGGTGTAGACAACCAATTGTATCTTTATCAACAATGAAAGAGAAGTATCGAGCATCAACAAAGACAACCATAGAGTGTATTTGGCTAGCACAACTTAAGAAGAATTACCTTAAATTTTGACAACTAATATGAAATACATTTAGTAGATAATTTAGATCTTCATACAAAACTATACATGGAAGAACTTTCTCAATTTAAGGAAAAAATTTCAGTAAAAAAATATTGGGTTGAGCATATTAATATGGAGGAAGAAGTTGCAGATTTGTCTATAAACATCTTAAACAATGGCTAGTCTAAAAACATTTGTCGTCAATTGAATATAGTTGAAAGAATGAGAATCAGTGGCAAGGGGAAGTGTTAAATATTACAACAACAAATTATTCCTATAATTATTTCTTCATGTCTTTTCGAGCTTATTAGGGGTTAGTTAAGTCTTAGCTGTATTACTAGTGTTGTGGTTATGAAATAAAGTAGTGGTCATAACAAGAAGCAGTAGAAACAGTGGAGATAGTGGTCGGTTGGTCATGTAATAGTTTAAATAGGGGTGAAAGTTCATGAATAAAGCATCAATTTTTTTGCCCAAGCATCCACTTTGTTAAGTTCTGTAAATTCTCATTCACAACAATCAAATGAACTTCTTAATTATTAAAATAGGTACTCAATATGCAAGATCACAAGCTATAATGAAATCAAATTGAATTTCTCTCACTATATTTCCAAGTCCTATTTAATACAAAATATGAATCCTCTCATAGCCTATTCTACTGAAATATATGACACCATCAATAATTATTCTTTTTTCCTCATATTTATACTTACTGGCGCATACATATATATATACACACACACACATGTACATGTATGTATAAATATCTATGTACATGTACTTGTATATATATTTATCTATGTATATGTTGGAGTTTGTGCATTTAGTTTTTTTTATATATTTCAGGCAAAGTTGTCAGGATCGCGATCCGGATTATAGGATCTTACGATCCAGATTTTATAAATCGATTCAGATTTTGTAAAACGATTCTCGATCCAATCCTGCCATTGGATCTGATCCAACCTCAAAACGATCTCATCTAGGACCTCGATCCTGATAACCTTGATTTAAGGTTATGTTTTAGTGTCTTAGGTAAATCGATCCAGATTTTGTAAAGCGATCCTCGATCCAATCCTGTCATTTGATCTGATCCAACCTCAAAACGATCTCATCTAGGATCTCGATCCTGACAATCTTGATTTCAGGTTATGTTTTAGTGTCTTAGATACGAGTGATTTGTCTTTAGTCCCGCAATGTATAATAGAGTTTGTATGTAATCTTTTAAATACCCCCCCCCCCCCCCCCCGTTGAGAGATGATAAAACACATCTTCTGTTTTCTCTTCTTTATTTCAACAAGATATTAGAGCTATGTTTTGATCCTTCCTGAAATTTCTTGCCCTAACATTTCTTACGATGTCTTCCGTTCTTCCGAAGCGCTCTTCTTTCACTGCCCTCTGAGCGTTTGCAAGGCTCCTGATCGAGCGGCTCTACCGCTCGTTGCTCATTGTTGATAGCATCGACGGCTTCCTCTACCGATCCAATTTCTGCTGGCTACTGCTCATCAGCGTTATTCCCATCGCAGGGGCGTCTTCTTCTGCTTCTTGTCAACGATCCCGCCTCCATTACTCATCGACACACGAGTTTGTCCCTGCTCCCGTTCTCAACAACGCTCGAGCTGCTACAGTCCACATCAATGATCGAGACCCTGCCGAATCCAGATCCCGTTGACACTCCTGTGCCGGCTCTCGTCGACTTCTTTATTGACAGCTCTGTGTGGTCTTTATTCCTATCATCTCATTGATCACGTTGCTTATCAAATCGAAGATCTCGTTATTGTTCTCATTGACTTTTCCCTATGCCAATTTCGTCGAAGATCCCGTCCCTGTCCCCGACTGTTCTAGTGAACCAATCCTGATCCTATCGATGATATCGATCTAGCCGCCTCCTGCAACTGCCTCGCGTATTTTTGTCGATGGTCTAGTGTTTTCCTCTAGTCGATCATGAAGCTTCATGTTCATTTGGTTGTTTCTATGTGTCTTTATTAGTCTTTGCATTGTCGGTGTTCTTGTTTTTTGTATGTTTATTGTATGCCTTCATGTACGTGTTTCCCACGCGAGGGGGGGTGTTTGGGATGAAGGCGACTGAGATGATATCGATCTAGCCGCCTCCTGCAACTGCCTCGCGTATTTTTGTCGATGGTCTAGTGTTTTCCTCTAGTCGATCATGAAGCTTCATGTTCATTTGGTTGTTTCTATGTGTCTTTATTAGTCTTTGCATTGTCGGTGTTCTTGTTTTTTGTATGTTTATTGTATGCCTTCATGTACGTGTTTCCCACGCGAGGGGGGGTGTTTGGGATGAAGGCGACTGAGATGATATTTCCCGACTCACGTCTTGGTCACACACGGCCCTCCAGGCTTATGTCTTGTGTTGTTTGAGTTTTCCCAATTTTTTTGTTGATTGGTATGTGGTATGGTCGTTGTTGGTTGACATGTATTCTAGCGGGTTGTGTCGTCTGGGAGTATCCCTGGTGGCTCATCTGTTGATTTGATTCTAGTGGGTTGTCTCATGTGGGAATATCCCTAGTGGCCCGTCTATTGATTTGATTCTAGTGGGTTCTCTTGTCAGAGTATCCCCGGTGACCCGTCGATTGACTTGATTCCAATAGGTTGTGTTGTGTGAGGGTTTCCTCAGTGGCCTGTTTGTATTCCAGCGGATTGTGTCGTGTGAGCTTGTGTCCCCGATGGCCCATTTGTATTCTTGCGGGCGTGGGTTTGTTTTTTAGAATAATCGTGATTTGCGGGACGTATTTGCTTACGTATTTGCCTAACGGCCCTCCAATTGAAGGAAATCTCAACTTCTTTGGCTAAAATTAATTGCATTTTGTTTGTGATAATTGTGCGAGATATATGTATTGATTATTATTTGTGAGTTACTGTCGGAACACTTTTTACATACATGTATCATCTTGGGATTAGATAGAAATTATTTCCCATACACCAAACCTGGGGTTGCATTTGTTTAGATTAACCTTGCACATCACCCTGCGTCACTCATATTTATTCCTCGTAAAATCATTGTTTCATCAATTCACGATTTTTTTAATTAAATTCTCTACTTATTTTTATTAAATTTTCAAATTCTATATAACAAAACCTAATTTTATTTTTGTGCTTAGTACACCATCACTTAGTTTTCACCACAATTAAGCAAATTTGTAATACATCACTTCAGGGTTAAAAGTCTAACTAATTAAGCACAATTTGGAAGAACAATGACACACTACTTAAGGGTGATGTTCAAGAATATGCTTGCCTTTTTATCACAATCGGGTTATCTCTGGTCGTGTCTTCTGGGGAATAACCTAGTATGATGCATATATCCATATTTTTTGATTAGCTGGTAAGTCCATAAAAAGATAACTGTAGGATATAATTATTTTATTTTTCTAAGAACGAAATATTGTTTTGCTTTATAGTTGATTTCATTTATGAACATATAATCAGGATGTTGTTATGGGCTTCTTTGGTCGGGGATCGATGGAGGCGGGGATATAAGGGCAAGCCCTATAATGGAGGTAGAGGAGGGGAAGTTAGAAGAAGCTTGGGGAAGAGGAAGAGGAAACCCTAGAGAAGGAGAGGGCTTGAGAGAGAGGGAGAGGAATTTAGAAAGAGGAAGAAACTATTTCATTCATTAATTCCTTTCTTACATGACAAGACCTCCTTATATAAGGTCCTAATGGCATGGGCGTAAATACAAGATACAAAGAAAATATGTAAAATATTAAAACACAAAATATTACGACACACATAGCTTGACTCGATACCACATGACTTGATACAATACGACTCAATATGAAAAGACTCTAATACTAGATAACCAACGGTGTGGGATCCATAACACTCAACCCGTCCTTGAAATCAAGCTTGCCCTCAAGCTTGAACTTCAGTTGGATGATTGAATCCTCCAGCTCCTTGATTTCGCGCCAAAACAACACCTGGAAGCGCGTCGTGCCGACAATGGGTAGTCGTGGCGCCGTCAGAAAGACGAGTGGCGAAACGAAGGGGACCGACTGGTCCGGCGGAGCGGCGGAAAGCAGAAGTGGCAGAGCATGTGTCGGCGGAGCACAAGCCGACAGAAGATGCGGCGAGATAGCCGGAGGGGCCGACCGAATAGAGACCGGCGGAGCGAGGGTCGGCAAAAGGGGCGGAGAGATGGCCGACAAGGCCGGTAGAACAGGGACCGACATAACAGGCGACAGAAGGGCCGACGGCGGCATCTGCGTTGGGAGGCAGTCTGTAGGATCTGGTATAGGTATGAACGTAAATGACGGGCCCGGTGGAGTGATCAAAGGTGGTGGTGGAAACATCCAAGCAGCAATTGATCAATTTTGGCATCCAGGCGAGACAAAGAATCCTGAAATGATGCAAACATCGAACGAAAAATATCTAAATCGACAGTATTGAGCTTCATGTCCATCTTAATTAATTGATTACAAATTAATTAAATTTAGAAGGTAACTAAAATAATCAAATATTTACGAAAGCCTGCTGGGGTTTGGGGGACTTGAGGAAGGCGGCTTGATGAGAGGGAAGAAGGCGGTCTGCACAAAACTTCAGAGAAAAGCGGACTGCTCGACGGAAGCGTGTGCATTGGATGGGAAGGATTGATTGCTGAAAAGCTTGAAGGAAGCTTGCGGCCTAGGCGAGCAAGAAACAACTGCCAGATGAGAGGGTTCGGAAGCAGAGGAGCATGCGGCCTAGGTAAGCAGGAAACAACGGAAGACTTGGATGCAGAGGAGTGTGCGTATTGGACGAGCAGTAAAATAGCGGAAGACTTGAGGGAGTAGAGCGACTGTTGGCTGGAAGAAGATGCTGGTAATGGAAGGAGTTGTTGCAGGTAATGCAGAACTGTGGAGCAGGGCTTCCTTGCAGTCGACAGTGGCGAGGAAGAGGGATATGTCTCGCGTGCATGGAGAATGAATGACAACGGGTGCGATCTGTGGTTCGGAATCGGCGTGTGATAGGGAGGACGTTGGTGGACTTGCTGGAGACATCAACAGAAAGGGGAGGTGTTGGCGTGCATCAGCGGAAGAGGACCGAGAGGCTCTGATACCAAGATGTTATGGGCTTCTTTAATCGGGGATCGATGGAGGTGAGGATACAAGGGTAAGCCCTAGAACAGGGTCAGAGGATGGGAAGTTAGAAGAAGTTTGGGGAAGAGGAAGAGGAAACCCTAAAGGAGGAGAGGGCTTGAGGGAGAAGAATTTAGAAAGAGAAAGAAACTATTTCATCTATTAATTCCTTTCTTACATGACAAAGCTACCTTATATAAGGCCTCAATGGCACGAGCATAAATACCCGATACAATAAAAATATGAGAAATATTAAAACACATAAAATACTATGACGCACATAACTTGACTCGATAAAACACGACACCGATACAATACGACTCAATATGAAAAGACTCTAATACTAGATAACCAACGACATGAGATCCATAACAGATGTCCATCTATGTAACGATGTTCACCGCGATGAATAATTTGTGGCTTAACGGCTTCCCGCGGACGAGGGTCCTAAGGGGATCTACACAATACACTCTAGTATTGAGGATCCCAAATTGTTTCCTAAGGTCATCAAATTGTGCATCCATTTGACTGAAGCGATTAGCCAGTTTTTTTTAGAAATCGTACATAAACATATTGGTGTTTGAACTAATGATAGCCTTGGTATCTAAGGGAAGTGATCCTGTCATTATAGGCGGACCCAAGTGTAGATGTCTACACTCGGGCAAGTGCCCAGGTGTGTTTTTTGAGAAAATTTGTCCAGGTGTGCTTTTTGGGAAAAAGTTGGCCTGGTAATTACAAAAGATGTCCTAGTGCCCTAGGAAAAAAAGGCTATAATGGGTTTTCTTTTTCTAGGCTTCATTTCCATCTCTCTGACAAATTGTCAGGCTTCTAGTCCGGTTGTTTGACCTCTTTGATCATCTCAAAATAGTTGGATGAGTCATGAAGGGTTGATCTTAGCTTCTGATGTGTGACAATATTAGTCTTTTTTTCCAGAATATGGAACCTAGGACCTGTAGACTCTAGGTAATCTACTAGCTTTAGGTAACTTGTATTTTTTCTGCTTTACATTTATAAAATTTCAAAAAGATTATGAGATGATGTGATTCTGTGATCAGGCTTAAATTAATAAATGATAATCAGCTAATTGATTTTATACTATTCTTTTATATTTATTTCAGCTTCAGAATGAAGGTGTCTCCATGAACTTAGTTTGCCCATGAACGAAATATTTATTGTGCCCGGGTTGAGCGGAAATCCTAGTTCCGTCACTGCCTGTCATGGTATGCCTACACACCTTAACACTACAAAGTATGCAAATGACTCTAACTTGGGGCCCTGACACCAAATTTGACGCAAGGTAAAGTGAAGGCTAGGGTGAAAAAATGCACTAAGAGACTAATGTATATATGCATGCGTGGCAGTGACAAAGATTCTAAAATGATGCAATGTTCGTGTGAGTCTAAATTACAATGAATGCTGAATTTAATAAGCAAAATACGAACGTCACAACTGAAAAATAGTGGATTAGTTAAGGGAATGCGTGTTGGTTAAATTAAAACAAAACGTGCTTCTAAAAAAATGTTCAGTGAATGTGTTACGGGAAGAAAAAATTACTTGCATTAATTAGAAACAGCGATAAAAACACGAGGTATACTCGTGTCCTACTTCCGGAGGCTGGTTCCCCCAAGAAGCCTGATGTATGGTAGGATGCGTGCCGTGCAATCTAGGCTCACTCGAGTGAGTGGATACGTGAACACTTTATGATGATGCACAGAATCCGTTCGACAATTAATTCAAATAAAATTCACAACTCACGCATTCAATAACATAAGCAAAAACAGTTTCAATTAGGGCGATTAAACAAGGCTTTCCTCCAAACGGAGGGCAAAAATAAGCACGTCACGGATGACTCCTTCCTGCAATCACAGTTCTTTACGAGGAAAAATTCCACATATAAATATCCAAGCAAGTATGAGTAATTCAAACAACGTTCAAGTGCTGAAAATTAAAAGTCCATACAACAAAACAACTCACAAATAGGGGAATGTCTGAGGCAGGGAAGATCCGGCGGTTTTGAAAGTAGATCCGGGTTTGCGTGCCGGGACGGAGGCCGTCCGCGGTGGAAAAGGGTTGCGGTGGTTGGAAACGAATAGATCCGACCAAATATGGAAGGATCCGTCCAAGGGGAGGGTAGATTCGGTGTATTGACGGCGAATCCGGGCTGCGGGATAAGGAATACGGATGAAAATGATGGATCGGAGGGTGGTAGCACTAGATCAAAATAGATCTAGGATTTTCAAAGCGGTGGGAGGTGGATCCACGACGAGGAAAGGGGAGGAGGGGTTGGCTAGGGCAAAGGAGGCCCTAGGGGGGTCGGTTTTGGGAAGGGAAGGGGGATGTCGGTGCTGGGCTGCTGGCAGCAGGCCGGCGGTGGGGTTCCGGGCACAGGAGAGGGCGGCGGAACAGGGAACGGGAGGGAGAGGGGCAGCTGCCCTGGCTGCAGGTCGGTGGAGTTCAGGTGGGGTTTTGGAGGGGATTCGGTGGCAGGATGGGGAAGGCGGTGGTGGAAAATGATGTGGGGGGGGGGGGGTTAAGGTTTACCTTGGGGATGAAGTTCCACCGCTAGGAGTCGGCACCTAGGGCTCCACGGCGTCGGCACCGTGGCTTGATCGCGGAGTTCGGGAATGACTTTCTCCAAAACCAGCAATGATCTTTCCAAGCCTCTAACACTCCTATTTATAACACTCTAAGCATTAGGGTAACCCGGAATCTACGGCTATGATTGACCGAAGAATCCAAGTGCTAAATATATGAAAATAAAGCCAAAAATAACAAAGTTATATATTAAAAAAGTTCGCGACGCGCATGTGGACGCATCTGCGGGATCGGATCGTCACTCCGATCAAGTCTTCCGGCGAGAATAGACAAAAGTGGGCACCGCTTTGTTATGGGCCGATGGCCCCCCATCAAAGCCCTTCTCCCAAACGAGACCCCAAAACCCTAATACATCAAAAGATATCCTAACACTCTCATACCACCTTCTTATATAGGGAGGGGGGCTCACATCAATAAACATAAAATAAAGACAAGAAAAATTAAGTTACGCGCACGTGTGTAACAATACACCCCGCAAGAAAAACGACCTTGCCCCCAAGATCGAAGCGCCGTCCTCCAACTAATAGTGATATGCCCGTGGGGGCCAGACGTAGAGGTGCCCGGAGCGCCGTCCGGAGGTACATCGATGATCGTCAACGCGTCCAAGTCAGTTGTGGTGAGCTCGTGTACGTCTCCCCGATGCACCAGAACTCCTTCATAGGACAATCATGAGTAAGCGAGTAGGGTTGTCTGCAACGAAAACACAGGCCCTTGCTCTGTAAGTCATGGTACTCTTGGGTGGATAGGCGGTTAGTGGGGACATGACGGTTGTTGCATGGGCTCATATTGGGTGGACGAGATAAAGGAGGTGGTAGTGGCGGTTGTTTTGTCGGGGGAGGAAAGTATGGTTGGTGCCTGGTAGGGAGGTTTGGAGGGAGGTAGTGAGGAAGGAGGGTCCTCGGACAGCGCGAGGAATTCTGCCTCCACTAGTAGGGAGAGGTTCATGGCTTGGTTAACCGTGATTGGCTGAAGGGTGCGGATGCGGGCTCGGATATGGGGTCGCATGCCATGCAAGAAGTATGTCAAGTAATGATCGGGGGGAAGCCCGGGGACATGGGTGACCAGCTCAATAAACGTATCAACGTACGAATCAATGGAGCCGGTTTGGCGGACGCCGCAAAGGCGCTCGATCATGGAGCCGGAATAGCGTTGGTCGTACCGTTGAATGAGGGCCTCCGAGAGAGCTGTCCAGGTGAGGCCAGGGGAGGATTGGCGGAGCCAGCGGACCCAATGGAGGGCAGACCCTTCCAGACCGACGATTACTGTGGAGACCTGCTGCATTGATGGAGTCTGGTGAATTTCAAAAAACTGTTCGGCGCGGGCAATCCACCCAAGCGGGTCAGTCCCGTTGAATGTGGGGATGTCGAGACGTGGGAGCGGTGGAGGTAGTCCCGTCAAGGCAGGATCTGCGGTGGCCACTGTGCTGGAGGATCCCAAGGCGGAAGCAGTGTTAGACTCGGAGTTCTGGCCGAGTTGCAGGTTGTTAAGTATGGTAATAAGCGACGTTAACTGCTCGACCTGGGCGTCGAGACGCGAGTTGATGCTGGTGAGGGCGTGTTCGATGGCTTCCACGCGGGATTCCATGCGGCCTCGTGGCATATGAAGCAATTGGCGCTGCGGAGAAGGCGGGGCCTGCGGCTGTGAGACGGAGTACATGGCCTGGTGCCCAAGAGGAAGTTGTGCAGGAGAGGAAGCAACGCTGAAAAGGAATCGAGGGCACTGGAGCAGGTGGAGGTTGGAGGAGGATCGAGGCCGGCGCTGCGGAACAGCTCGGCAGGACCGTCTCGGGGGAGATGCGGGTCTGGCGAAAGAAAAGCCGGAGAGAATCGGCGAGATGCGGCTACGGCGAGATGCGGCTCTGGCTGAAGAAGAGCCCGACGGGATCGGCTTTCTTTGATCCAGCGAACGCGGAAGTAGTATAAAGGGGCGGCTTGCGACGAAACAGGTATCGCACGCAAGGAGAAGCAGACGAATCCCGGCGGCGCACGCTAGGTAGACGGGAATGGCAGTGTCGGACCAATGTTACGGGAAGAAGAAATTACTTGCACTACTTAAAAACAACGATACAAACACGAGATATACTTGTGCCCTACTTCTGGAGGCTGGTTCCCCCAAGAAGCCCTTCGCCAAAAGGAGACCCCAAAATCCTAATACATCAAAAGATACCTTAACACTCTCATACCACCTCCTTATGTAGGGAGGGGGACTCATATCAATAAACATAAAATAAAGACAAGATAAATTAAGTTACCCGCACGTGCGTAACAGAATGTCTTTCAAATAACACGCAAGATTAACCGAATTTGTATGAATCAAGATCCCGATTAGTACATATATTCACTCAAATAAAAAAATAAAGAGGATAATATCTTCCAATTAAGAACACATTTTAGTAATTAAATCTGTTAAAAGTGTACGGTGGTTGAATCAAGTTCTAAATAGCAAAATTGGAGCAATTCGATCTCTGACAAGGCTTCCCAACACTAAATTGAGCACCACAGGTGAGAGGCCTGAGGTTGAAAGCGGGACACTTCAATGGGGATGTTAAAGGAGATGCAAACTGCAATCAATCTCTTTGTGAGGGTTGTTGAAAGAAGTCATGGAAGTTGGAATGTCGTGGAAGAGGCAGACAAGCATTGCAGGCTTGCAGTCCAGTGAAGCTGAGGACCAACTATAACAGTCGACGGAGAAGAAAGGCTGAAAATGTTGGAATCCCGCCAAGAGATGATCTGTAACTGCTCTGGACGGCTGGAAATAGAGGCGGATTGCTGGGATTGCTTGGAAACAGACCCAAATCCTCTTCAGCATGAATCGTTGCAAGCGACATGGGAAGAGTGAGGCTTTTGAATGAACTAAATGGTTGTCTAGAAGGAAAATCTCCAAATCTAAGCACAGGCGAGACAGGAATGCTGCGTGGGGTTAATCGTCCTCGCCCAGGAAGCAGCTGACAGTCCTCGACGCGTATCATAGTCGATCGTGTGAGTGTCATTTCCTTTCAATGAGGGTTCAGCAGTCTGGGAGATGCTTGATGTGGCGATTCCAGATGGTTTAGAGCAGTTCTCTGACAATTGTAGGTAGTTTCTGGCAGTTTTTATGGAGGTGTCGTGAGTTCCACGGGAAAACAGGGAAAAGTTAACACTTATTAGGCTTCAATGCCGAATATTTCACGACTTCGGCACTGTGGTGATCACAAAATCTCAAATTACTAAAAAAAATCCATCCCTCAAAATGAATCTCACTGCAAGTATTTATACTCTCACACACAATGTACGGCTATGATTGACCTATTCAAAAACATACAAACAACACACTAATAATGCGCAGAAAAATACATAGATAATATCCTGACGATGCTTCAAACGTGATGACGGGCTCGGATCGTCCATACAACGATCATAACCCCTCTCATCCACTTCTTACGACGAATGTCAACCCGAACGAGCTCCGAATTGGGTCGTCCCACCTGTCGACTATGGTCCCCCATCACATCCCGTCCCATCCACTTCAAAAACCTCCGATCCAATACCGGCAGGCCTTCTCCAATTAAAAGGCCACCACATGCAGTACAGTAAATGCACCAGAACGATTGGAAAGTGTTCAAGTGCCTAAAAGAGCCCGTTATACGATAGTGATTATGTTGGAGCTAAGTCATATAGTTCCTTCCCTCTTTTAAAACATCCACAAAATAGGAATTTAGCCCTCCGACGACCACCAAACAACACTCATCCATTCTTCGGATAGCCACCGTTGCTCCTTCGATCACCAAATCTCCGCATCTTCTCCCCCAGACATTTACTCGTGAGTACAATTTCTAGATTTTTTTTGTTTTCAGCATTATTGTGCGGACTGGATTATTTCTATTTGTGTGGATACATAGTTTTACTAGTGCATTTGTTTTTTAGACTAATCGTGGTTTGCAGGATGTATTCTCGTGTATATGGTTAACGGCCCTCCAATCGAAGGAAATCTCAACTTGCTTGCTTGGCTAATATTAATTGCATTTTGATTGTGATAATTGTGTGAGATTTATGTCTTTATTATTATTTGTGAGCTACTGTCGGAACACTCTTTGCAAACACGGATAATCTTGGGGCTAGATAGAGATTATTTCTCGGACAGACGGACACCACACCTAGGGTTGAATTTGTTTAGATTACAGTTACACATCACCCTGCGTCACTCATGTTTATTCTTCTTAAAATCATTGTGTTCACCATTTCTCTATTTTTTTATTTAATTCTCAAACTCTATGTAGCAAACTAATTTTAGTTTTGTGCTTAGTATACCATCACTTATTTTTCACCACAGTTTGATTAATTTGTAATACATCACTTAAGGGTGAAAAGTTTAACCAATTAAGCACAATTTGGAAAACAATGACGCGCTACTTAAGGGTGATGTTCAAGTAAATGCTTGCCTTTTTTTATTACAATCAAGTAATCTATGGGCGTGTCTTCTGGGGAACAACCTAGCATGATGCATCTACACATACTTTTTATTAAGCTGGTAAGTCCATACAATAACTGCAAGGACATAGTTATTTTATTTTTCTAAGAAATAATTCCTGAATTTTATTTATAGTTGATCTCATTTTGTGTAAACAGGAAATAGTAGAGCAGGGAAAAGAAGATCGCTAGAGGGAAAAAATAGAAAAAGGTTTTTGGTTTTCTTTTCTTTACAGCATGAACAACATACAGATGATAAGCAAGGAAAAAAACATTGGTAACAGAAAAAGATATAGATTTAGAAGATTAGTGCTACTCAATACTATTATTCAAATTAAAATAAAACAAGCACTAATGCAATAATGAAGTTTTTAGCGGTAAGCAAACCCGTCTATTGTAAAAGGAAAAAAAACAAAGTAAAAAAATTTGGTCAATGAAATGGAGATAAATTATCTGCAGAACAAAAAACTTACCAGAAAAGAACAAATACAAAAATAGAATTCCTATAGAAATTGTATAATATCATATATGCCATCCTCTGATAATTCCAGTGACCATGAACCAATAAAAGTGGAACCAAAAATCTGAACTGACCCATGGCAAAGTCTGAGGCCATCACTGCCTGCCGCCCTTCTTGCCCACTAATCCCTATCCCAACATCTGCCATTTGAATCATCGCAACATCATTCGCACCTGTCATACAAAAGGAGATCAAGTTTTTTGCCAGCAATTCATAAATGTAAATGTCATCATAACAAACAAAATGCTTATTCTACAACTACCATCTCCAATTGCAAGGGTCATATCATCTGTTCTCTTCTTAATCAGAGCAACTATTCCAGCCTTCTGCAACGGAGCCACTCGGCAGCATAAAACAACATGGCACGATGTCGCCACTTTAAAAAGCTGCATCAAACAAGAATGAGAAACTAATCGATTGCACAATATTGTAAGGAAAGTGTAATGATCATGATAAAATACCTCCTCTTCTAGGTCCTTTTCAAGAATATAGAGAAGGCTTTTCCCATCAATAATTAAAGCTAGAGGAATCCGAGAAGTATTTTCCGATTCAGTCGGCATCAATGATAGTTTAGTAATCGTGACAAGCGCTTCCTCTAAGCTCTTTTTGCACGACTCCATGGAGTTGCTGTTTATAATAATCTGGTTCATTTCTCCTGTCAGAAGCTTACAAGAATAGCCAATGGAAATTGCGGTCTCTTGCTTGTCTCCTGTCAATACCCAGACCTTGATTCCAGCTTGCCTCAAGGATTCTATGGCTTGCGGAACACCTTCCTGTAACTTATCTTCAATTCCAGAGGCTCCCAATATGCGAAGATTGCTTTCTATGTTGGCTGCGACTGCTTTTAGTAAACCTCCCCTCCCAAGCAATGCCGTGCTGGCTTTATCGTAGGATGAATGCCATTCCTCAAATTCCTCTACATTCATCTCTCGCATACCAATCACCAGCGTTCTCAGGCCCAATGATGAGTATGCGTGAAGGTGTGACTCTGTCGCCTCAATTATACTAAGATTCAGAGTTCGTTCTGCAACACTGAGCATTGAACTGTCTGCACCTTTGACAAAAATCTTCACTGATTTATCAGGAAAGCCAACTATCACAGACATCCTCTTCCTATCACTGTCAAACTCATGAAGACCCAATATATCAAACCTGTGCATGCCATGAAATTAAATCCCAAATAAATATGATATAACAATAATACAACAAGAACTTGGTTTTTTAGCTAATAAAATACCAGTATACCTGATAGAAAAAATAGAACAAGTCGCATTATAAAAAAAATCAATGATAAAGGAAATAATAAACAAATTATCACCATAATTGACGAGGAAAACTACCACAGCCTTCTTAAAGATATCATATCTTTAACAAAAATAACATCAAACCAGAATAGAATTTGACCACGTGTTCTCCAACGATATCAATCACCGCATTAAAAAAAGTAACGGGAACAACATGGTGACGAGTCATCTCTGAAAAAACTTTTGAAACCAGATTGAGGAACTATACCTCTGCCTATCTCCAAGAACATCGATTATTATATGTCCCGAAGTACGCTCAATTAGCACAAAGCCATATGCAGCAGCTGCATAGACCAGTGCCTGTTCATCAGGGGACTCCCCTTGATAATCTATCAATTTCTGCATTGGGTCTGGGGTATCCAAAATCAGGGGCACTATAGTATTGCAAGCAGACAGAGCAAGAAAGAAGTTACTAGCACGCCTCCATTCCTCTGCGTCGCTCCTATTTCTCAGCAATTTCAACAGCTCTGAATCAGTTTTCACTGTCATCTTTGGACTCCAATACTGATCCCCAACTGTCAACAAAACCAAGTAAAATGATGCTATCCTGAAAATTTGAAGACACTCCTACCGACAGGAAACTAAAAAAGCGTGGAGAACACAATACCTACGACCGAATAAACTCCCCAATCACCGGGAACTGAAGATTTCCCATTGCTGAAATCAGTTCCGCCGATACTCGCGCACCGGAACTCCATCTTGTTCTCCGTCAAAGTTCCGGTTTTGTCGGAGAACACATACTTTATCTGCCCCAAATCCTCATTTATGTTCAAAGCCCGGCACTGGAATGCGGAATGTGAAGCCTCATCATACAAACTAGAATCATGAATCATGAAGTAGGCCTGTCCAAGTCTCACAAGCTCCATAGAAATATAGAGAGAAATGGGGATCATGATCTGAAATACAATCACTGACATGAGGAACCTAATGAACACCTCCATACCCATCCCATAATAATTATAATTGTCTTCTTCTTTGTTTGAGTAATCCTTCTTCCTGAAGAACTGAGCCAGCTGCAACTCATTCTTATGAACCCCCAGCCAAATTCCAGCTAAAACAGCCACCACAGTACAGAGAATAACCAGAAGACCAGAGAGAAGCAATGTCTCTCTGTTCATATGAATTTCCAGCCTGCTCCTCTTCGACGGGGCTCCCGAGCTGTTAAGCATCACTTTCGTCTCCCTTCCAGCATAAACCACAATCCCAACAGCCCAAGAAGTGTTTTTGAGCTCACATCCCCGCAGAATTATATTTGAGGGGCCGAGGGAGACCCGCTTGCCATCAACCTCCATGTTCCCATTGAATCCATAAATGTTCCTGTTAGGGTTTTCGCAGCGGATCAACCCAGAGAGATCCTTCTTCTCCATATGAAGGGTCTCCTGCTTAGCATATCGGGTTTTGAGATTGGACTCACCGTCGAGGTTTATCGTCTGAACGTAGGCGACGCCGGTGTGGTCGCTGGTGGAAAGGAGGACAATGTCGCAGGGTAGGGTTTCGTTTGATAGGACCTTAATGATTTCCCCGACTCGAATATGCTTCCAGCGTTTGGGGCGGAAGTCGCCGTCGGCGAGGGATAGGGCGGTGCGGTTATTTTCAATGCGGTCGGAGCGGTGGCGGCGCCAGTCCTCGTAAGCGTCCTTCATGGCGGTGACCAGAAGAACGAAGGTGAGGGGGAGGATGGAGGCGCCGCGGCCGAAGACGGCGAGCTGGGGAAGCTGGTTGAGGATGGCGATGACAAGGAAGTAGATGTAAGCAAGGCGATGGAACTGCTCGAAGAAGTTGCGTGGGAGGAAGGTGAGGATTGAGTACTTAGCGGTTCGGATAGAGTTGCCGGCGAACTCGAATCGCTCGTTGGTGCGGGAGACATCGTTGATGTAGACGAGGCGGGCGTCTTCGTCGGAGATATCCTTCTGCGACGCGCTTGCCCTGTCGGAATCGGCGCGGGAGCCGTGGCGTAGAGCGGCGAGAGGGACATCGGCGGCGAAGGTGATGCGGTCGAAGGATCCACGGGAGCGGGCGGAGATTCGTGAGGACCGGATGGGTTTGAGGAGATCGGGTGCAGGAGGGGGCGAAGGGTTAAGATTTGGCGGCCGCGGAGAGAGATCGAGAAGGGGCCGCTCGGAAGCCATGGCCGGAGCTAGAGGAAGAAGAAGAAGAAGAAAAAGGGCGGAGGTCAAAGTCGTCGGCGAATCATGGATTGTTTTGATTTAAAACTGAATATAAAGGTAATAATTTAGGGTAATGGGGGCGGCGGCGGAGGGGCGCCGGAGTGAAGGAAGAAAAACAAATAGCAAGTTGCAGCAGAATTGAAGGTGACAAAAGATGTTGTATGGTAGTTACTAGTTAGCAAGAAAGTAGACATTGCTCCCGCCTTGGGCCAGCACACGAGCGCCGTACGCGTGCAAGTGTGGAGCTCCGAAACAATGGTGAAATTTTCAAAATTCCACTCCCAAATTTTGAAAGGTAGGAGATATTTCTGAGGCTTCATTTGGTAGGGTGTTTTCACGCGGGTGCGGGTGCGGGTGCGGGTGCGGGTGCGGGTGCGGGTGCGGCCGCCGCGGCAAAACGGAATGCAGCGTTTGCTCTCGCAGCCTTTGATAAATGGAGCTGAAAGATACTTCTCCAACCTCTCCTCCCCACCTCCGTCTCCAACCAGTAGGATTTCCGCCGTTGAACCAAATGAGGTCTTAATTTGCTGATTTTCTCTCTTTTCGACTTCACGTGCAATATTGTACGGGGTTTGATTGGTCCTAGACAAAACTTTAGAGACGAAATCGACTGGAAAAAAAATCCCGAAACAAAGAGAGCATGGGACTGAAATGACTAGGGAAGAGAGCAACTCGTGGGTCGCTATTTTAGGTATGCATAGGCGGAGCCAAAGCTTTTATGATTGGGCCGAGCCTATTGGGGATGAAGAGCAATCATATACGGGTGTAGCCGAGTGCGCGACGGCTTGTATGTGTGTGTAAATGGGTCACGGAATTTTCATGAACCGTATGTGATTATCACATTATTTAAACGTCAATTGAATCATATATTATTATTTTTATATTAATCATATATATTAAAAAAATATGCATTACATTATATCAAGAAGATTAAAATCAAATTATTAAATTAATTTATTTGATTATCTTATTTTAAGACAATAATCATTTCATTTATTTGATAATTTTATTTTAGCAGTGTTTTGGGGACCTATGATTCATAACTCAAGATTATTCAACTCTTTCTTATATATAACAAATTATATTATAATTTAACTAAATGTCCTATAGTATTTATGATAAGGGTTATAGTCTTGCAATAAACTACACTTTTTTAGCATTTTTTTAATATACTTTTTGTATATTCGTATTTAGAGGAATTACTTTTTTGCACTCTGCAGAGACAACATTAGCATTATGCATAGCAAATCATGACTTTATTTGCCTCACTTTGTAACATGATCAACTTTACTTTATCACTTCATTCACCTTACATTAAGATTTTGTTCGCTTCATCTTGGACATTGTTTTCCTCATATTTTATCATTATTCATGAAATTTACATATTGTAAGCCCCACATTGATATTGTTGCCTTCACCTTGCTACATTGTTGTTTCACCATACTTTTTCATTGATGTCATTTTGCTATTATTATTTGGCTCACCTTGCAATGATATTCACCTCATCTTGCAACATCACCTCACTTTGTGACATTGTCCATTCATTAGAATATCTTGTTTGTCTCACTTTTATCATTTTTCAAATTTAAGTTGGCATACTAGCTCTATCCTCTTGAATTTGCCAGAGATTCAATGAATATTAAATTTATTACAGCATTATTATTGTTAGTTAATTTATTTTATCATGTCATTGATGAGTATATTCCTTCATTATGATGTGAATATAGTGTTTTATTATTTTTCTTTCTTATTTTATGCATTTTTCTTACAAATTGACTATGTATAGCCAACATAAATCAAAAGCAATATTAGAGTACTATTTTCTTCACTCTTAACTCATATTCTTTTGAAATATTCAAAATTTAAAAGATTAATATGTTTGACCCCAAATTATTTCCTCATATTTTATCATCATTCATGAAATTGTTTGATTGTGTGCTCATATTGATATTGTTCGCTTCATCTTTCTACATTGTTGACTCATCGTACTTCTTCATTTATCTCGTTTTGCTATTACTGTTCAGCTCATCTTACAATGATACTTACCTCTCCTTGTAACATAACCACACTTGGTGACTTTTGTTCGTTTCATCATACAATCTTGTTTGTCACATATTTGTAACCCATCAAATCAAAATTGGCTTACTAGCTCTACCACCGTGAGATTGGAGGAATGTTTGTAGGGAGATTGGATAAATATTAAATTTATATCATCACTGTTATTTTTTAATTTAATTCCGGCTTTTTGACACTTTGCACCCCCCCCCCCCCCCCCCAATTGTTGGGTTTTAGCACTTTGCACTCCTAAAATTTAAAATTGGCAAATTACACCTCGGAAATGGTAAATTCGGGCACTTTATCCCTATGAGGGGTGTTTCTTTACTTTGGCGTTATTAAATGTTGGGTTTAGATTTTGGATTTCTTCTGGTTCAAATTCATCTCCGCTCCAACTCGACCAAGAAACCGCACAGTACCTCGACACCTTCACGTCGAAGGAGCTTGGAAGCCCCCTCTGTCGTCGACGAAGAAGACCCCCCTCTGTCGTCGACAAAGAAGCCCCCCTCAGCCGTCGACGAAGAAGCACCCCTCTGTCGTCGACCTTCATGCCAAAGGATCACCTGGAAGCGATCTCTGGTATTGTCTTATATTCACATGTTTTTCTCATCCACTTCTTCTTCAGTTTTTAAATGCCATCAGTTTGTTTCGCATTGAAGTTTTTAAGTTTCTGGTTTTCTTAAAAAAGATTATTGTGTTAGAGTTGACTCGCATTTTCTTCATCTTTTATGATCAGGTAGTCTCTAGATCAACTCAGATTAGTTCAGTTCAGATAAGCCTCAATCTCTGGTATTGTCTTATATTCACATGTTTTCTTTTTCAGATTTCAGATTTGTTAGGGTGTGCGTCAACTATAATTTTGTTTCTTTAGGTGTAATTTGACTTTGATTTAGCAAATGACTGAGGAAATATGTTGGTTGACCAAATTTATTCTAGAGGGATGGGGGTCATGTTGGTAGTAGTGATGACTCGAAAAGCATGGACGAGGAATTTGAAGTCTACAAAACCAATGCTACAACATCTACTACAAAAAAAGCTACCGGTAAGCATTAAGTCATCTTATATTTCTTTATCATTTTTATTATGCGATTATTTTTTAATTACAACGTGTTTATGTGTAGGTAAGGAAGAATATGTGATCGTGAACTTACTCTCGTGGAGTTTATCGTGATCTTTATGCTGCGAAGGATTATGATTTTCATGTCGTGTTACTATTTTGAACTCATGTATCTTTACTATTTGAAACTCATGTATTTTACTATTTGAAACTCATATATCTTTACTTGAAACTCTTTATTGTGATTTTCGAAATATGAATGTATTTTAATTTGGACTTTAAAATTATGATATCTATGCATACATATGGTGTTAATGAGGCTTGGATTATGATTGCAAATTGTGATATCTATGTATACATATGATTGCAAATAACAAATTTAAATTTGAGGTGCAAATATAAATTTGACCGAATTTGGTGTGGTGTGCAAATAAGAAAACGGTTTGCCAATATAAATTTCACACAACTTGGGGGAGCAAATAATAGTTTGACCAATTCCGGTGTGCAAGTAGCTAAACAAAAGAAGTCTGGGGTGCAAAGCTCCAAAATGGCCTTTTGGAGGGGCCAAACCTAAATACCCCTTAAAAATCGGCCTTGGGGGTGCAAAGTGCCAAAATTTACCAATTCGGGGGTGCAATCTGGCAATTCTAAACTTTGAGGGTGCAAAGGGGAGGGGTTGGGGTGCATGGTCTGCAGACCTGGTTAGGCTGAACCCTTTCGAGCGTGGTGCTGGGGGTGCCGGCGGCTGGGGAGGCCGTTACACATATGGTGTTAACGGGGCTTGGATTTTGTTGCAAATTACGATATATATGTATGCATATGATTGCAAATAGCAAATTTAAAAAATTTGAGGTGCAAATATAAATTTGATCGAATTTGGTGCGGTGCGCAAAAAAACGGTTCGTCAATATAAATTTCACACAACTTGGGTGTGTAAATAATAGTTTGACCAATTCCGGTGTGTAAATAGCTAAACAAAAGAAGTCTGAGGTGCAAAGCACCAAAATGGCCTTTTGGAGAGAGGTCGGACCTAAATATCCCTAAAAATCAGCCTTGGAGTACAAAGTGCCAGAATTTACCAATTCGAGGGTGCAATCTGCCAATTTTAAACTTTGGGGGTACAAAGTGTCAAAACCCCGTAATTGGGGAGTGCAAAGTGCCAAAAAATCTTTAATTCACCATATCATTGATGAGTATATTCCTTCATTATAAGTGAATTGTTGGATTTGAGTTTCCTCTTAGGTGGATAAAACCTGCAGTGACGGGCGTCGTGAGATCTGAAATATATTATTTTTTATTATATATTATCATTATAATATATATAAAGGTATCTTTTTTTAGTCCTACAACCGCGTAAGAAAAGAAGGAAATTAATATATATTTCCCAATCTAATTCCTCTCCCCCAATGCAACAGCCCACCCACGTACGTGAATAAAAAAAAAGGAAAGTCATTTAATTTTGTGTTGACCGCCCATGTGAAATGTCATATTTTCTTCTGCTCTGGAAGATGTGTAGTGGTCTGCTATAAGAAATCAAATGAGGTGTTATCCCTCTCTTCAAGCATGACCCTGTGACCTCTCTCCTGGGAAGAAAACAGTCGGCATCCTCCTATTTCTTGTCTTTCCCATCTCTTCTCTCTCTCGTCCAGACCGGGATTTCTTGTTTGTAAATGTGGGGGATGGCGAAAAGCTGGCGAAAGCGGTGTTTTGAGAGGTAGTCGGAGCCTTGAGGCCACACGAATCGAGATTTGACGGCGACATTTTTCGCGAGGGCAGAGACGCTGATGACTCTTTTGCAGGGGCTGAACTGGGAGGCATTGCAAAGGCCGTACTTGTGCTGCGGTGGCAGTGGTGCACGTGTGTGGGAGAGCAGCGTATGCGGTGACCGATTTGGACGAAGCCGGAAAGGCATAGGTGGTGATTGACGACCGTCATTTGGGCTCGTGAGAGCAATGATCGTTGAAGCGTTGGCGGTTTTGCCAGATCACGGTCATGTAGTGGTATAGATTGTGCATCTTGGCGCAAAGGACGGCGGTGCACAACTGTCGTATTTACAAGGGCTAGTATTTTGGGTTGAATCCGGGGCTAGCGGCGGTCAGTGCGAGAAGGCATCTTAGCCTCAAGTGGAATTTGGCGGCGAGGCATCTGAGCCTCGAGCGTGGCAGCCTACTGACGGGTTGCAGACTGATCGGAGTGCGCCAACGACGTCATGTGTCAACGTAGACAGAGAACTTGACACAATATTAAAAGATATTGGAAGACTGCTGTAGATTCAAAGAATCAGTTTGGAGCAAGTCACTCTGACTCGAACTTGGTCGTCTTTATCGGTATATTTGTATCTTCCTATTGTCTTTATTTTGTGCTAGTTGTAAGATCAATCTGAGGATCGTGCGGGGGGGGGGGGGGGGGGGGCGAAACCATTGTATTGTGAATATCATTTATTAGAGGCTTTGTAAGTTGGACTTTGATAGTCTCGTGGATTTTACCTTATTTTGGAGGGTTTTCAACGTATACACCTTTGTGTTTATGATTTTTTTTCCTTACGTATTTTGCTGAAAAATTTTGCAGGTAGCTCAGCTCATGTCCTCGTACGCACTCAAGTTCGTGAGAACGTGTTTCTCTCAATAAGTGGTATTAGAGATAAGTTCAATCGAGTCGAGTAAATATTTTTGGTCTGTGAATATGTGCGGAAGGTGACGACCATTGGTCCGCTCTCATCCTCTCAAATCACATTCTTTGAGTTAGTCGGCTTCAAGATCAGTGGTAAGAGTTGATAATGGACTGGGTGTAGATGGATTCGAGTTCTGAGATGGTTATGAAGTTGAATGAGGCTAACTATCATGAGTGGCATCTGATGATGGAGGACTTGACACTCACCTATCTTTGGGGAGATGCCTAAAGATATGGATCTAGCAAAATGGGCAATCGAACATCATAAGGTGTGTGGCTTTGTTAAGCGATTTGTGGAGGGCAGTGTTTACAATCATGTGGTAAGTATCATTGATTCCAAAGTGCTATGGAAGACATTGGAGTCTTTGTATGTGAAGAGTACAATAATGAATAAGCTCTTGGTGTCGACGAAGATTAGCAATTGCAAGTATAAGGAGGGCACACCTATACTTGATCGTGTGAATGAGTTCTAAGGAGTGTTGGACCAGCTAATTGCCATGAAAGTGACCTTTGATGTTGAGATCAATGTATTGTGGTTACTTAAGTCTCTCCCTGCCTCTTGGGAGGTGGATCGAGTTTCATAGATAAACTTATCTCCAAGAGGTGTTTTGACTATGAAGGTTGCAAATAGTGGGATTTTGAATGAGGAGGTGAGGAGAAAATCTCAAGGCGAGTCCCACGCCTATTCAAATGTTCTGTATATTGAGTATATGGGAGAGAAAAGGGTAGAGATGATAGAGGGTCTAATAGGAGCAAGTCCAGGCAGCAAAAAGACGTTGAATGCTTTCATTGTGGCAAGAAGGGACACGTCAAGAGGAAGTGTTATGCCTTGAAGAAATTACAGACACGGAAATCAGGGAAGCAAGATGTGGCCATGTCTTCAATAGTGATAGTCTTTGATGAAGGTCTACTCTTTTTGGGTGATGAGGTGACGACTGACCTAGTTCATAGAGATGATATGTGGCTGGTAGACTCGAGGGCTTCTACACATGTTTCGAGCAAAAGAGCACAGTTTGCTACTTACATCTCACGTGATAGCGAGGTATTAAGGATGAGCAATGAGAGAGTTCGCAGAGCTATCAACGTCGATGATGTGTACCTGAAAACGAGCACAGATTCTATTGTAGTGCATAAAGATGTTTGTCATGTACCTGACATCCGATTCAATTTGTTGTTTGTTGGACAATTGGATGCAAATGGTTATGCTAATAGATTTGGTGACGGACGATGGAGAATGACTAGAGGTTCTTTAATTATAGGTCATGGTAGCATGATGTCCGACATTTATTGTATGGAGGCGAGAGCTGCATGTGTGGGGAGCCCAAGGTCAGAGGTGACAGAGCAACTGGTGTATGGCGTGGGCAGCACAAACTATTCAGTGAGAAGAAATGAAAGAAATAAGTGAGACATCATGAATTAAAGTCAACGATGATAGGACATGAGAGCGGTTCTCATATTGTTGCTGGCTAGCGACGATGGAAGACTTTTGATTGTCACAATCCTACATCGAGATTGACAGTTTGCGCGAGAGAGATGCATAATTCTTGTGATGGTTCTCTCGGGGAGTTCATCAATTTGGCGTGTTCTTCCTCCTAGTCGGGAAGGGGGAGAGTTGTTTGGTTCGGGTTCCCTCCTAGGTGGATAAAACATGCGGTAATGGACGTCGAGAGATTTGTAATATATTATTATTATGATTATATTATCATCTTTATATATATATATATATATGCACATTTTTCTACCCCTACAGACATGTGAGAAACGAAACAAATTAATACATATTTTCTAACCTAATTCATTTCCCCTAATACAGTAGCCCACCCACGTGAGCAAGAAAAAAAAGAAGCAAAATTTAAATTTGACTTTGTGCGACTGCCCATGTGAAAGATCGTATTTTTCTTCTACTCTGGAAGATGTGTAGTGGTCCGCTATCTTTAACTGTAAGTAATAAAAAGAGGTGTTACGCCTCTCTTCAAGCATTACCCCGTGACCTCTCGCCAAGGAAGAAAAAAATCGGCATCCTCCTATTTCTTGCCTTCTCCATCTCTTCTCTCTCTCATCCGAACCAGGATTTCTCACCCGAAAATGTGGGGGACGACGACAGGCTAGCACAAGCGGTGTTGGAGAGGTGGTTAGAGCCTTGAGGTCACACAAAATCGAGATTTGACAGCGATATTTGTCGCGATGGAGGAGACACTGACGTCTTTTTTGTGGGGATTGAACCAAGAGACATTGCAAATGTCGTGCTTGTGAAGCAGTGGCAGCGGTGCACGTGTGCGGGAGAGCGGCGTAGGCGGAGGCCAATTTGGGCAGAGCCGGAGAGGCATAGACGGTGATTGTCGACGGTCATTTGGGCTCGGAAGAGCAATGACCGTAAGATTTGGTGTTGTTGCTGGATCACGACCATGGTCGTGCAGTGGTGCTGAGTGTGCATCTTGGCGTAAAGGACAGTGATGTGCAATCTTCATATTTACTTAGATGAGTATATATTTTGGGTCACATCCGCGGCTAGCGGCGGTTAGTGGGAGGAGGTATCTTAGCCTCAAGTGGACTTTGGTGGCGAGGAATCTGAGCCTCGAGCGGGGCAACCTACTGACGGGTTGTAAACTGATCAGAGTGTGCCAGTAACGTCATGTGTCAACGTATCCAGACAACTTAACACAATATTAAAAGATCTTAGAAGACTGTAATGGATTCAAAGAACTAGTTTGGAGCGACTCACTCTGACTCGAACTTGGTCGTCTTTATCGGTATATTTGAATATTCCTATTGTCTTTATTTTGTGCTAGTTGTAAGATCCATCTGAGGATCGTGAGGGAGAAGCCATTGTATTGTAAATATCATTTATTGGAGGCATTGTAGGTTGGACTCTGATCGTCTCGTGGTTTTTACCCTATTTTTTTAGGGGGGGGGGGGGTTCCACTCATACACTTTTTTGTTCGTGATTATTTTTTCTTACGTATTTTGCTGACAACTTTTGCAGATAGCTTAGCTCATGTCCTCGCACGCACTCAGGTCCGTGAGAACGTGTTTCTCTCAACAAGTGGTATCAGAGATAAGTTCAATCGAGTCGAGTAGATATTTCAGGTTTGTGAATGGGTGCAGAAGATGACGATCATTGTTCTGCTCCTTATCCTCTCTAATCACATTCTTTGAGTTAGTCGGCTCCAAGATCAGTGGTAAGAGTTGATAGTGGACTGAGTGTAAATGGATTCGAGTTTTGAGATGGTTAAGAAGTTGAATGGGGTCAACTATCATGAGTAGCATCTGATGATGGAGGACTTAATCTACTTCAAGGATTGACACACACCTATCTTTGAGGAGATGCCCAAAGATATGGATCTAGCAAAATGGGCAATCAAACACCATAAGGTGTGTGGCTTTATTAGGCGATTTGTAAATCGCAATGTTTATAATCATATGGTGAGTATCACTGATGCCAATGTGCTATGGAAGACATTGGAGTCTTTGTATGTGAAGAGTACGAGAATGAACAAGCTCTTGGTGTTGACGAAGATTAGCGATTGCAAGTATAAGGCGGGCACATATATACTTGATCGCAAAATGAGTTCTAAGGAGTGTTGGATCAGCTAACTGCCATGAAAGTGACTTTTGATGTTGAGGTCAATGCATTGCGGTTACTTAAGTCACTCCCTGACTCTTGGGATATGATTCGAGTTTCAATACTTCAAGGGTTGACACTCACCTTTCTTTGAGAAGATGCCCAAAAATATGGATCTAGCAAAATGGGCAGTCGAACACCATAAGGTGTGTGGCTTTGTTGGGCGATTTGTAGAGCGCAATGTTTACAATCATGTGATGAGTATCACTAATGCCAAGGTGCTATGGAAGACATTGGAGTTTTTGTATGTGAAGAGTACGAGAATGAACAAGCTCTTGGTGTTGACAAAGATTAGCGATTGCAAGTATAAGGAGGGCACACCTATACTTGATCGCGTGAATGAGTTTTAAGGAGTGTTGGACCAGCTAATTGCCATGAAAGTGACATTTGATGCTGAGATCAATGTATTGTGGGTACTTAAGTCTCTCCCTGCCTCTTGGGAGATGATTCAAGTTTCAATGGTACACTTATCTTCAAAAGGTGTTTTGACTATGAAGGTTGCAAATAGTGAGATTTTGAATGAGGAGGTGAGGAGAAAATCTCAAGACGAGTCCCACGCCTATTCAAATGTTCTGTATATTGAGTATATGGGAGAGAAAAGGGAAGAGATGTAGAGGGTCTAATAGGAGCAAGTCCAGGCAGCAAAAAAACGTTAAATGCTTTCATTGTGGCAAGAAGGGGCACGTCAAGAGGAAGTGTTATGCCTTGAAGAAATTACAGACACGAAAATCAGGGAAGCAAGATGAGGCCATGTCTTCAATAGTGATAAACTTTGATGACGATCTACTCTTTGTGGGTGATGAGGTGACGACTAACCTCGTTCATAGAGATGATATATGGCTGGTAGACTCGAGGGCTTCTACACATGTTTCGAGCAAAAGAGCACAGTTTGCTACTTACACCTTATGTGATAGCGAGGTATTAAGGATGAGCAATGGGAGAGTTCGCAGAGCTATCAACGTCGGTGATGTGTACCTGAAAATGAACACAGATTCTATTGTAGTGCACAAAGATGTTTGTCATGTACCTGACATCCGATTCAGTTTGTTGTTTGTTGGACAATTGGATGCAAATGGTTATGCTAATAGATTTGGTGACGGACGATGGAGAATGACTAGAGGTTCTTTGGTTATAGGTCATGGTAGCATGATGTCCGACATTTATTGTTTGGAGGCGAGAGCTATATGTGTGGGGAGGCCAAGGTCAGAGGTGATAGAGCCACTGGTGTATGGCGTGGGCAGCACAGACTATTCAGTGAGAAGAAATGAAACAAATAAGTAAGACATCATGTATTAAAGTCGACGATGATATGACATGAGAGCGGTTCTCATATTGTTGCTGGCTAGCGATGATGGACGACTTTTGATTGTCACGATCCTACATCGAGATTGACAGATTGCGCGAGAGAGATGCATAATTTTTGTGATGGTTCTCTCGGGGAGTTCATCAATTTGGCGTGTTCTTCCTACTAGTCGGGAAGGGAGAGAGTTGTTGGGTTCGGGTTCCCTCCTAGGTGGATAAAACATGCGGTAATGGACGTCGAGAGATTTGTAATATATTATTATTATTATATTATATTATCATCATTATATATATATATATATATATATATATATATATATATATATATATATATATATATATATATATATATATATATATATATATATATATATATATAAGCATATTTTTTTACCCTTACAACCATGTGATAAAAGAAGCAAATTAATACATATTTCCTAACTTAATTTATTTCCCCTAATACAGCAGCCCACCCACGTGGGCAAGAAAAAAAAAGCAGAATTTAAATTTTACTTTGTGTTGACCGTCCATGTGAAAGATCATATTTTTCTTCTACTCTGAAAGATGCGTAGTGGTCTGCTATCTTTAACAAAGGAGGTGTTATGCCTCTCTTCAAGCATGACCCCGTGACCTCTCGCCTGGGAAGAAAACAATCAGCATCCTCCTATTTCTTGCCTTCTCAGTCTCTTCTCTCTCTCGTTCGGGCCAGGATTTCTCACCCGAAAACATGAGGGATGACGACAGGCTAGCGCAAGCGGTGTTGGAGAGGTGGTTAGAGCCTTGAGGCCACACAAAATCGAGATTTGGCGACGACGTTTGTCGCGAAGGAGGAGACACTGGCGTCTCTTTTGCGGGGACTGAACCAGGAGACATTGCAAATGTCGTGCTTTTGATGCGGTGGTAGCGGTGCACGTATGCGGGGGAGCGGCGTAGGCGGAGGCCAATTTGGGCGGAGCTGGAGATGCATAGGCGGTGATTGTCGACGGTCATTTGGGCTCGGGAGAGCAAGGACCGTTGAAAATTTGGCGGTGTTACTGGATCACGACCATGGTCGTGCAATGGTGCAGAGTGTGTATTTTGGCGTAAAGGACGGCGGTGTGCAATCGTCATATTTACTTGGACGAGTATATATTTTGGGTCACATCCGCGGCTAACGGCGGTTAGTGCGAGGAGGCAACTTAGTCTCAAATGGAATTTGGTGGCGAGCTATCTGAGCCTCGAGGGGGGCAACCTACTGACAGATTGCTCACTAATCAGATTGTGCCAGCAACGTCGTGTGACGACGTAAGCTGACAACTTGACATAATATTGAAAGTCCATGGAACATTATTGTGGATTCAGAGAATCAGTTTGGAGCGATCACTCTGACTCGAACTTGACCATCTTTATCAGTATATCTGTATCTTCCTATTGTATTTATTTTATGTTAGCAGTAAGATCCATCTGAGGATCGCAGGAGAGGGATAATTGTATTGTGAATATCATTTAGTCGAGTCTTTTCGTGTTGGACTCTGATCGTCTCGTGATTTTTACCCTTTTTGAGGGGATCATTGTATTGTGAATATCATTTAGTAGAGTCTTTTCGTGTTGGACTCTGATCGTCCCGTGATTTTTACTCTTTTTTGGGGTTTTCCACGTATGCATCTTTGTGTTTTTGATTATTTATGTTCTTGCGTATTTCGCTGACGACTTTTGTAGGTAGCTCAGCTTGTTCTATAATCCGGTATAATTCACAGGCACAGCTATAATAATATTGCAGTAACAAGAACACAAAATGACCACAAATTTATTATATAAAAATATAAATCAAATACAGGAGAATAATAGACCGTCCGGTGAAACGCACGCGGATGCGCCGGATGCGCGCGATCCGCAAGAAAATAGTAGATCTGGACTGCAATCCGCCTTGCGGACGCACAAGGTTCACTGAACCTTCAACGTCGAAGTCCGACGTTCAACCGCACCACCACCGAAGAACAACGCCGCCACCGGAGAACAACGCCACCACCGGAGAGAAACACCGTCGAGGCTAACTGCACACGCGCACGCCGTCGACACCGCGCCTCTCACTCCAAAGAACGAACACTGCAACGCCGACGACAAACTTTAACAAGTCCGACGGCAACTCCCTCTCTCAACGCTGACGGGTACCTTCTCCAAGACCGGCAACAACACTCAAGGCCAGCGGCCTCTCCGAGTGCACGAGAGAGAGAAAGAGAGAGAGAGAGAGAGAGAGAGAGAGAAGAACGAGAGAGAGGCGGCGGACTCCTCCAATGCTCCAGACGGCTCCTCCTCCACAAAAGCTACAGGCGGTTATCTCCAATGAAAATTTCAGCGGCTCTCTCATGTGAACAAAACTGGGCATATAAATAATGGCATTGAGTTTTGTTCCAAGACATGGAGGATGGCTACCAGGCTTCTCTCAAAAAGGATAGAAATATATCCTCTCCCAAAAATTATGGGAGTCAAAACAAGAAAAAAATGATTTCCATTTTTTTCTTATTTAAGTGGCAAAGATCCGAATATATCCAAAAACGGCAACACAGCTCGTGTCCTCGAATACATTCAGGTCCGTGAGAACGTGTTTCTCTCCACATGAATTTAACGTTCTATTATTTTCTTTCTTGTTTTATACAATTTTTTTATAAATGTCTATTTATAGTCAATATAAATCAAAAACAATATGACTACTATTATTTTATTCACTCCTTACTAAGTTTTGTTTGGAATATTCAAAATTGAAAAGATGAATATGTGTTGGCCTAAAGTTATTTTCTCATCGACAATATTTATTTTTTTATATTAAAAAACTTCAAAAAAAAACTTGAGTATATGTTCAAAATGCAAGAACTAGCTTTGAGTTCAAGAAAGTCAATTTTGTTATTTGGTGCGTGAGATTTGAGAGGGTATCGCCCTTGAAATCAAAATTGGCAGACATTCGGTTTAGCCTGAAGTCTAAATATCAAAAACTTACCTCTCGACATAGGTTTTTGCGCGAATTTTCACCAGAAAGGGATGCCCCGACTGATCCCGCGATGCAAAGGATCGATCCTAGCTCCTTGTCTTCTTCTTTAGCATAGGAGAGAATAAAGAGAGATGCTTTCTTCTTCGGTGTCATCTGATATGATCCATTTTTGGCTGCCAGCTGCTCGACATGTTCATTATGGACTACGTACCCGCTGTCCGACGCACTGATTCATAGTCAAACCAAGCAATGAACCGTATCAGGGTCACCATCCATACGTACACCCAACCCATCTCCGCACAAGTTCTCAGTGCGACGAGTTGTTGAGGCGGGGGTTTGATCCCCCAACCTCCTTGACAATGACTCTTCCCACCAAGTCTCATCACCGGCGTGCTGAGCCGCGGACGCGTGATTTTACACCTCTTTCTATGATTTTTCACGTAAAAAAACCTGCTTGCTTGTTGTCTCTTTTCACAGTGACTGTTTGCACGCTCGATCTCTCAAGAGCTAAGACGATTCAATTTAGGTCGGTCTATCAGGAGCCTCAAGTGATCCGCAACAAACATAATATTACGTTCATTTGCATGAGAGATTATTTGGACTGGGCTCCCTTCTCTAAAACCGGCGAAAGGCGGGTTTGCCGTGAGAAGGAAACATCGCGCGCTATCAAAGTGGAGGAAAAACTAAAAACCTATAGGACTTAGGCTCTGTTTGGTTGGGCTGTTGCTGATGAAAAGCTGCTGATAGAAAAAGTGCTGATTCTGGAAAACGGAGTTTTGTTAAAAAACTGTTTGGATGAAATGAAGTTTTCAAAACAGAGTTTTGAAAAAGTTGTTTGGAAACAAAACAGAGTTTTGAGTGAATTTTTTTGTTCATAACAACAAAAGAAAACCTATATCTACCAAAAGGAACTGTACAAATCATTGTTTCCACAGATCATTGTTTCCATAAGCATGATTTCCATCATCAAAGAACCTAATAACCCTATCTGAATCCATTATGCAGCTTTCCAACATCATTGAACATAATACATCATTGAACAAAAATATGAGAAAAATCAAAAGAAAATATGCAGTTATTTCATGATTTTAATCAACTATTGAACCATTGTTTTGCAAGGTAGCAGAAATGAAGAATGGAAAGTGAAAAAAACAACAACAGGAAACCTATAATGGAGCACAAAAACAGTTCTTTTTCCTTAAAGTGGCCGATCGACTCCTACTCACGAAGCAGTATTTTTTTCTGAAAAATGGCTCTGTACCTCCTCCAGGAATAGCTTTCCACTTTCCTCCTCCAGGAATGGCCCCGTACCTTCACCAGGAAAGCCACTCCCATTTGCTTGAAGAACGAAGAAAGAAGTTGCGGTCAGGAAGAAGAAGATCGAGAGCTGCGAGCGGGAGGGGAGATTAGGAAGCGGAAGATCAAGAAGAAGAAGATCGGGAAGAAGAAGAAGGGCTGCGAGCGGGAGGGGAGATCGGGAGCTGCGAGCGGGAGGGGAGATCGGAAAGCAGAAGATCGGGAAGAAGAAGAAGGACTGCGAGCGAGAGGGGGGCATGGATCAGGAAGAAGAAGATCCACAACGTCTGCGGTGGACAGCGGAAAAAAGTTGCGGCTGGGCATAAACAGGAAACCACGGAAATAAATAAACTGAGTTTGGAAAATAAGTGGGATCCAAACGCTGCTTTTTACCAAAATGCCGGTGCGTTTTCACCTCACCGCAGGCAAAAAGCCCAACCAAATGCCACCTTAGAGAACCCGTTCGGTGATCAAGCGTGATCAAAATATGTCTTCCGCAACTCTGCCAAATTTTTTTGTCATTTGCAGGATTTTCTTTTTTATGAATTAGTTGTTGTGGATACTATGTTGCATTCACTGGGTGTGAAGATAGCATGTAACTGTGACATATTATTTTATCTGAAAAGTATGAATAACATAATAATAAATTATTACATATTAAGGTAAAACCAGTAACTAATATGCTCATAGTTTATATGAAGATAAATTAAATATATCCTAAAAAATACTCAAAAAACTTGTGTTGATCTAACTGATGAAAAAAAAAACATATTTTGTATAAAAGAAAAAAATAGATACATTGAAGAGTACCTTTGCCTTTGTCCAAATACGTCGATGAAGATATGGCCGGAGGTGCGCTCAACAAGCACGAACTCATATGCAGCGGCAGCATAGACCAACGCCTGCTCGTCCGGCGACTCACCCTGATAGTCGATGAATCTTTCTAACGCTCCTCCATTAGTTGTCTCTCTCAGAATGGGAACAACAGTATTGCAAACCGCTAAAGCCAAGAAAAATTCTCGAGCACCGTCTCGCTCCTTCGTCCCTTTCCCTCCCCTCAACACTTCAACCAACTTAGGATCAGTCCTCACCCTCATTTTTGGTCTCCACTCTTGTCCTTCCACTGTGCATAAAATAATCAATAATTATCATGAGTTGTAGTCCATTAATTTAAATATTATTTATGCATATTTGAAATTATAAGGAAAGACATGATGTACTTAAGCATCAGTGAGATTATGATAAAAGATAGGGCACAATGACGACAAAAGATCCATATAGCCGACCCCACTATAGTGAGTTAAAGACTTGAGTGTTGTTGTTGTATAATATATGTTATTTAATACAATCATTTACACTTAGAATATATAATTATATTTGTCATATCAAACAATTTTAAAAAAGCAATGATACTTTGCCCAAAAAAATTATTATCCCATACACATGATTAGGGGTATTGATTTAACATTAAAAAATTAACTTAAGATTATACATTTAATAAAATCATGATCTTATTCACTAATTCACCTATAACTAATTAAATTTAAGTTTTATTCCTTGATTATAACAATGCTATATTATATTTGCTCATATTTAAAATTAGTAATTCACCAACTTCATTTTAGAATGATTTTAGTCACACTAAAAAAAGGACTCAATTAAGCTAGAGTAACTTGATTTTATTTATTTTTTATTTGTGAAGAATATAGTACCTAGATTTTGTGCATCTAAATGAGGGAAATATTAAACAATTTTATTATTTAAATGCAACAAAATAACAATTTTGTTAGTATTTTTCTTTTAAATTGCATAAATATTTTCTTGTTAGTATTTTTCTTTTAAAATACATAAATATTTTCTTATTTTAATGAATAAAAATATGTCACTAAACGTATCAATCATAGCTCAAATGATAAATTTTTATATGACAAAAAAAGATTTTTTTTTTTCATATTGAAAAATGGAAATAAATAGTCTACTTAGGCTCTATTTGCTCTGATTCATGCGGTGGTAACCGCTTTATCGGTGAAAATAAGTCCCTCCAAACGGAGCCTTAGTCGTGTTGATAAAAATCGGGTCTGGTCCAATAAAAGCTCAGCTAGGCCTTGGGCCTAGGTTGGACTCTGGGGGCCTAGCATGACCCCCTCAGTCTGGTTTGGTGCTTGGCCTTACCCAGGCGGGCAACAGGCCAAGCCTAGGCCTAGAGCATGCCTGAGCTAGGCTTGGTACCCAAGCCAGGCACCAGCTGACCCAAATGAAATCCCGCCTATCCAACTGAAATTCCCGAATATAGGAGGGATTTTCTGTTTTTTTATTAATTAAAACTTTAATTTAAAAATATATTTAAAAATGTTTAAATATTCCAGCTCCGCCTGGTCCGGCCTTGGGGGTCTTGGCAGAAAGCCTGGCCCGGGCCCAAACTCGGATTGGAAAACCCAGGGCCTGCCGGGCTTTTTGAACAGGCCTTGCTCCAGAGGATATTGTGATAATTAAATGAAAATTCACTCTTATAAATATATACCTATAACAGAGACTCCATCTTGTTCGCCGGCGCCATGGCCGCTGCTGTAATCCCGGCCGTCAATGCTAGCATAACGGAATTCCATTTTATTCTCCGTCAAAGTCCCTGTTTTGTCGGAGAAGACGTACCTGATCTGCCCCAAGTCCTCATTAATGTTGAGAGCCCGGCACTGAAACCTCTTCCCCCTCTCCCCGTCGAACATGGCGTTGTCCTGTATCATGAAGAAGGCCTGCCCCAACCTCACCAGCTCCATCGAAATGTACAGAGCAATGGGGATGAGAACCTGGAACAGAATCACAGCCATGAAGAAAGCGAACACTATCTCCCACCCGATCCCGTAGTAGTCGTACTTCCCCATTTCCTTCCCGGAGTAATCCCTCTTCCTGTAATACGGCAGCTCGCCGAGCTCCCCCGCGTGTCGGCCGAGCCAGGCGCCGCCCAGAGCCGTCACCGTGGCGCACAGCGCGAACAGGGCCGCCGCCAGGATGACCGTCTCTCTGTTCATGCGCGTCTCCAAGCGGCTCCGCTTGGACGGCGCGCCGGAGCTATTGAGCATCACTTTGGTCTCCCTCCCGGTGTATGCCGCCGCGCCGACGGCCCACGCCGTGTTCTTCAGCTCGCAGCCGCGGAGCAGGAGGTTGGCGGGGCCGAGCGAGGTGCGGCCGTCGAGATTGGCGTAGAAGCCGTAGATGTTGCGGTTCGGCTTCTCGCAGCGGATGACGGAGCCGGCGAGGCTCTCCGGCGGCTTGTGGAGGGTTTCCTGCCTGGCGTAGCGGGTCTTCAGATTGGACTCGCCGTCGAGATTGATGGTGCGGACGTAGGCGACGCCGGTGGGGTCGCTGGTGGAGAGGAGCACGAGGTCGCAGGGGATGGACTCGTCGGAGCGGACGCGGACGAGCTCGCCGACGCGGATTTGATTCCACGGCTTGGGTTGGAAAGCGGAGGCTGCGGGGGAGAAGACGGATGCCGGGCGGGAGTTCTCGGATCGGTCGGAGAGGTGGCGGCGATAGTCTTCGTAGGCATCCTTGACGGCGGTGACCGAGAGGACGAATGCGAGGGGGAGAATTGAGGCGGCGGGGCTGAAGACGCCGAGCTGGGGGATCTGATTGATGCAGACCAGGACGAAGAAGTAAACGTAGGCGACGCGGTGGAACTGCTCGAAGAGGTTTTTGGGGAGGAAGGTGAGAATTGAGTACTTGGTGGTGTTAATGGCGTTGTTGGGGTGACGAACAGGGGAGTTGCTCTGCTCTGGATTGTTTATGAACACGGACCGGGCGTTGGATTCGACGGCGAGGTCTTTCCGGGAGTAGCCAAAGTTGCCGGAATCGGAGCGGCGGGAGCTGTATCTTCGCCGGAGAGGAAAAGACGGTGGCTTTTGCAAGGAGTTGGGTTTCTGAGGGGTTGCAGCGGCAGGGGAAGCAGGGGAAGGATTAACAATGGTGGAAAAGTCATAGGGCTGAGAAGAGCGTGGGGATGAGGGGTTGAGGAGAGGCCGTTCGGAGGCCATGAAGAAGGAGATGAGTTGAAATTTGTTGAAGAGAAAGTTGAAAAGCTTATAAAGGTTTTTGAATTGGAAAGAGGGAGGGAAGAACAGAGGAAGCTGATGGCTTTGAAAAAGAGGACTTTGATTCGGTCTCAGGCGGCGAGGGAAAAAGATGGTCAAATCCTGTGCAGCGAAGGTGAATTAGAGGGAGCTATGGTGTGTCTATTTGCCGTTGGATTCTCTTTAAGACGCGTGGACTATGTGATGGTACGAAATTATTATTATTAATTTTTATTCTCGCGGGTGAGGCAGTTGACCACGTGGATATTTTCTGGTCCAACTTCCAAACATCTAGATTATAGATGTTTTTAGTTTGAAACTAATAACTGTTTCGCACGGGATAAGTTATTGCTTGCTGGTGTTGTGATTGGGCTCAGAGGTGAATTCAGAGGGAGGCTCGAGGAACACTCGCTCCTCATTATTTTGCAAAATGATTAGCGAGTTTAGATTGGTCTTGTCGAGACAATGACTTTTGACTATTTATACGTTTAAAACGGTGGCTAAATAAAGGTGAAACTGTTCCGATAAGAAGGAAGTGTTCAATTTTTTTTTTTTTAGAGAAAGTTGATGTCTGACCTCACTTATTAAAATTCCTAGATCCACCGCTGATTGGACTCCACCCCCTATATAGTTGCGATTGGGGTTTGCTCGTCCATAGTTTACGGACGGGCTTCGCAAGTAGTGGATCTCTAAAGGGCGTTTGTGATGTGATGTAAGTGGGAATTGTTGTTGTCAACTACAACAAAATTGTTATAAGGTGATATTTTTTTTATCTTTAGGCTTTAGCGGCGATTACCGAGTATTACTACTGTTGCGGTATAATTCAGCGCACCTAAATCGGTCATAATTCAACCGCCTTGGCCCGGGAGCGGTCGAACGCGCAATAAGTCAAAGGATCAAAGATCAGGTACACGAGGCAATTTTGACGTGGAAAAATCCCTCAACTGGGTAAAAAACCACGCGACCGGATCTGTGCCGTTCGAACTCCACTATTTGCTTGCGGTTACAGCTTGTATGGAGAATCGAGAGTGACAGACCGCTTCTCGTTACACTTTGGAGGCAAGAGAGAGAGAGAGAGAGAGAGAGTAACTGGCTCGCGGCGGGCAACAGGCTACTCCGCTCGAGGCTTGCTTGCAGGGAGGGCGTGGATGAGCGGTATGCTAATTGTTGCGTAAATTTCCTTCTTGATGCTTGTCGTGGATCCAAGCGGGTTCTGACGGGGCGGCGACGAATTTGTAGATGGCTTGAAGGTGGCTTGAATGCTGCTTGAAGATGGCTCAAAGGTGGCTTGAAGATGACTCGAAAGTGGTTTGAATGCGTCTTGAAGATGACTTGAATGTGGCTTGGAGATGGCTTGAAGGCGGCACGTAGGAGGAATCTGACAGAGTTCAGGCCTGAGAAAGGAGAAAGTTGTGGAGCGAAAAGGTGAGAAATGAGGAGGCCTGAGCTTCCTTTTATAGCCTTCGGGAGGTGGTTACGGTGGTTATGCGGCAATCCGCACACCGTAACCACCAACATAATTATTTTTTAGTATAGTTAGGGGTGCGTATTTGTGCCATCAAATCCATTATACATAGACCGATATTTTAATTAAAATATTCCCCAACCAACCACGATTGTTAGTGGGTGGTTACGCATAAGATGGATGACAATGATCGCACCAGAGGGATCGAACGGCGGGAAAGGGCCAACATGTAAGGACGGCCAAACCGCCGGCGATGTTCGCCGACGAAGGGAGTCACGGTCGGAGAGTTGCTCGGCCACAGCGGGAGGGCTCGCGGCCGCGGGAGGAGGACACGAGAGGTGGGGCGGCCGACGCAGCCGGGCGCCCGAGCAGCGCCTCGTGGTCGCGGGAGGTGGCTGTGAGAGGCGGGGCGGCCGACCGTCCGAACGGCGCCTAGCGATCGCGGGAGGCGGGGCAACCGGGCACGGGCAGCCGCCCGAGCGGTGCCTTGTGGACGCGGGAGGCGGCCACGAGAGGCGAGGCGGCCGACCTCCCGAGCGATGCCTTGCGGCAGCGGGAAGTGACAGTGAGATGCGGGACAGCCGGGCGCGGCCGGCCTCCTGAGTTGCGCCTCGCGACCGCAGGAGGGGCGACGGCCAGGCGCGACCTGCGTGATGGCGCCGGTCATCAACGCGTGTGCGTAGCGGGATTGCGCGCGCTGATCGCGGGTGCTGATCGCGCGCGCGACGGTCAAACCCATGATCTCCACTAATTTTGTGGAGATCATGGAGGAGTGGGCTATGTGCACACCAATTCCTCCATAAAAAGGGAGTTCATTCCCATCAATTGCCCCCGAAATCCTTGGTATAAAAACTGGCACAGGTGAAGAACGAGGATTTCTTCCCTTGAAAGGTTTCGGTAATGATGGCGAAGATGGCGAATGGAGAAAGGTCGGAGAAGGAAGACAGTGGTTTTTCACCCCGATTGCGGGTTTTCCACGTAAAAAAGACTCTCTTATCGCTCTGTGAAATTCTGACTGTTTGCACGCTCAGCCGCTTAGCGGGTTAAGATGGTTTAACAGACCCGATCTACCAAGAGCCTTCGAGCAGACCGCAACACTACTCAAACTCATCAGAAAGACATTGCTAGAATATAAAAACAATGTCGTGTAGTAACATAAACAAGTAGCACTAATCATAAAAATAAACAAAATATTCAAACTAAAGTAATGAGCACAAACAAAATTGGATGGGTAAAAAAGAGGCAGCCCAGTGCACAAAGCATCCCCTTGCGGTGAGAGTTTGGAAGTGTCCCACCACAAAGATGAAATTTAGGCAAAATACCCAACATTCTCAATGACGCAGGCTTAGAGTTAGGAGAAATTCGAGGATTGTGCTTTGTGCTTTATTGAAACAAAGCACAAATAGTTATGCCCTAATAAAGTTATTGTACAACCCCGTATTCGCGGAGTGGGGTCCCCAAAAAGGCGCAAGACTTGCTACATATTTTTAAGCTTTTAGGTGGGTTTTGCACTCTTTGAGTCAAATTGATGGTTGATCTGGATAATATACTAGTAGGGGGAAGAAAAAATTGCCTAGCTTACTAGTGCTTGGTGTACTCTTCATAGGGAGAGTACGACGGGAGGCCAACACTCGCCCCAGCCCCTATCCTAGGGGGCGGGTGCGGCGGGAGCTCGGCACTCGCCCCGGCCCCATTTCAGGGGGCAGGTGCGGTGGGAGGCCGACACCCACCCAGCTCGCTCGGCTGGAGTACTCGCCCGGCTTGAGGGTCTCTCCCGGCTTGAGGGACTCGCACGGCTTGAGGGTCTCGCCCGGCTTGACGGTCTCGCCCGGCTTGAGGGTCTGCTATTTTGCCCCTAGTGGGTTGCGAATAGCTGTTCAGAACAACGGAGTTTGACTGTTGGCAGACCAGCCCCAGGGTATTTCAGTAATTTTAAAGCAGCGGGATTGCGTTATTGGCAGACCATCCCCAAAAATCTATAAATAGACCATTGGGGTGCCTTGGAGAGAGATCTGTTTTCACCAACTCTCATCTTCTTCCTTCATCCTCCAAGGCAGCTAGCTCAGCATTGGTTAGGGAGGGAAAGATCTCAAAGGTCTTCCGGGTGTGATGTGGGATCTCCACGCTAGAGTCAAGGGTTATTTTCCAAATTAAGGTCTTTCACTAAGGGACAGTTTGGGAGAAGTAGGTGTGAGCTGCACCCTAGGTATGAACTCTAGGTGGCCGGAACCGAATCTCGGTTCCAACATTTTGGTGCGATGAGCGTTACTGCAGCTCATACAGAAGTTCCTAAGCAAGTTCCATGGCGGGAGATCATGGAGGTGGTGATGACTCCAGCGAGCTCCCCAAACCAGCACCCTTTGTTGGGAGAGAAGAGTTCATGACATCCATCCAAGGCATTATGGAGATGTTGTGAAGTATTGCTCCTCGAGGTGACTGCTCAACTCCCACCCCCCAGGAGCTAGCTCTCAGGGGTCTCGGTGAGACAGCTCTCAGGGGTCTCGGCGAGACAGCTCCCAAGGGTCTAAGCGAGATGAACCCAGGAGGGATAGAAGAAAGTGCACCAGGAAGACGGCCCGGGAAGGAAAGTATGAGAGAGGGGGTCGAGCGAGACCTTGCCGGTCCGGAGTTGTTCCCCAGCCCAGTGAGTGCTAGCCTGCTAGGCGAACAGGTCACGCGAGTGGAGCATGCGAGACAAAGTTGGGGGTCACCCTTCAGCGAGCTGATTGTCTCAGCTCCCGTTCCCGAAGGGTTCAAAGAGCCTAACATGACTTACTATACCGGGAAGGATGACCCCGTATATCACCTGCAGTGGTTAGAAGATGTGGTCTCTATCAAGTCGATGATGGATGCATTCAAGTGTCACCTCTTCGCGATCACGTTGAAAGACAAGGCAAGAGATTGGTTCCATCAACTCCCAGCAAGATCGATCTATGTGTTCGAAGACTTAAGCCGAAGTTTTCCGCTTCGCTTCTCCACTTCTAAAAAGAGGAGGAAGAGTCCCGAGTCCATCTTCCTGATAGGACAGAGGGCGGAGGAGTTGTTGTCCAATATGTGGACATGTTCCAAGAAGAGATCCTGGATATCCAGGAGATGCCGGGGTATGCCCTACAGATGGCGTTTACAGTGGGGTTGCGTGAGGGGTTCTTCAAGATGAGTCTGACCTGAAAGGCCCCTTATCCTTCGGGGAGCTGATGGAATGGGCGGCAGAGGAGATATCAACTGAGAGGGCCAACTCGGCGTTTGTCAAGAAGTTGACAAGGTTAACAAAGGCAGAGTTGAAGGAGCAAGGTGGCTCGAGACATCAGGAGTTAAGAAGGAGAGAAAAATAGATAGCTCAAGGGTTTCATGGACCTCAGGAAGGTCCGGAGCCAGGTTGGAGGCAACAAGGAGGGCCCATTTAGGGTCCAGGAAGAGGTCTCATCCAGGGTGAAGGGGAACTTCCATGGAGGCCAAGGGAGGTTCAACTTCCAGAGGCAAGCCCCTAGGCAGCTCCTACCCCCACCGCAGCAAGCCATGTCGATAAGAAGTGGGGGAATATGTAATGGGAGGAATCACCCAGCTCGTCGAAGAAGGAAAGGAAGAGTGTTGCCATACTGTGACTTCCACCAGGTAGAGGGTCACGCCACAACTACCTACCCCGAGTTCCTGGAAGTGAGAGAGGCGAGAGCCCCAACCCAACAGCAGCCGCTGGTGCGGATTGAAGAAGTTCTCCCCACAGTAGGGGGAGATGACGTATGTAAGGACCTTGTCAATGTAGGGCCCCGATGAGGTATAAGAGTGATCCACAGTGAAGTAGGGATCGAGCCCACTCGAAAGGCAAGCCTCCATGTCATGTATCGTCGGAGCGTCGCTTAGACATCTCAGACCCCACCCCTAGAGGAGAAGATCACCTTCTCAATGAAGGACATGCCAGATCATGAGGATCCGTTCTGCGATGCGCTGGTCATCCAGACAGTCATCAAAGGCTACACCGTCTCCTGAATCTTGGTTGAAAACGGAAGCTCTGTCAACGTCATTTTCAAGAAGGCGTTTGACGAGATGAAGGTGGATTAAAAGAGGGTGTTGGCCCAGGACGGACCCCTGTTTGGATTTTTAGGGGAAAGGAAAGAGGTAGAAGGTGGAGTCGGACTCCAAGTGAAGTTGGGAGGGACCTCAAGGAACTATCAGTTCGTCATTATTGACGCTCCGAGCAGTTACAACGCCATCTTCGAAAGACCCCTCATCAGCGCCTTTCGTTGTATGTCTTCTTTCCACCAGTGCCTCAAGTTTAACACTGAAGGAATCCAAGTCAGGGTAAGGGGAGACCCCAGGATGGAAAGGCAGTGCTACGTCACGATCGTCAACACCATTTCCTGGCTAGCTAGGGCAGAGGAGATGGAGAAGACCATAAAGAGCTTGAGCAGATAGAAGTATCAGAGGAGGAGGCGAAAGACGGCCATCATGCCCAAGCAGCCTGAAGAGAGCTGAGTTAGGAGGTCATGTATCTTGAAATTTTTGCCGTTTGAGGATGTTGAATTTAGTATGATTTGAATGACGTGCCCAAACCAACCCCGAGAGGATCTCCTCACTCAGACTCTCGCTGACTGGATGGGTCGAATGTGCCTAGGTGGAGAGAAGGTTATATCCCCGAGAGGATCTCCTCACCTAGGCTCTCACTAGCTGGATGGGTCGAATGTGTCTCGATGGAGAGAAGGTTTCACCTCCAAGAGGATCTCCTCACCCAGGCTCTCACTAGCTAGATGGGACGAATGTGTCTCGGTGGGGAGAAGGTCCCAACCCCGAGAGGATATCCTCACCCAAGCTCTCACTAGCTGGATGAGTCGAATATGCCTCGGTAGAGAGTAAGTTCCAACCCCGAGAGGATCTCCTCACCCAGGCTCTCACTAGCTGGATGGGTCGAATGTGTCTCGGTGGAGAGTAGGTTCTACCCCCGAGAGGATCTCCTCACCCAGGCTCTCACTAACTGGATGGGTCGAATGTGCCTCGGTGGAGAGAAGGAACCAACCCCTAGAGGATCTCCTCACTCAGGCTCTGACTAGCTAGATGAGTCGAATGTGCCTTGGTGGAGAGTAAATTCCAACCCCTGAGAGGATCTCCTCACCCAGGCTCTCACTAGCTGAGTGAGTCGAAAGTGCCTCGGTAGAGATAAGGAACCAACCCACGAGAGGATCTCCTTACCCAGGCTCTCCCTAGCTGGATGGGTCGAATGTGGCTCGGTTGAGAGTAAGTTCCACCCCCGAGAGGATCTCCTCACCCAGGCTCCCACTAGCTGGATGAGTCGAATGTGCCTCGGTGGAGAGAAAGAACCAACCCCCGAGAGGATTTGCTCACCCAGACTCTCACTAGCTGGATGGGTCGAATGTGCCTCGATGGAGAGTAAGTTTCACCCCTGAGAGGATCTCCTCACCCAGGCTCCCACTAGATGGATGGGTCGAATGTGCCTCGGTGGAGAGAAAGAATCAAAGCCTAAGAGAATCTCCTCACTCAGGCTCTCACTAGCTGGATGAGTCGAATGTGCCTCGATCGTCGAACGGAGCTCGACGGAGTCTCGACGGAGATCGTCTCGACGGAGATCGTCGAGCGGAGTTCGACGGAGATCGTCGAGCGGAGTTCGACGGAGATCGTCGAGCAGAGCTCGACGGAGATCGTCGAGCAGAGCTCGACGGAGATCGTCGAGCGGGGCTCATTTTGAAACAATTCGTGTCAGGAGCATGTTTTGCGGCCACTGAATGGCGGTTGCCTTGTTATATCAAATCCAGGTCGTTGCTGCTGGATAGTGGGGAGATCGAGTGGCTAGGGTTATACCCGAGCCCTCTAGCCCTCTGTCTTATCTTCTTCTTCATCGTTTCCTGGAAGAGCAGAAAATCGAGAATGGGTGGGTGCCTTGCTGAGCTAATTGCTTTGCTGAAGGAGATCTAGTGGGTGGAATCGAGATCTGAGGATAGATCTGCGAAGAGGAAGGCGGCGTGATTCTTTCCATCAGCGTATATTTTCTCCAATGACACCAAACAGGCTTCCAAGGGTAACGATATTCTGCTTGGACAAGTGAAGTCCTCTTTTATACATACGCATGGAATCCTCCACCAAAAGGTGGAAATCGTAAGTGATTCTTTTGGAGTTGATAGTTGATATCCCCTGTTGGGTTTGCATTAGATCCGAAAATGTGTAGTACGAAATAGATATGATGTGTGAAGCTCATCCGAATATGTTAGTCTGGATTGGTGATGTTTATTCTGCGAATCGGAGAAGACTCCGCGTATAAAACGTGTATTGTATGGAGTCTTGGTGGTTTGCCTGTGAAGTAAAGTAACAGAAAGTACTAGAGGAATTATTCAGGAAATTATTTAGGGGTTGTGAACTCTTTGTTTATCCCTAATGGCCGTAAGTGTCATTCTTTGTGCGTTGAGTCATCGTGCTGCAATTATTAAAGGCCAGTGAGCCGAACGGGCAAGGTGAATCTGCACCCGCGTCAGTCCAGGCTTGAAACTGACGATTTGAGCAACGAAAAATACTTATCTGTACCCGCGTTATGGTTGTCTAACTGTAGTGCCGAAGTTATTGGCGTTCGTTAGGATCACATAATGAGAGTCTTGGGCTGTTTGCCATCAAAACTAAAGTCTCCTGCCGTGGGCCATGGAGCATGAATGCTCATTGTTTACCGTCATGTCTGGGACCTCTGAACGGTGGTGGGACCCTGGTTTTCCGGTACACCAAGAATGTGCCCTGAGTGCACGGAGCGTCAGGCTATCGTGCCGGCATTTGTGATATATTGAAATGTGTGGTCGTGCACTTTCCTGTTCTATATCTATTTGTACATGCTATGCATGCAGGGATGGATTTCCTATGCCCAGAGCCAAGGGCAGGGTCGTTATAATTGGTTAGCTGAATGCTGACCGTTGACTTGTTTTCCACCGGTTGGTGGTTTGTCCCTATGCAGGTGCTGGAGAGCCAAACGGGAAATAGCGGGCTAAAGCCCTCGCTGCTAAGCTGGCCCTCGAAGGCCGTGTTGTTTATATTTTTCATGTGTATCTGGCCTGCGCGCCGATGTTTGTAATCCACACTTCTGAAGAAAAATGTAAGGCCATAAGGTCGTGGACTCTTGTGTATTTCTGTTACATTCCTATGATATATATAAATGTGGTAGTTTATATATAGTGGACATTCCTGGTTGCTGAGTTCAATTGTAACCCTAAATGCTTCCGCTAGAATGCTTTGAGTTAAAACTCGTGTTGGTTTTTGATATTAATACGTAACGTCGCCGACTGTTGTGTGGAATATGGCGTAGGGCCCCGGCCGGACCCTCTGTTATATTTCATGTGACGGATAGATGTGTTACAATTTGGTATCAGGTTGTTTGGTCTTCCTTCTCCGAATTCGTGGACGAATTCTTTTGAGGGTTGACGAGCACGTGCATGTGCCGTCGTTATAATATAAATGAACTCAAGAATGTCCACTTAGGAATGAACATACACCTATTTGAGGAACCTGTGCGTTCCTACTATTCGTGTTTGTCGTGTTTCGTGTCGCTAAATTGTATTTTTTTATACATATAGGTGGCAAGAAGTGGTGCGGGGCAGTCAGAACCTCAACATTCTGCCGAGAGTGTGGCACCAACTGAGGTGCCCACACCCCCTCCTTCTGCCGAAACTGTACGCCTTATCACTGAGACAGTACTTGCGGTAATGAATGCACAGCAGACGGGGCAGGCAAGGCCTGAAATGGCTCCAGTGCATGCTGGTGTGAGACAAATGTCGGTTGAGGCTTTGATTGATGAGCGAGTAGCTGAACTGCAGTTGAAAAGGTTTATGAGTTTTAGCCCTCCTATGTTTACAGGGCGGGTTCCCCAACACAGGCGAAGGATTGGCTTGCAAGAGTTAAGAGGATTATGACGATAATCGGGACAGAGGAGGGACAAAAAGTCACCCTAGCCACCTTCCTGCTGGAAGGGGAGGCGCGACTATGATGGGATGAAATGGAGTTGCGTCATTTGGCTGGCAGACGTTTAACGAAGATCTCAATTGAGGAGTTCTCGCGGTTGTTTTTGGCAAAACATCTGTCGATGACGCGGAGAATTACAATGGAGATTGAGTTCCAACATTTAAATCAAGGTGAAGGTAGTGTTGATCACTACATACATGATTTTACACGTTTGGGACGGTTTGCGGGCTCTATCTTTGTTGAAGAAGAGCGTAAGACCAGTAGGTTCTACGAGGGACTGCGAGATGAGCTGAGGTTGCTGCTCTTGAGTTCGGTGAGCCAAGGGTTTCAATCACTGGTGGATACAACTCGTTCTTTAGATAAAGACATGAAAAGGGTACAAAGCAAGAGGGACTTGGCCGTGAAAAAGCCCGAGTTCAAAGGGTCGCGTCCTAAAAAGTTTGGGTACCGCAAGAGATGGGGAAAGAAGTCCAAGTCTTCTAGACAGACCCCTTCTTCTGTTTCTTCGGGGGCAACTTCTGGACAAGGACCACGTACTTGTTATACGTGTGGCAAGCCAGGACATTTTGCTCGAAACTGTCGATATGGCTCTCCAAAGGTTGAAAAGAAGCCTGGTGCGACATATGTAGAAAAAGGAAAGACAGTGGTGGAGTCTTCTACATCGCAGGCGCAACCCCGAGTCTATAACCTTGGACAACATGAGGCCATCAAACAGGTCGATGTCGTCACAGGTGCGAGTAGTCTATAACTTTACTTTATACCTCGTGTTATGCTTGCTTATAATTTGAGTATTGTAGGTTTTGTCCTTATACTGGACCATCCGGCAAGAGCGCTGTTTGATACAGGTGCTTTACATTCGTTCCTATCTGAGGACTCTGTCCTACGGATCGGGGTGCCTATGCGTACCATGATAGATAGCGTGAAGGTGTTGTTACCTAACGGATGTTTGATGTGTGCGGATAAGTCTTGTTGTGTTGAGGTGCGAATTGGACGTCGGGATTTCATAGTGGAAGCATCGATACTACCGATATCGGAATTCGATGTGATCCTTGGTATGGACTGACTTTCGGAGAAGTGTGACTGTATTGATTGCAACTCAAAGGAAGTCACACTTGGACAGAATACTGAGCTAGTGACGATATTCACTGGTATGCGAGGGTCGAGCAAGATATTGATATCTGCTCTCCAGGTCATCAAAGCTGTGCGAAAGGGCGCGAAGTTATTCTTCACGCTTGTAGAGGCTGTGGAGCCTAAGTCCATTTTGAGAGACGTGTCGATTGTATCGGATTACGATGATGTGTTCCCAAAGGATCTTCCGGGGTTACCTCCCCAAAGATAAATCGACTTCGCTATCGAGTTGGTGACAGGTGCGAAACCTGTGGCCCGCTTGCCATACAGAGTAGCGCCAAAGGAAATGGCAGAACTCAAAGTTCAGTTGCAAGGGTTACTAGAGCAAGGTTATATACGCCCAAGCATATTGCCTTGGAGTGCGCCGGTTCTTTTTGTAAAGAAGAAGGATGGTAGCTTGCGTCTATGTATTGATTATAGAGAGTTGAACAAGTTAACGGAAAAGAACAAGTATCTGATACCACGGATTGATGACTTGTTCGATCAACTAGTTGGATCAACGGTATACTCTAAGCTGGATCTTAAATCTGGCTATTATCAGTTGCGAGTTCGGGAATGTGACATCTCCAAAACTGTGTTTGGAACACGCTACGGTCATTATGAGTTCACGGTAATACCGTTTGGGCTATGAAATGCGTCATTGGTGTTCATGGACTTAAAACACCAGACTTTTAGGGAGTATCTGGATCTCTTTGTGATCGTCTTTATTGACGATATCTTGGTATACTCCCAATCCGAAGAAGATCATGCTAACCATTTACGGATGGTGTTGCACACTTTGAGGCGAAATAAGCTCTACGCCAAGTTCTCTAAGTGCGAGTTTTGGTTGGCGTCGGTGGCCTTTTTTGGCCATGTGGTTAGTGGAGAGGGCATTGCGGTTGATCCGGCGAAAATAGTGGCAATATGGGAGTGGCATGTGCTTGCTATAGTAGCAGAAGTCAAGAGTTTCCTTAGACTGTCGGGCTACTACAGACGCTTCGTAGAGAAATTTTCGAGGATATCTTTGCCTCTCACCACATTAACGAGGAAGGATCAGAATTTCATTTGGACGCCGAAGTGCGCACGAGCTTTTGAGGAGCTAAAGAGTCGTTTGACTACGACACCAATCTTATCTTCGCCATGTGGTTCAGACGGTTTTAAAATTTACAGTGATACCTCAGGGAGCGGCTTAGACTGCGTACTTCTGCAATTTGGTAAAGTGATAGCTTATGGCTCATGCCAGTTGAAGGTGCATGAACGGAATTATCCCGTCCACGACTTAGAGTTGGCGGCAGTGATTTTTGCACTTAAACTATGGCGTCACTATTTGTATGGCGTGAAAGTGAATATATTCACGGACCATAAGAGCCTGAAATATTTATTGGACCAAAAAGAACTCAATATGCGACAGCGGAGGTGGATGGAGTTCCTCGGAGACTACACCTTCGATATTCACTATATTCCTGGGAAGGGAAACGTTGTCGCGGATGCCTTGAGTCGTAGGACTCCGATAAGGGCCAATTGGTTATAAAGGCATGATGAACGCCTAATTCAAGAGCTAGAAGCTTTAGAGATTTCTTGTGTTGACAAGAATTCCACTGCAAATGCGTATCTGAACTGGACGGAGGTACATTATGACCTTGCGGATAGGGTTCGGAGAGCAACGGAACTCGATGAGAGTTTACAATGCTATGCAGCGGAGGGGTCAAATTCTCAGTTCTTATTGGAGGACGGCCTTTTGCGGAAAGAAGGTCGGTTGTGCGTCCCTATTGTGGGTAAGCTACGTGAAGAGTTGATGTACGAAGCGCACTTTACAAAATACTCTATCCATCCAGGGAGTACAAAGATGTACAAAGAAATGAAGAAAATATTCTTGTGGCCAGGAATGAAGAAAGACATGGCACATTATGTTGTCAAATGTCAAAGTTGTTTCTTAGTAAAAGCTGAATGCCAGAAACCTGGAGGTTTCCTGAAGTCTTTACCAATTCCGGTTTGGAAGTTTGATGACATTTCAATGGATTTTGTGCATGGGCTGCCGAGATCGCAAAGCGGGAACGATGCCATGCGGGTGATCGTTGACAGGCTAACAAAAGTGTCGCACTTCATACCGAATAGGAAGGATGATTCAGTGGAGAAAATGACAAAAATTTATGTGGATAACATAGTACAATTGCACGGTGTGCCCCGTAGCATCATCAGTGATCGTGATGGACATTTCACTTCGGGTGATTGGAGGCTAATCCACCAACTATTGGGTACCAAGTTACAATTCAGTACGGCCTTTCATCCTCAAATGGATGGTCAGACCAAAGGACCAACAAGACAATGGAAGATATGCTCTGAATGTGTGCCCTAGATTTTGGGAAAAGATGGGAGGATCATCTTTTTATGGTTGAGTTCGCCTATAACAATAGCTACCAAACTAGTATTCAGATGACACCCTTCGAAGCTTTATACGGTAGAAAATGTCGAACTTCGTTAGTTTGGGTGGAGACAGGCGAATCAAAGTTATATAAGCGGAAGGAAGTCGAAGATGCTAACTCGACAATACGCTTAATACGAGAGAGGCTATTAGTAGCCCAGGATAGACAAGCTAAATACTACAACGCCAAACATCAGAATGTGGAGTTTGCGGTGGGCGAGTGGGTATATTTGAAAATCAAGTCATTCAAAGGCGTGTCCAGGATTCGGCGCTTGAAAAAGTTAAGTCTGAGGTATCTTGATCCGTTTGAAGTGGTAGAGTGAGTTAGAGAAGCTGCTTATCGGCTAACTCTTTTGACAGAATTGAGTTGATTGCATGATGTGTTCCACATATCCGTGCTTCGGAAAGCCGTGAAGTATCCAGCTCAGGTAATTGCGAATGATCGCATACCAGTCGAGTCTAGGCTAACGATGAAGGTTAGGCCCATCCAGATTGAGGATACGGCGGTTAAGCAACTGTAGAACAAGATAATCGGGATGGTCAAAGTCCGGTGGGACAACTGTGGTCATGAGGAGCTAACATGAGAGCGGGAGCAAACCATCCGTTCTGAATTTTCCGAATTGTTTGTATAAAATGTTGTAACATTTCTTTGTTGAAGGAAAATGTGTTATAATAACTTTGTTGTAGTTTTCTGGTGCCGTATACAAATTTCAGGACGAAATTTTGTGTAAGGGGGGAAGATTGTAATACCCCAAAACTTACAGGAATTCGTCGAGCGGAGCTCGACGAAGATCGTCGAGCTGAGCTAGCGGAGACCGACGAAAATCGTCGATCTGAGTTTGACGAATATCGTCGAGCGGAGCTCGACGAAGATCATCGAGCAGAGCTCGACGAAGATCGTCGAGCGGAGATCATCGAGCTGAGCTCGACGAATTACGCTCGATGAATTTGAAACAATTTGTGTCAGGAACATGTTTTGCGGCCACTGAACGGCGGTCGCCTTGTTATCTCAAATCCAGGTCGTTGCTGCTGGATAGTGGGGAGATCGAGTGGCTAGGATTATACCCGAGCCCTCTAACCCGAGGGGTTTTGAGAAGAGAAATGAATTCTCTGTCTTATCTTCTTCTTCATCGTTTCCTATAAGAGTAGAAAATCGAGAAAGGGTGGGTGCTGGGCTGAGCTAATTGCTTTGCTGAAGGAGATCTAGTGGGTGGAATCGAGATCTAAGGATAGATCTGCGAAGAGGAAGACGGCATGATTATTTCCATCAGCGTAGATTTTCTCCAATGACACCAAAATGGCTTCCAAGGGTAACGATCTTCTGCTTGGACAAGTGAAGTCCTCTTTTATACATATGCATGGAATCCTCCACCAAAAGGTGGAAATCGTAAGTGATTCCTTTGTGGTTGATAGGTTATATCCCCTGTTGGGTTTGCATTAGATCCGAAAATGTGTAGTACGGAATAGGCATGCTGTGTGAAGCCCATTCAGACATGTTGGTCTGGATTGATGATGTTTATTCTGCGAACCGGAGAAGACTCCGCGTATAAAACGTGTATTGTATGGAGTCTTGGTGGTTTGCCTATGAAGTAAAGTAACATGAAGTACTGGAGGAATTATCCAGGAAATTGTTTAGGGGTTGTGAACTTGTTGTTCAACCCTAATGGCCATGAGTGTCATTATTTGTGCATTGAGTCGTCGTGCTGTAACTATGAAAGGCAAGTGAGCCGAACGGGCAAGGTGAAGCTATACCCGCGTCAGTCCAGGCTTGAAACTGACGATTTGAGCAACGAGAAAGGATGATTTGTACCCGCGCTAAGGTTGTCTAACTGGAGTGCCGAAGTTATTGGCATTTGTTAGGATCACATTGTAACATCCCGACTTTTATTGGGCCACCAGAGCCCTAGTTGGCCCAATAAAAGTTGCCCGGACCCTACCCATGACCCGGTAGGAGGCAACCCTAGGCGGGGAATCGAGCTAGAGAAGTCCGAATTGAGTTCTATCAGTTCCTGTGGCCTCGTATAGTCAATACGAGCGCATCGGAACTCGTTCAGTTGAACCTCGAGGTCATATAGTGGATTTGGCCATTCCCCGCAGAACGTCGCAAAAATGAGATTTTTATTTATTGACATAGAGAACTCCGATTTGGGTTCTGTCAATTTCTATGACTTCGTATAGTTGATACAAACACATCGAAAATCGTTGCGTCGCGATTCGAAGCCTAACGATGATTATGAGCATTTTGACCATTTTAGCGCGCTACGACGCTCAGATTTTGGACTTTCTCCAAACGGACTCTGATTCAACCCCAATCAGTGGCGTTGGACTCGTGTGATCAATACGAAGTCAACGGAAGTCATCCCGGTCAATTTTGATGATAATTGGTCAACTCGTGGTCAAATCGAGGCTAGTTGTGCACCGAAAAGCGTGCGCACACCAATTATGACACGACACCCGAACCTTGACCCGACCCCGATGACTTGGACCCACATTGACTTTGACCAGCAAGGGGGACCCACCCTAGGGTTGACTTGGTAAAACCCTCTTAAAAATCCACTTTTTGGATTTTTCTCCAAATGAGGGGCCCACCTCCTCTCCAAAGGAGGATAACTCATGCCCCCCTCACTCTCCTTGGGCCCCCCAACCAGCAATGAAGCCTAGGATAAGTGGAGGCCCACCCCACCCCTCTTCTCCTCCTTTTCCCCTCTCTTTCCAAAAGGCCCAAGCCCATTTAAGGGCCTCATTCATTTTCCCCACATGGGGGGAAAATGAGAGACCTCCAGCTGTCCAAGGACAGCTGGAGGGTGGGATTAATCCCTCCCTAAGGAGGGATTAGTCCCACACCACCCAAAGGGAGGGAGCTCCCCCTCCCCCTCCCTATAAAATCTACCCCACCCCCTATCCTTCCCTCATAGCTCTCAAGAGCATCCCCTCCCCCTTCTCCCCCCCCTCTGCCGGAGATCTGGTGGCCGGAAAAAGGCAAGCCAAGGAGCTCCTCCCCCTCCTCCACCACCTTGAGCCATGTCCGACCAAGCCGGCCCCTCCCGAGCCCGCCAAACCCAGGTAGAAGCTTTCTCCCTCCCCCTTCTCCATTTTGGACGTCTTGTATGGCGCTCCCGGCGGCCGGAGCACCGCCGCCGTCACCCCCCTCCCCTCCCGTTTACAAAAAAAAATAGCTCCGACGGCGGCCGGCGGCGGCGGGCCGCCGGACCACCGCCGGAGGGAGCGCCATGTTGGAACATGGTTTCACACTCCTTAGGTTTGAGAATATCAACTCCCTGCTTGTATTTGATGAGATTGGTTGTGTGATAGAGTGTGCAGGCTGACAGGTGAAAGGAAAGGAGAAGAGCTTCAAAAGGACGCTACCGCCCGGCGGTAAGGAGCTATCGCCGGCGGTACACATCTCGATCGACGCATATCGGTTCGATGGTCGACGGCCCAATCATCAGCTAAGGAAGGATCGTCGACAATCAAATGCTACCGCCCGGCGACAGGACGCTACCGCCGGCGGTATCCGGTCGACGTGCGTCAAGGGGTTGATCGTCGACGATGGTACCTACCGCTCAGGTGATAGTCTTATCGCAGGCGGTAGAATTATTTGGCGAAATGGCGCTATCGCTCTGACTGGGCGCGGTAACCATTACCGCCCGGCGATAGCTCTCTTGAAACCGTCAGGCGATAGTCGTGTCGCAGGCGGTAGAATTATTTGGCGAAATGGCGCTATCGCTCTGACTGGGCGCGGTAACCATTACCGCCCGGCGATAGCTTTCTTGAAACGGCAGTTTCCTTAATGAGCAGTCATAGTTGCCGTTTCGGGAGACGCGTGGAGACAGCTGGCAGGCATTACGCGCGAACCTACCGCCCGGCGATAGAGTTATCGCAGGCGGTAGTCTATTTTCTCCAAGACGTATAAAAAGCAGCGCCGTTTCTTCAAGACCTAAGCCTCCAGAGATTATTGACGAAGTACTCCAGGAATACCAAGGTCGGCCGTCTTCCTACGTCCGTTCTACTCGTCTTCGTCAAAGAAAAAGCAAGGTTTCTTCCTCCCGTTCGAGATCGAAGAACTCCGGCGATCAAGGCTTCGCATCGTCTACGTCTAGCGACCGGGTGCTTTCCATCGAAGATCACAAGCACCGGCCGTAGATCCATCCAGAGAACTTCTCAAGAGGGAGAACCTAAACTTTAACGAATATATTTTGTAATCTCTTTTTGTATCTTTTTCTTCTTCTTTTGTTGTAAGTGGTAAGAGAAATCGACCGGAGAAGGTCGTCGGAATCCGGGTTGGATTCCGTGGAAAATCGTCCCGGGATTTGGGGCGTCTAGATCGGGGATCTAGCGGTGCTCTAAGACCCTTCCGGTTGTGGAGGTGAAGAGCGGCTCTAAGACCTTTCGGGGAGAAAGTGAAGAGCCAACCGGTCCGGGTTTTGGGTCGGTATAGAAAACCCAAGATTCTTATTCACCGCCTCTGATCTCCGGCGTCATGGAGATCCAAGTTGTATGTATTGTGTGTAAACATGTTTTAAATCAATCCTAATTACAAGTGTAACATTGTGTGTGACTGAATGATTCATATGAGATATTTTCTTCATATCATTGCCTCTTATGTTTACTTGTGAATGATAAGTCTAGTTTCACGTGGGTGCGCACAAGCTAATTTGTACAAGAAAAGAGTGAATAACGTACCGCAGAACATTGGTTACCCAACGCTCTGCAGCAGTTTCCTAAGCTCTGGTTCTGTGGACAAATTAACGCTTAAATTTCAAGAAACGCGTCGAACCTTATTCACCCCCCCCTCTAAGGTTGGCTACAAGATCCAACAAGTGGTATCAGAGCAGGTTATTCCAAAACGGTTTCACCACCGGGAATAATGGCCAACCTCCATCATGGACCGATGAGTGGGGATGAAAAATTGTACACCGAAAATGTGTTTGCACCACCTCTCTTTATAGGAGTGAACTATGACGAATGGAGAACTCTAATGAGAAAATTCCTTATGCTAACGGATGTAGAAGTTTGGAACATTACTTGTACCAAGCCCCCTTATAGCCTAAATAAGCACGAGTGTTATTTAAATGCCAAGGCTATGAACAGTTTGTTTTGTGGGCTTAGTCAAGAAATTTTTAAACGCATTCACATGTGTTCCACTGCATATGAGATATGGGAATATCTTGAGTCTACTTATAGTTCTCATCCTGCAGATAATGACTTCGAGCAGTTTCTTATAGATCCAAGTGACGAGTCAAATGGAGATGCACTCTTGGAGGAAGTCAAGACAGACACGTCAAGCAAGAGGGGAGATGAACACCTGTCACTGGACGAGAAGAGCCAAGGGGAAGATGATAAAGGAACTTTGTGTTCAAATCTTGCCTCGTCCAAGAGCGCTGTAAGAAACTCAAACTCTCTCCGTGTATACAAGTCTGCTTATACACTGAATATGCTGAATATGAATAGGCGTAGACTTAAGAAACTGAAAAATGTTAATTCAAAACTACGCTTGGAAAATAACCTTTTAAAAGCAAATGTTAGTGTAGAATCTTCCACTGTCGTGTCTAGTTCTCCTGTATGCTCTTTAGAGGACAACTCTACACTTTGCATAAACTGTGAGAAGTTAAAAGAGAAACGTGAGGAGGAAGAGAAAGAGTGCATTTCTCTAAGAGAACAAAATGAGAAACTGTTTCTAGAAAACTTAGCGTCAAAGGGGGAGTGTGCTAAGTGCGTGGACTATAGAGTTGAAATCACTGAGATGAGTGAGGTCTTCGAAGAATACAGAAATAAGTATGAAGCCCACATTAACTCAATAGTCGCAATACTCAAGAATAGCACAACTGCCTACACCAAAGCGAGAACAAATCTCAAACAGAGAAATGAAGATTTGGAAACGAAAATCAACGGGCTTAAGGAAATTTTAAAGAAAAATTCTCAACACATAAACGTGCAATATCAAGAAAATTCCAAACGCACGTTGAACACAAGCTCACTCACGTCAGTTAGGAAAATCAAAGGGAGTAGTAAACTTCAAGCCAACGCGAGTAAAAACCTCAAATATGAAAATCATATCCACTGGCGAAAACCAACTACTCCATTTACAAAACCAATTGAATGCAGATATCCTTCAAAAAACCTTTATGCTATGAGTCAGTATGGTAACAAGAAGTATTTCATGTCAGAAAGTAATCTCAACATGATTAATTCACAAAGACAATTGTGCCCAACCACAATCTCTCACGTAAGGACTCCTAGACATCCAAAAGAGAATCTGCAACATAAGAAAAACATCAAACCAAGGTATGAATGGAGACCAGTCACGCGACGTAGCACGCCCAGTCCGATAGACCGGGCGAACCCTCCTTCACCGGGTTCAACTGTATCACAACATCGTTGGGTTCCCAAAAGGAAAGTCATTTTCGGCTCCTTCTGGATACCCAAACCTCTCAACTCCTAAGTATGTCCCGTTAGTGAAGTAGAATGACACACTTGATCACGTCATGAGTATCTCCTACTTCACATCGTACGTCTGTTTTAGTTGTGCGGGACTCAAAGAGCTTAGGAGCAAATTAATACTGATCAAAATCCACTTTTCACGCATAATCAAGTGATAACAAAATAGAGATTAAATTGCCCACATAAAATGAAACCAAAAACATTCAAGAAAAATGTTCGGGCCGGTACCTGTATTATTACATCAATTTTTAATTGTCCATAAATCTAAAACTCGAAAGGGTACAAAGAAAAATGGGATCACGCCTGTTCATCAGAGGATGTTGAAGAAATGCTGAGCTTCCTCATGATCTTCTTAAGCATCTTCTTCATGCCTTTGATCTCCTTTCCCTGCTCCTCCATGAGGCTATGAATTCCACGACTTGTCTCGCGAAGAGATCCCGACCGGGGTACCGATGGCTCCAGAGGTGGCACCTGTGGTCGCACCCGTGAAGCAGCCGGTATCTCTCCTACATGATAGACCTGCGGAACGAGGTCAATGGGATAGGAGGTCCAGTCGATGGTCGGGTACTTGATCTTCAGGATGGTCTGGATGACTCCTCCCAAAGGGAGTGTATTTACCCGCTGACGATCGGGAGACTTGAGGCGAAAAGTATACCTCATGATAGACAGGATGAGATCTGAAACGCTGAATGGCTTCTGCGCTATAATGTGATAGGTCACCATGGATAGCTGAGCCGTGACCTTTCGAGTATCTCCTGCCTTGAACATCAGCGAATGGCGGAGGATATCCTGAATTATCCGAGCAACTGGTGTGAGTGTGTCCACCGAAGTGAGAAAGTCAGGACGCCCCTCCACTCCATGGAGAACCTCGTTCATCACTCTCCAATCCCGTGCTGTCCTAAAGGATTCTACAACATCCAAGTATGGAAGGTTGAATGGCCACACGTACTTCGTCTCCAGGTCGGCATGGGTGATAGTAACTATCTCATCCCCGATGCAAGACTGAACTCCTCCTCCCAGACGCATCAGAGATGGATCCCTCAAGTTGTTGTAGAACTCTCGAACGAGAGCGGAGGAAAAGGAACACCCATCTGATATCACCGCCAACACGCCCGATTCTTCGAGATACTCATAGATATGAGTATACCGATCATTAATCTCTATGAGCATAGGAATGCTCACAGTGGCGTTGTCTATAGCGGGGTGCGTAGTCTCTCCACGATTTCGTTTTGAAACACTTCGACGTCCAGAGTGTGCGCTCGAGGAGGCCATTTCCTGCATGAAACAACATTCAAAAACTCAAATCAGGAACTGGGATCCAAAACTGAAAATTCACAAAAAATTAGTGAAATCTGGGAGCTATCGCAGGCGATAATTAGCTATCGCCGGCGGTAGCTCGACGGACTGCACTTCACCTCTTTCCGCCGTTTTGAGCTAAAAATCGATTTTTCTTTGTAAAAAACCACTCCAATCTCCATATTTTTCATAGATCTATATATGAACTTCGTAGATCTTGAAAGAGGAGATGAGATCTGACAATAAAAATCAAAAAATGAAACATGTGAAAGTATCTCTTTTTACTCCTCCGCCTTTCGGATCCTTTACAAACAATGGCAATATTTTTCCCCTCTTAAAGCGTAGATCCGAAATAGACTAAAACAATGGCAATATTTCTCAAAAAGGGGGATATGTGAGAGGAGATCCGTGAAGAAGTGGATATAAAAATGCCATGAGAGAACACATTTACTTCACAAAGACATCTCATATGGATCCTAAACAAGAAATCAAGCAAAAATGAGAAAGGATAGAACATTACCTGGAATCAAAGGAGATCTGTAGGGCTGGAGAAGCTTCTTTCCAAAAGGGATGCAAGGTGAGAATGAGTGTGGGCGGATCTGAAATAACCTACAGCATATTTATTCCGGAGTTACCGCAGAGCGGTAGTACTACCGCAGGCGATAGTACTCTGACTCGCATATAAGTACACACGAAAATCATGCTTATCCAACCTGTTTTGACAACGCTAGGGAATATCTTAAGGTGTCCATATAGTAGACAAATGGTGGTCGTTTTAGGGCCAAAGTGCGTTTTTTTTTTCTCATTGGGGATCATATGACCGAGTCGTGGTATATTTTCAAGTATATACAATGTTTGCTATTCTTTTTGTCAACTTGTACGGCACATTGGTATCCGGTCATGATGAGCGAAGTTAAATTTTTGTCTAGCTATTGAGTGCGAAAATTAATGTGGGTGTACGTTGTCTACGCCTCTAAGTATGTGTGAGGATTTATTTACGATAATGATTACACCACTCACACACCACTTGATCATGCACTCAACCTGAGATAATAAGCTGACATGCTATAAATCGTGGCACTAAATTTAACATATCTGATATATCTTGAACAATCAATGTCATGAAATCAAATTGCGCGTGTCTATGCTAATTAAATTCTTGGGCCAAAACTAGAATCGCATATGTCCAATGTAAACAAGTTAAAGTGGATCTACCTATGTGGGTAGATTTCGATTGACTTGGGGTCTTGTCTTGCTTTGATTATGTATAAAATTGATGGCCTAACTCAAAATAAAATGATGGCCATCAAATCCCGCTTACAGACCCCCCAAGCACTACTCATCCCTCCTGATAAGTCTTCATAAGCGTTGTGAGGGTGAGCACCTTGGATTACAAAGTCGTTTCGATCTTGTGCATGGACTACACTTTATGATTTGTGCCCTTGATTTAATTTCTTTATGCCGCACTATGTCATGTGACGTGATTTTTCACTATATCTCTTTGGTGTTAGCATCGTTAGTTTGCTTGATATAAAACATGTCTGCATGATATCTCTTTTGATTGTTGTGTCTCTTGGTGCTACACGTGCACATGTCATTATCTTATTTAAATCTTCCGCGCATAAGAATTGGACCTCAACTACATTCGATGCTTTTTCGCACAATACGTACTGGCACATTTTTTCTCTCATGACGATATTTGTGTTTGCCTATTTTTCTCTCTATTTATCTAAACCTTGCAAACATTCATGTCATACTTGATGTGTGCTATGTCTCGTGCATATAGTCCAATTTCTTCTCTCTGATTAGCGTTTGCTCCTGTTTTTGACCCTGCTTTACAATTCTCTGGTTTCAAGTGCGTTGTGGGTCTATATTACGTTATCTCTCGCCTACAATTTTCATCCTCCTTGGTCGGTTGGCCTCGCCCTTTCTTTTGATATTATCAAAGGGGGAGAAGGTATTGGAGGTAGTGTTCATGATAGGGGGAGCGTAGTGAGGTGTGTGTGTGCTCATAGATAGGGGGAGCGTCCCACCGATAGGGGGAGTATGTAGTAGGATAGAACAGGATTGAACGGGATCGATATAGGTGTGTATTGCTTATTTGTTCAATATCATTCTACTGTTCTATGTTCATTTTACTCTGATACTCTACTCTATACTGTTCTACGTTGCTACATACATCTATTCTGGCACTCTATCTACTTGATTTTGGTTTATCATGAACGGGATTGATATTATCAAAAGGGGGAGTTTGTTGGAACATGGTTTCACACTCCTTAGGTTTGAGAATATCAACTCCCTGCTTGTATTTGATGAGATTGGTTGTGTGATAGAGTGTGCAGGCTGACAGGTGAAAGGAAAGGAGAAGAGCTTCAAAAGGACGCTACCGCCTGGCGGTAAGGAGCTATCGCCGGCGGTACACATCTCGATCGACGCATATCGGTTCGATGGTCGACGGCCCAATCATCAGCTAAGGAAGGATCGTCGACAATCAAATGCTACCGCCCGGCGACAGGACGCTACCGCCGGCGGTATCCGGTCGACGTGCGTCAAGGGGTTGATCGTCGATGATGGTACCTACCGCTCAGGTGATAGTCTTATCGCAGGCGGTAGAATTATTTGGCGAAATGGCGCTATCGTTCTGACTGGGCGCGGTAACCATTACCGCCCGGCGATAGCTCTCTTGAAACCGTCAGGCGATAGTCGTGTCGCAGGCGGTAGAATTATTTGGCGAAATGGCGCTATCGCTCTGACTGGGCGCGGTAACCATTACCGCCCGGCGATAGCTTTCTTGAAACGGCAGTTTCCTTAATGAGCAGTCATAGTTGCCGTTTCGGGAGACGCATGGAGACAGCTGGCAGGCGTTACGCGCGAACCTACCGCCCGGCGATAGAGTTATCGCAGGCGGTAGTCTATTTTCTCCAAGACGTATAAAAAGCAGCGCCGTTTCTTCAAGACCTAAGCCTCCAGAGATTATTGACGAAGTGCTCCAGGAATACCAAGGTCGGCCGTCTTCCTACGTCCGTTCTACTCGTCTTCGTCAAAGAAAAAGCAAGGTTTCTTCCTCCCGTTCGAGATCGAAGAACTCCGGCGATCAAGGCTTCGCATCGTCTACGTCTAGCGACCGGGTGCTTTCCATCGAAGATCACAAGCACCGGCCGTAGATCCATCCAGAGAACTTCTCAAGAGGGAGAACCTAAACTTTAACGAATATATTTTGTAATCTCTTTTTGTATCTTTTTCTTCTTCTTTTGTTGTAAGTGGTAAGAGAAATCGACCGGAGAAGGTCGTCGGAATCCGGGTTGGATTCCGTGGAAAATCGTCCCGGGATTTGGGGCGTCTAGATCGGGGATCTAGCGGTGCTCTAAGACCCTTCCGGTTGTGGAGGTGAAGAGCGGCTCTAAGACCTTTCGGGGAGAAAGTGAAGAGCCAACCGGTCCGGGTTTTGGGTCGGTATAGAAAACCCAAGATTCTTATTCACCGCCTCTGATCTCCGGCGTCATGGAGATCCAAGTTGTATGTATTGTGTGTAAACATGTTTTAAATCAATCCTAATTACAAGTGTAACATTGTGTGTGACTGAATGATTCATATGAGATATTTTCTTCATATCATTGCCTCTTATGTTTACTTGTGAATGATAAGTCTAGTTTCACGTGGGTGCGCACAAGCTAATTTGTACAAGAAAAGAGTGAATAACGTACCGCAGAACATTGGTTACCCAACGCTCTGCAGCAGTTTCCTAAGCTCTGGTTCTGTGGACAAATTAACGCTTAAATTTCAAGAAACGCGTCGAACCTTATTCACCCCCCCCCCCCTCTAAGGTTGGCTACAAGATCCAACACGCCCACCACCGGGCAGTCGGCCGGTGGTGGAGCCACGGCCGGCCGGTGGCGGGGAAGGCCCGTAAGGGCGGCGGGTTACGATCCTGCGGGAGGAAAATGATGATGAACAATACTTTAATTTTATAATTTATATTATTATAATATTATAATATTATAAAATGGGATTTGATTTTTCAGAGGCTAAGAGAGGGCCCTCAGGAAAAAGTGTCGAACATAAAAATTGTTCCCCTTGATGAGAGCAGTATCCACAAAAATTTTGAGAATTTTTGGAGTTGATTTGGTATTTTAAAAGCCCAAATAAAATTTGTTTGGCCAAATTAAAGGCTCAAAAAACTTTGGAAAATTACAAAAAAATTACAAGGCTCATTTTAGGCTCTCTTAAGGGTTGTATCAAAATTTGGGGTCATGGGGATAAGCTTTGATATTTTTCCTAAAATCTAGAAGCCTAGGGTCGCGTTCGGAAATTATTACGCTCATTTTCTTCGAAAATGAAATTGGAGTGTGCGACCGTCCTCTCTAATTTAATTAATAAATTCAAAGTTATCGTATCGACGAGAGTGGCTGAGGCAAGTGACCAAGCTCTGTGTGTTCCGAGACTTTGTGAAACCGACGAGCGCCTCGACTCTCGGGTAATCTGGACACGCTCGAAAAGTGAGAGTACGAGTAGCGAGTTGCAAATTATTCTCGACAAATAATGAGGGTGTAACTCCTGATAAGCCCCTGATCCGATTAAGTCGTAATTAATAAGGCGCAACCAAATCCTAATCAGATCTTAATAATGGGTGTAACCCAATGAAGCCTTATTAAAAACTGAAATAGAACTGAATGTGCCTCCTGAGAACGGAGATAGGACTGAAGCCTCCTGGATGGAGTGATTGGACTACTAACCATTTTCTTTATGATTATTCCAGTCTTGCACTGGTCTTGTTCCTTTATTCTTTTCAGTTCAAAACTTTCAATTCAGTTCTACTCCAGTCTCGTACTGGTCAAGTACTTTCAATTCAGCTCTACTCCAGTCTCGTACTGGTCAAGTACTTTTAATTCAGCTCTACTCCAGTCTCGTACTGGTCAAGTACTTTCAATTCAGCTCTACTCCAGTCTCGTACTAGTCAAGTACTTTCAATTCAGTTCTACTCCAGTCTCGTACTAGTCAAGTACTTTTAATTCAGCTCTACTCCAGTCTCGTACTGGTCAAGTACTTTCAATTCAGTTCTACTCCAGTCTCGTACTGGTCAAGTACTTTTAATTCAGCTCTACTCCAGTCTCGTACTGGTCAAGTACTTTCAATTCAGCTCTACTCTAGTTTTGTACTGGTCATGTTTCTTTCCAGCACTTTAAATAAGCAGCATAAACACCGCATTTGTCCTTATTGCAATTTACTATTATAATCCCGGGTCCGGCTCTGACGAGCAGTCGTTATTAAGGTTGAGCCTTAGTTGGGGATAACCGGAGTTGAAGTATTCCTCCAAGTCTAGCCCCAAATAAAGCGCTCCCACGCTCCTTGACGAAAGTAGAGCTAAGCGCCACCGCCCGAAGTTTAAGCCTAGTAGGGCAGGCCGACGTATACCCGGTGTGTATTATGTTTGCCATTTGTTTGATTGTCTGTAAATTGCTTGCGGTGAAATAGTGGCGGGTCAGTCCCTCCCACAGACCGTTCGTACCGGTGCGGGAAGGTCGACGACTCAAGGCGACAGGGAGATGAGTACCACGGGTGACCGGCCGTTATATTCCCCGTCAGGTTTTCCTCCGCTGGTCGGCCAAAATGATTCGCTGGATGTCGCTCACATCTAAGAGTACACCAGGTTGTACGTTAGGGCCTGGGGTAGTGCGGTACGATCACCCCCAGAAGTGGCAGGACTGGCCACTATCACCGACGACCACATCGGTGAGGCCCGCGTGGCTCGCTACCCTGCTGGAACAGAAGCGGTCCAGACTATGTCGACATAGGGTTTGTGTGCGCGGCTGTGAATGCCTGCGGTATGTGCGCGGCTGTAAATGCCTGCGATAGAATTCAAGATATGAAAATATGTTGTGATGTTGAGCTAGTAGAGCATTGTTATAACCGTTTTATATTAATGCTGTTTTTTCCGGTTGTACTGCACTCTTTTATATTTGCTCCTAGTTATTCATATATGGAATATTGTGCTAACCCTCTCGTGCTTCGGCTATTTACTTCTGTTGGGTGGGTGCGTGCTCGTCCCCAGAATGTGGATCCGGGGAGGAGATTTGTTTCCACTTAGCTCTGTGACTAACTGTTATTTGATTAACCATTCACAGGAGGTGGAGCACCGTAGTGACCCGCTGCCGCAGGAGATTACGCCAGCAGCTAGGTCTACTCGAGCGGATGCACCCCCGCCGTCCCCAGAGTTTAGAGACGTAAGTCCCGCCGAGCAGCGTAGAGAGAGAGTATATGAGGATTATATGTAGCACATGTATAGCTCACGGGCTTATATAAGTACTTAGGCTTCGGCCCTAGAACCGCTGTGATTTTGATATGTGATATATAATCTGCAATGGTTTCCTCTTAATGCTTCCGCTATATTCTGATGGGTTGTGAATGTTATGATTCAAGCCAATCAAGGCGGCCATCTAGTGCTTGGACAGGGTGGATCGTTTCCCCTATGAGTACTGGGTGAGCGTCTTGGGCCAGTAATACCCCCTTCGGCCCGACCCGGGCAAAAGGTTGGGGGGGGGGGGTACTACAAATGGATCAGAGCGATCACGATTCTTCCTTGTGGAGCAGTCTCAGGATCCCTTCGTCCCTCGCTTCGTTTTAGGTTCGGGACGAACCTTGCAGCGGAAGCCTGGTTGACCCTAGTGTAGAGGCTTAGGGATTCTAGACTGTACGATAGTATGCTCATACACCCTTGTTTCCGCTTTGTCTGTCGTTTTTGCAAATTGTCACTACTTTTGCAAAATACTGACACTCTTTCCTATTACTTCTCCAGATACCGGAGGACAGTAATGGGGGATCCTCATCTAGAGGATATGTTCCAGCTACCCCACCACCAGACCCGGTCGCTCCCGCGGCCGTACCGTTTGTCGAGACAGATATGGGGCAGACACTAACGGCTATACTAGCGACTTTCCGTGATGCCCTTGCACAACCACCACGAGAGATGACCGCACCTACTGATCTGCTGACGACTTTTCGAGGACTAAGGCCTCCCCCTTTTAGGGGTACAGAGACGACCATTCAGGTAGAGGAGTGGGTGGAGCGAGTGGAGGAGCTGTTAGTAGGGATGATGTGCCCAGCTGTGGCAGCAGTTTCTTTGGTGGTGACCCTCTTGGAGGGATATGCGAGGGATTGGTGGAGGAGCTGTTAGTAGGGATGATGTGCCCAGCTGTGGCAGCAGTTTCTTTGGCGGTGACCCTCTTGGAGGGATATGCGAGGGATTGGTGGAGAGCGGCTAGTCGCTCTATCTTTCGAGGTCGGCCGATGAGCACGGTCCTTTGGGGAGAGTTCTCCATAGCTCTACTAGAGTTCTTTATCATAGATACAGACTGAGCCGCGCTACAAGAGAGGTTCCTGCTCATCCGACAGAGCAACCGCACTGTGGCAGAGTATGAGAGAGAGTTCATACACCTGGCACGCTACGCCGGGAACCTGGCTGCCTCCGACAGGGATAGAGCTTCTCGGTTCTATCGAGGACTACGAGATGACCTGAGGCAGGCCCTGATTATGCTCTCTCAGGCCACCTTCCACACTATAGCTACCCATGCGGCAGCCTTAGAGTTGGACCAGCAGACAGTGGCTCAACGACGCAGAGGTCAGGAAGAGCTCCCTCGAGACCAGAGGCGATACGGAGGAGTCACTCCCCATAGACAGGATAGAGAGCGCAGGCAGCGATGCCACAGGCAGCCTTATAGGAACCCACCAGCACCCCCAGCACCCCCAGCTGCACAGCCAGACTTCAGACCAGCTCCAGCACCACAGCCCCCACTAGTGGCCCGACGAGATGTTCCCTTCACAGGGAATTGCTTCTTATGTCATCAGCCAGGACATATGAGGGCCTTTTGCCCTCAGGCGACGGGGAGACCCGGGTTGGGAGCAGTTCAGGGTGGACAGCCGGCACGAGGGCAGGGTCAGAGAGGCCGCAAAGGCAGAGCTGGTAGGAGAGGCCAACATGGTCGAGCAGCGTCCCAGGAGGCCTACGCACTCGACCTGCAGCACGGACCGGCCCCTGACGTAGTCATAGGTATATATCTTAGGCGATAGAGAGATATCAAATCTGACTACTGATGTTGTATATTACTTATGTGTACTTATATCCTCTGTATTAGATAGCTGATATATATCTATATATATTTTCCCATATCGTTAGGAATCTTGTTGGTAGAAGGACTTCCTGCCAAAACCCTTTTCGATACGGGAGCAACTCATTCTTTCGTCTCCCACGAATTCATCGCAACAAAAGGAAATGTTGTTCGTTCGACCAGATTGTCTATACGAATCCGTTTACCGGACGGGTCGGATATGACTTCTACCGAAAAGTTCTCGTTCCAAGCTATGCTAGGTGAAGTAGAATTTGAAATCTACGTAACCATCCTAGCAATAACTGGATTCGACATAATTCTGGGAATGGACTGGTTGGTCGAGCACCAAGCCCAGATAAACTGTTCCACGCGAGAAGTCCGGCTACAGAACCCGAATGGCCAGACCGTCACGTTGGCAGGTGTGCCCTCTGTCTCGCGTATCATCTTGACTTCTACGCAGATGGTGAAATCCGTCCGACAGAAGGACGAAGTATATCTTATCTACTTCGAGATGGAAGACAAATCCCAGGTACTCGCCAAGGTTCCGGTAGTCCGCGACTTTCCGGATGTTTTCCCTGAGTCCCTCCCGGGATTGCCACCACAGCGAGAGGTCGACTTTCAGATCGAGCTCGTGACCGGAGCACGACCAGTATCTCGAGCCCCCTACCGGATGGCCCCAAGGGAGCTGACTGAACTAAAGATCCATCTACAGGAACTAATAGATGTTGGATTCGTCCGCCCTAGTTCCTCACCCTGGGGAGCCCCGGTACTTTTTGTTAAGAAGAAAGACGGGACTCTGCGACTATGCATCGACTACAGGGAGCTGAATAAGCTGACTGTACGCAATACCTACCCCCTCCCTAGAATCGACGAACTGTTCGATCAGTTGCAAGGTGCGTCCTTGTTTTCCAAGATGGACCTTAGATCCGGCTATTACCAGCTTCGAATCCGAGAGGAGGATATCCCCAAGACTGCCTTTAGCTCCCGATACGGTCTATATGAATTCCTAGTGATGCCCTTTGGGCTCACCAACGCGCCTTCCGCCTTCATGGCCCTGATGAATAGAGTCTTCGAACCTTTCTTGAATCACTTTGTCATCGTCTTCATAGACGACATCCTAATCTACTCGAAGACCATGACGGACCATACCCGGCACCTTCAGATGGTGCTATTAAAGCTCCGGGAACACTCTCTCTTCGCCAAATTCAGTAAATGCGAATTCTGGCTAGAAGAAATTGGATTCTTGGGCCACACAATAAACAAGGAAGGAGTGGCAGTAGACCAAGCCAAGGTCCAGGCGGTACAAAATTGGCCGCCACTCAGGACGGCTGCGGATATCCGGAGTTTCCTCGGTCTTGCCGGATACTACAGGAAGTTTGTCGAGGGTTTTTCCAAGATTGCCCTACCCCTAACTGCTCTCACCAAGAAGGACATCACATTCCGATGGACGGCGGAGTGTGAGGCCGCGTTTGTCGAGATGAAGAAGCGGCTGACTTCTGCGCCCATCCTTACGATCCCCACAGGGACCGAGGGATTCCAAATCTACATCGATGCTTCTCTGAAGGGATTGGGAGCAGTCCTAATGCAGCATGGCAAGGTAGTGGCCTACGCTTCGTGGCAATTAAAGCCGCATGAATTAAACTACGCGGCGCACGATTTAGAGTTGGGCGCCGTCGTCTTCGCCCTTAAAATCTGGAGGCATTATCTGTACGGAGTAAGATGTGAAATCTTCTCCGATCACAAGAGCCTCAAGTATATCTTCACGCAGAAAGACCTGAACCTCCGGCAGCGCCGATGGCTGGAATTCTTATGCGATTACGACTTAACTCTCCAATATCACCCCGGGAAGGCTAACAGAGTCGCTGACGCCTTGAGCCGCCAACCTGCAATAGCCGGGAGTTGGATGGAGGGTATCCCTAAGGAACTCTTCCAGTCTTTGATAGACTTGGAGATTACCCTAATTGCCCGAAGAGATCCGGAAGAGTACTACTCGCAGCTGTATTGGATGGAAATCCAATGCGACATCCGGGACCAGATACGATAAGTCCAAAAGATCGACCCAGAGGTGATGTCGATCGTCCGATCTCTGCAAGAAGGGGCACAAGAGGATTATAAACTGCATGACGGGATTCTACAATCAAGCACCGCATATTTGTTCCCGCTACTGGAGGGATTCGTGAAGAAATTTTGCAAGAGGCCCATCAGTCCAGGTACTCGATCCACCCTGACGTAGTTAAGATGTACGTGGACTTGCGCAGGACCATTTACTGGCCTGGAATGAAAAGAGATGTCACAAACTTCGTGGCCCGGTGCCAGACCTGTCAGAAGGTCAAAGCCGAATGTCGCAGTCCCGGAGGCCTATTACAGCCCCTGCCGATACCAGAATGGAAGTTTGAAGACATCTCCATGGACTTCGTCCACGGCCTACCTCGATCCCGCGCTGGGAATGACTCAATATGGGTGGTCGTAGATCGACTCACCAAGGTAGCACGGTTCATTCCAAACCGACAGGGTGATGGAGTTGATATCCTGGCCAGGATGTTCCTAGAGCAAGTGGTACGATTCCACGGAGTACCAAAGTCCATCGTGTCAGATCGTGACGGGCATTTCACATCTAAGGAGTGGAGACGGGTGCAGGCGTATTTGAGAACCAAGTTGGCCTTCAGCACTGCCTTCCACCCGCAGACAGACGGACAAACGGAGAGGACGAACCAGACGATGGAGGATCTTCTTCGACTGTGCATAGTGGAGCACAATGAGCCATGGGAGCAGTTGTTGTCGTTGGTCAAATTTTCATATAATAACAGCTACCAGGCTAGCATTAAGATGGCTCCGTACAAGGCATTGTATGGAAGGCGTTGTCGAACCCCGTTGACTTGGGCTCAGGAAGAGGACCCGGAAGCCTTGGGAGTGGCTTACATCGATGACACTACGACAGCGATACGGCTGATTCAGGAGCGAATGCGGGAAGCGCAAAACCGGCAGGCTAAGTACTATGATGCGCGGCACCGACCGGTGGAGTTTAGCGTGGGGGAAATGGTGTTCTTGAAAATAAAGCCCACGCATGGTGTCTCCCGGTTGAGGAAGCAGAAAAAGTTAGATCCCCGCTTCTTGGGCCCACATCCGGTGATAGAGTGTGTTGGCCCCGTCGCCTATCGTTTGGCCTTGCCCCCAGAGTTGGGGAATCTTCACGATGTGTTTCATGTCTCTTCCTTGAGACGAGTCCTCCGGCAACCAGAGCAGTACCTTCCTACTCCCCCGGTGCAGCTACAGTCAGATAGATCCATCCGGCTCGAACCCGTCAGAGTAGTGGATTATAAGGTCAAGACACTATGCAACAAAACCATTCCGATGGTTAAGGTATTATGGTCAAACTGCGGACGAAAAGAGTTCACGTGGGAACCTGAAGTACTCCTCCGAGAAAAGCACCCAGAGCTCTTTCCTCGGGTATGTTACTTTTTCCCCTACTTCGAGCAAATTTTCGGAGACGAAAATCCTTTTTTTTATTGGATTGTAACATCCCGACTTTTATTGGGCCACCAGAGCCCTAATTGGCCCAATAAAAGTGCCCCGTACCCTACCCATGACCCGGTAGGAGGCAACCCTAGGCGGGGAATCGAGCTAGAGAAGTCCGAATTGAGTTCTATCAGTTCCTGTGGCCTCGTATAGTCAATACGAGCGCATCGAAACTCATTCAGTTGGACCTCGAGGTCATATAGTGGATTTGGCCATTCCCCGCAGAACGTCGCAAAAATGAGATTTTTAGTTATTGACATAGAGAACTCCGATTTGGGTTCTATCAATTCCTATGACTTTGTATAGTTGATACGAACACATCGGAAATCGTTGCGTCGCGATTCGAAGCCTAACGATGATTATGAGCGTTTTGACCATTTTAGCGCGCTACGACGCTCAGATTTTGGACTTTCGCCAAACGGACTCTGATTCAACCGCAGACAGTGGCGTTGGACTCGTGTGATCAATACGAAGTCAACAGAAGTCATCCCGGTCAATTTTGACGATAATTGGTCAACTCGCGGTCAAATTGAGGCTAGTTGTGCACCGAAAAGCGTACGCACACCAATTATGACACGACACCCGAACCTTGACCCGACCCCGATGACTTGGACCCACATTGATTTTGACCAGCAAGGGGACCCACCCTAGGGTTGACTTGGTAAAACCCTCCTAAAAATCCACTTTTTGGATTTTTCTCCAAATGAGGGGCCCACCTCCTCTCCAAAGGAGGATGACTCATGCCCCCCTCACTCTCCTTGGGCCCCCCAACCAGTAATGAAGCCTAGGATAAGTGGAGGCCCAACCCACCCCTCTTCTCCTCCTTTTCCCCTCTCTTCCCAAAAGGCCCAAGCCCATTTAAGGGCCTCATTCATTTTCTCCACATGGGGGAAAATGAGAGACCTCCAGCTTTCCAATGACAGCTGGAGGGTTGGATTAATCCCTCCCTAAGGAGGGATTAGTCCCACACCACCCAAAGTGAGGGAGCTCCCCCTCCCCCTCCCTATAAAAGCTACCCCACCCCCTCTCCTTCCCTCACATCTCTCAAGAGCATCCCCTCCCCCTTCTCCCCCCTCTGTCGGAGCTCTGGTGGCCGGAAAAAGGCAAGCCAAGGAGCTCCTCCCCCTCCTCCACCACCTTGAGCCATGTCCGACCAAGTCGGCCCCTCCCGAGCCCGCCAAACCCAGGTAGAAGCTTTCTCCCTCCCCCTTCTCCATTTTGGACGTCTTGCATGGCGCTCCCGGCGGCCGGAGCACCGCCTCCGTCACCCCCTCCCCTCCCGTTTACAAAAAAAAAATAGCTCCGGCGGCGAGCCGCTGGACCACCGCCGGAGGGAGCGCCCACCACCGGGCAGTCAGCCGGTGGTGGAGCCACGGCCGGCCGGCAGCGGGGAAGGCCCGTAAGGGCGGCGGGTTACGATCCTGCGGGAGGAAAATGATGATGAACAGTACTTTAATTTTATAATTTATATTATTATAATATTATAATATTATAAAATGGGATTTGATTTTTCAGAGGCTAAGAGAGGGCCCTCAGGAAAAAGTGTTGAACATAAAAATTGTTACCCTTGATGAGAGAAGTATCCACAAAAATTTTGAGAATTTTTGGAGTTGATTTGGTATTTTTAAAAGCCCAAATAAAATTTGTTTGGCCAAATTAAAGGCACAATAAACTTTGGAAAATTACAAAAAAATTACAAGGCTCATTTTAGGCTGTCTTAAGAGTTGTATCAAAATTTGGGGTCATGGGGATAAGCTTTGATATTTTTCCTAAAATCTGGAAGCCTAGGGTCACGTTCGGAAATTATTACGCTCATTTTCTTCGAAAATAAAATTGGAGCGTGCGACCGTCCTCTCTAATTTAATTAATAAATTCAAAGTTATCGTATCGATGAGAGTGGCTGAGGCAAGTGATCAAGCTCCGTGTGTTCCGAGACTTTGTGAAACCGTCGAGCGCTTCGACTCTCGGGTAATCTGGACACGCTCGAAAAGTGAGAGTACGAGTAGCGAGATGCAAATTATTCTCGACAAATAATGAGGGTGTAACTCCTGATAAGCCCCTGATCCGATTAAGTCGTAATTAATAAGGCGCAACCAAATCCTAATCGGATCTTAATAATGGGTGTAACCCAATGAAGCCTTATTAAAAACTGAAATAGAACTGAATGTGCCTCCTGAGAACGGAGATAGGACTGAAGCCTCCTGGATGGAGTGATTGGACTACTAACCATTTTCTTTATGATTATTCCAGTCTTGCACTGGTCCTGTTCCTTTATTCTTTTCAGTTCAGAACTTTCAATTCAGTTCTACTCCAGTCTCGTACTGGTCAAGAACTTTCAATTCAGCTCTACTCCAGTCTCGTACTGGTCAAGTACTTTTAATTCAGCTCTACTCCAGTCTCGTACTGGTCAAGTACTTTCAATTCAGCTCTACTCCAGTCTCGTACTGGTCAAGTACTTTCAATTCAGTTCTACTCCAGTCTCGTACTGGTCAAGTACTTTTAATTCAGCTCTACTCCAGTCTCGTACTGGTCAAGTACTTTCAATTCAGTTCTACTCCAGTCTCGTACTAGTCAAGTACTTTTAATTCAGCTCTACTCCAGTCTCGTACTGGTCAAGTACTTTCAATTCAGCTCTACTCCAATTTTGTACTGGTCATGTTTCTTTCCAGCACTTTAAATAAGCAGCATAAACATCGCATTTGTCCTTATTGCAATTTACTATTATAATCCCGGGTCCGGCTCTGACGAGCAGTCTTTATTAAGGTTGAGCCTTAGTTGGGGATAACCGGAGTTGAAGTATTCCTCCAAGTCTAGCCCCAAATAAAGCCCTCCCACGCTCCTTGACGAAAGTAGAGCTAAGCGCCACCGCCCAAAGTTTAAGCCTAGTAGGGCAGGCCGACGTATACCCGGTGTGTATTATGTGTAACGACCCCATCCGTTACATGACGTATAGTAGAAGGTCCGGCCGGGGCCCCACACTATATGCCACAAACAGACGGTGAGGTCACAGGATAATACCAAACCATATACGCATCCTAACTCAGAGCATGCTAGCGGAAGCTTTAAGTTGTAAATTTTGAACTCTAACCAGGAATGTCCAAGATATATAAACCACTTTTATATATACAACCACGGAATGTACAACAAAGGTTTGGCCTTAAGGCCTTACAGTTCCTCTTTCCATCAACATGGATTACAAACATCGGCGCGCAGGCCGGCCATACATGAGGAAAACAAAACAAACAAAACCATTTGCTCAGCCTTCAAGGGCTAGCCGCAGCAGCAGCAGCAACAGCAGCAAGGGCTTCAGCCCTTCACTTACCACTTGGCTCTCCAGCACCTGCATAGGGACAAACCACCCAAACAGTGGGAAACAAGGCAATGGTCAGCATTCTACTGACCCAATTATAACAATCCTACCCTTTTCTCGGGGCAGTCGCAATCTTTCCCTACACAGCATGGTATCAACAATAACAACTATGTGCGCGCAGGCACATTCAAGCCATCACAACCGTCGGCCACACGACCCGACAGTCCGTGCACTCAGGGCACATTCTTGGTGTACCGGAATACCAGGGTCAACACCACCGTCTACACGGTATTTGAGCATTCTAGTCTTTTCGGCGCGCGGGCCTAAGACTCTCATTAGGCGCTCCAACAAAACCCATAACCAGGCTTCCAAGTCGGACGGACCTAACGCAGGTACGGATCAGCCACCCCCCGTTGCTCAAGTCGTCGTGCCACCTCGAATACGGAAGTATTCATGGCAATTTATAGGCGCGGGTCGGTTTCACCTTTCCTGTTCGGCAATCTGCCTTTTCATCGAGTTGCAGCCCAACGGCTCAACCGCACACAAAGTGGCAACACACTACCACAAGAGTTGCATCCAACCCTCTTCATTTCCTGGACTTCATCCAGTACTTCCTGCTGCACCAAGCAACAGGTAGGCACAAGGCAACACAAGCCATAATCACGGAGCCTTCTCCGATATGCAAACAAGCATCACCAATCCAGACTAGCATGTCCAGATGGGCTTCACACAGCATGCCTAGATCCGTACTCCAATTCTGGACTCTAACAAGGGGGACTTCACATATCTACCCCAAGGGACACCACAACCCACCGCACACTCGCGGGGAAGGGTTTTCCCTATGCAATGCAGAAAAGAAGGACTTCACATGTCCAAGAAGGGAGATCGTTACCCTTGTCGATCTCTTGGGAGCCATCGAAAACTAGCCGGTGAGAGAGAACCGCAGCAGCTTTGCCTTCACAACGCTGGCCTCGGATCACGAATCGGACCACGGGAGCTCCGCCGGTGGCTTGATCTCCTCCTCCTCCTTCTTCCTCCTCTCTCTTTCTCTCTTCCTTAACCAAGTGAAGAATGACTCCTTCATCAAGGCTCTGCTGATTTAATCCAGCCAGGAATCACCTGAGCCCTTGGATCCAAAGAGAGAAAATGAACGGCCACGATTTTCCCAAAAACCCACTTTTTTGGCTGACACGGCCTGTGACACGCCCGTGTCACAGGCCGTGTCCCCTTAAGCGGCACACGCGGTACTCGTACCGACTGAACTTTACCAGAACACGGGCATCGACACGCCCGTGTCGAACCTGACACGCCCGTGTCAATCATGAGACACGCCCGTGTCACCCCTGCCTCATCGAGCTACAAGCAGTACACGGGTAGGCACACGACATCGGACACGCCCGTGTCCAATTTGACACGGCAGTGTTCAAGGCTTGGTTCCAGGCCGTGTAATCTTCTGACTCAGGTCGCCTATTATTTGAGTGACACGCCCTGGGACACGCCCGTGTCCCAGGCCGTGTACCCCCGACACGCCCTGGGACACGCCAGTGTCCCAGGCCGTGTAAAACAACCTGCACCTCAAATCCATTTTTTGAGATTTTTGGGGTGTTACAATCCTCCCCCCCCCCCTTAACAAAATTTCGTCCCGAAATTTGTACGGTAAGGAAACAAGGAAAAACAATGCTATAACTTGATAACTCTGTTATAACACAAGGTACACGGTCTACAGTTTATACAAACAGTTCGGGAAATTCAGCTCGCATGGTCTGCTCTCGCTCCCATGTTAGCTCTTCACGGCCACAATTGTCCCATCGGACCTTGACCATCCCGATCACTTTGTTCCGCAACTGTTTCTCGGCTCGATCCTCGATCCGAATGGGTCGAACCTTCGTCGTTAGCCCATACTCGACCGGTACCCGATCATTCTCCACTACTTGAGCTGGATCCTTCACAGCCTTACGAAGTACTGAGATGTGAAATACATCATGTAATCCACGCAAGTCTGCTGAAAGTGCTAGTCGATAAGCAGCTTCCCCAACTCGCTCCACCACCTCAAACGGACCAAGATACCTCGGACTTAGCTTTTTCAAACGCCGAATCCTGGACACGCCTTTGAAGGGTTTGATCTTCAAATATACCCAATCACCCACCGCGAACTCCACGTTCCGGTGTTTGGTATTGTAGTACTTTGCTTGACGATCTTGGGCTATCAATAGCCTCTCCCGAATAGAGCGTATAAGCGAGGTAGCTTCTTCGACTTCCTTTTTCCCACTCAGCTTAGATTCGCCTGCTTCTTCCCAAGCTAACGGTGTACGGCATTTACGACCATATAAAGCCTCAAATGGTGTCATACCGATGCTCGCTTGGTAGCTATTATTATAGGCAAATTCGACAAGAAATATATACTCTTCCCATCTTTTACCAAAGTCTAGGGCGCACATGCGGAGCATATCCTCCATCGTCCTGTTGGTTCGTTCAGTCTGGCCATCCGTTTGGGGATGAAAGGCCGTACTAAACGCTAACTTTGTACCCAACATTTGATGAACTAGCCGCCAATCATTCGATGTGAACCGCCCATCACGGTCACTGACGCGTCTCCGAGGAACATCGTGCAGTCGAACAATCTGCTCCACATAAAGCTTGGCCAAGGTTTCCACTGAATCGTCTCTTCTGTTTGGAAGGAAGTGCGCCACTTTTGTCAACCGGTCCACAATCACCCAGATTGAATCATGACCGCGTTGAGATCTCGACAACCCGTGCACGAAATCCATCGAAATGTCATCGAACTTCCACTCCGGAATAGGTAACGACTTCAGGAAACCGCCAGGCTTCTGGCATTCTGCTTTCACCAACGCACAAGTATTGCATTCCACCACATAACGTGCTACATCTTTCTTTAGTCCGGGCCACCAGAACAGCTTCTTCAGATCTCTGTACATCTTTGTGCTCCCTGGGTGAACTGAGTACTTTGCAAAGTGAGCTTCGTACATCAACTCTTCCCTCAATTTACCCACACTCGGGACGCACACTCGACCATTTCTTCGTAACAAACTGTTATCCCAAGAGAATTGGTCATCCGGCCCATCTTTAGCATAGAGCTGGAGACTTTCATCAAGCTCCATTGCTCGCCGAACTCTGTCCGTAAGGTCATATTGCACCTCCGTCCAGTTCAAGCATGCATCGGTCGACGAACCCTTGTCAACACAAGATATCTCCAATGCTTCCAATTCCTGGATTAAACGCTGATCATGCCTCTGCAACCAGCTTGCCCGTACCGGAGTCTTCCGACTCAAAGCATCAGCGACCACATTTCCCTTCCCGGGAGTATAGTGAATCTCGAAGGTGTAGTCCCCAAGGAACTCCATCCATCTTCGTTGTCGCATATTCAGATCCTTCTGATCCAACAAGTACTTTAGGCTTTTGTGATCTGTATAGATGTCCACTTTAACGCCATATAGATAGTGCCGCCACAACTTGAGCGCAAAGATTACTGCCGCCAACTCCAAATCATGGACGGGGTAATTCCGCTCATGCACTTTCAACTGGCGCGAGCCATAAGCAATCACTTTACCAAACTGCAGAAGAACGCAGCCTAAGCCGCTCCCGGAAGCATCACTATAGATCTCATAGCCATCTGTACCACATGGCGATGTCAACACAGGTGCCGTGGTCAAACGACTCTTCAAGTCTTCAAAAGCTCGCGCGCACTTCGGCGTCCAAATGAACTTTTGATCTTTTCTCGTCAGCGTGGTCAGAGGTAAAGCAATCCGTGAGAAGTTTTCCACAAACCGTCTATAGTAGCCCGCAAGCCCAAGGAAGCTCCTGACCTCGGCCATTGAAGACATCACTGGCCAATCTCGAATGGCACTTATCTTCAACGGATCCATCACGATACCTTCTCCACTTATCACATGGCCTAAAAAGGCTACTGAAGAGAGCCAGAACTCACACTTTGAGAACTTGGCATAAAGCTTATTCCTCCGCAGGGTATGCAAGACCAACCGCAAATGGTTTGCATGATCCTCTTCCGACTGAGAGTATACTAAGATATCATCGATAAACACAATCACGAACAAATCCAAGTACTCTCAGAACGTTCGATGCATTAGGTCCATAAATACCGAAGGCGCATTACATAGGCCAAACGGCATTACCGTGAACTCATAATGACCGTAGCGTGTTCCAAACGCCGTCTTGGGAATGTCACCTTCCCGAATCCTCAACTGATAATATCCCGATTTCAAATCCAACTTGGAATAGACCGTTGATCCTGCCAGCTGATCAAATAGGTCATCAATCCGTGGAATCAGATATTTGTTTTTCTCTGTCAGCTTATTCAATTCGCGGCAGTCAATACATAACCGTAAACTACCGTCTTTCTTTTTCACAAATAGAACAGGCGCGCTCCAAGGTGACATACTTGGGCGTATGTATCCCTGCTCCAACAACTCTTGCAATTGGACCTTCAATTCAGCCATCTCTTTTGGCGCGACGCGATATGGTGAGCGAGCCACAAGTTTCGCACCTGGCACCAACTCAATAGAGAAGTCAATCTCCCGCTGGGGTGGTAACCCAGGAAGATCTTTAGGAAACACATCGGCAAACTCTGACACAACCAGAACTTCACCGACACTGGCCTTTGGCTCAACAGCCTGAATTAGCGTGAAGAATAACTCCGCGTCCTTCCGAACAGCATTGACGACTTGGAGCACAGACAACAGAGTCCCGCCAACTCCTCGCATGCCAGCGAACTTCGTCACAAGTCCGGTATTCTGGCCCAGTGTGATCTCCTTGGAGTTGCAATCAATAAAGGCACGCTGCTCCGAGAGCCAGTCCATGCCAAAGATCACATCAAACTCCGATAACGGTAGCACAGCTGCACTCAAACCGAAATCCTGACTTCCTATTTGAACATCCACATCGCAAGCCCTATCCGCAAGCATCACACAGCCATTCGGTAATAGCACCCTTGTACTATCAACCGTCACATGACTCGGCACCCCAATTCGAGATATGAAGTCCTCAGACAGAAAAGAATGCGAAGCACCCGTATCAAACAGGGCTCTCACCAGATTATTCCGAATCAGGACAAAGCCTGCAGCACACACATCATGCACAAGCTATACATAACCACAAACAATAGCACGTAAGCAAATAATCTATATTCACTCGTACCTGTGACGACGTCACTTTGCTTAATCGCCTCCTGCTGGCCAAGCTGATAGATTCAGGGCTGTGCCTGGGACGCAGAGGAATCAACCACCGCTTTGCCCTTCTCAGCATAAGACGCACCCGTCTTCTTTTCCCCTTTGGGCTGAACAACCCGACAGTCACAGGCTATATGCCCCACCCGGCCACAGTTATAGCATGTACGAGAATCCGGCCTTGATGTCGCCCCCGACACAACGGTCGTAGTCACTTGCCCAGACGGCTTGGACCTCTTGCCCCCTTTCTTCTGGTAGAACGATTTGCTCGGGCGAGGTGCTTGAACCTCTGGCTTTGACACAACCAAGCCCTTGTTCCCTTGCACCCGCCGCATGTCCTTCTCCAACGCACATGCAGTATCAACCAACGCCTGAAACCCTTGGTTCACTGAACTCGAAAGCAGGAACCTCAACTCATCCCGCAATCCTTCATAGAACCGATTCGTTTTCCTTTGGTCATCCGCGAAGATTGTTCCCGCATACCGCCCCAACCTGGTAAACTCATGCAAGTAGATATCCACGCTATCTTCTCCTTGCTTTAACTGTTGGAACTCATTTTTCATAGCAATGCGTTGCGCCGCTGGGACATGCTTCGCCAGAAATATTCGAGAGAACTCCTCAATCGATACTTGCGTTAATTGCCTGCCCGCCAAATGGTGTACCTCAACCTCGTCCCACCACAACCGCGCCTCTCCTTCGAGCATGAAGGTGGCTAAGGTGACCTTTAGAGTTTCCTCCGCCCTGATCGCTGTCATTATCTGCTTGATACGCGATAACCAATCCTCTGCCTGCGTTGGGGATCCCATTCCCGTAAACGTAGGCGGACTGAAGCTCATGAATTGCTTCAACTGTTGGTCAGCTGCTCGTGGATCTACAGCCTCAACCGGCTCGGGTCGTACAACAACATGAACTGGTTCTACTGCCGGCTGCGCTTGCCCGGTCGGCTGAATCATGGCAAATAGAGCCTCAGCAACTAAGCGAACAGTTTCCGCAGATGGAGGAGGTGTTGGCACCTCAGCTGGTGCCGCACTCTCATCAGAGCGCTGGGGCTCAGACTGCCCAGCACCACTACGCGTCACCTATAGGTGGACAAGACACACATTAGCGAACGTATGCAAGCAAAACAACACAAAAAGGAATACGCAGATTCCTCAAACAAGATTTTGTACATTCCTTAGTGGACATTCCAGAGTTCATTAGTGTTACAGCAGGGCGCATAAACACGCGCTCGCCACCCCATAAAAGAATTCGACCACGAATTCGAGAGAGGAAGACCGAACGAAGCTGATACCAAAATGTAACGACCTTATCCGTTACATGACGTATAGTAGAAGGTCCGGCCGGGGGCCCACACTATATGCCACAAACAGACGGTGAGGTCACAGGATAATACCAAACCATATACGCATCCTAACTCAGAGCATGCTAGCAGAAGCTTTAAGTTGTAAATTTTAAACTCTAACCAGGAATGTCCAAGATATATAAACCACTTTTATATATACAACCACGGAATGTACAACAAAGGTTTGGCCTTAAGGCCTTACAGTTCCTCTTTCCATCAACATGGATTACAAACATCGGCGCGCAGGCCGGCCATACATGAGGAAAATAAAACAAACAAAACCATTTGCTCAGCCTTCAAGGGCTAGCCGCAGCAGCAGCAGCAGCAACAGCAGCAAGGGCTTCAGCCCTTCACTTACCACTTGGCTCTCCAGCACCTGCATAGGGACAAACCACCCAAACAGTGGCAAACAAGGCAACGGTCAGCATTCAGCTGACCCAATTATAACAATCCTACCCCTTTCTCGGGGCAGTCACAATCTTTCCCTGCACAACATGGTATCAACAATAGCAACTATGTGCGCGCAGGCACATTCAAGCCATCACAACCGTCGGCCACACGGCCCGACAGTCCGTGCACTCAGGGCACATTCTTGGTGTACCGGAATACCAGGGTCAACACCACCGTCTACACGGTATTTGAGCATTCTAGTCTTTTCAGCGTGCGGGCCTAAGACTCTCATTAGGCGCTCCAACAAAACCCATAACCAGGCTTCCAAGTCGGACGGACCTAACACAGGTACGGATCAGCCACCCCCCGTTGCTCAAGTCGCCGTGCCACCTTGAATACGGAAGTATCCATGGCAATTTATAGGCGCGGGTCGGTTTCACCTTTCCTGTTCGGCAATCTGCCTTTTCATCGAGTTGCAGCCCAACGGCTCAACCGCACACAAAGTGGCAACACACTACCACAAGAGTTGCATCCAACCCTCTTAATTTCCTGGACTTCATCCAGTACTTCCTGCTGCACCAAGCAATAGGTAGGCACAAGGCAACACAAGCCATAATCACGGAGTCTTCTCCGATATGCAAACAAGCATCACCAATCCAGACTAGCATGTCTAGATGGGCTTCACACAGCATGCCTAGATCCGTACTCCAATTCCGGACTCTAACAAGGGGGACTTCACATATCTACCCCAAGGGACACCACAACCCACCGCACACTCGCGGGGAAGGGTTTTCCCTATGCAATGCAGAAAAGAAGGACTTCACATGTCCAAGAAGGGAGATCATTACCCTTGTCGATCTCTTGGGAGCCATCGAAAACTAGTCGGTGAGAAAGAACCGCAGCAGCTTTGCCTTCACAACGCTGGCCTCGGATCACGAATCGGACCACGGGAGCTCCGCCGGTGGCTTGATCTCCTCCTTCTTCTTCTTCCTCCTCTCTCTTTCTCTCTTCCTTAACCAAGTGAAGAATGACTCCTTCATCAAGGCACTGCTGATTTAATCCAGCCAGGAATCACCTGAGCCCTTGGATCCAAAGAGAGAAAATGAACGGCCACGATTTTCCCAAAACCCACTTTTTTGGCTGACACGGCCTGTGACACGCCCGTATCATAGGCCATGTCCCCTTAAGCGGCACACGCGGTACTCGTACCGACTGAACTTTACCAGAACACGGGCATCGACACGCCCGTGTCGAACCTGACACGCCCGTGTCAATCATGAGACACGCCCGTGTCAATCATGAGACACGCCCGTGTCACCCCTGCCTCATCGAGCTACAAGCAGTACACGGGTAGGCACACGGCATCGGACACGCCCGTGTCCAATCTGACACGGCCGTGTTCAAGGCTTGGTTCCAGGCCGTGTAATCTTCTGACTCAGATCGCCTATTATTTGAGTGACACGCCCTGGGACACGCCCGTGTCCCAGGCCGTGTACCCCCGACACGCCCTGGGACACGCCCGTGTCCCAGGCCGTGTAAAACAGCCTGCACCTCAAATCCATTTTTTGAGATTTTTGGGGTGTTACATTATGATTGCCATTTGTTTGATTGTTTGTAAATTGCTTGCGGTGAAATAATGGCGGGTCAGTCCCTCCCACAGACCGTTCGTACCGGTGCGGGAAGGTCGACGACTCAAGGTGACAGGGAGATGAGTACCACGGGTGACCGACCATTATATTCCCCGTCAGGTTTTCCTCCGCTGGTCGGCCAAAATGATTCGCTGGATGTCGCTCACATCCAAGAGTACACCAGGTTGTACGTTAGGGCCTGGGTAGTGCGGTACGATCACCCCCAGAAGTGGCAGGACTAGCCACTATCACCGACGGCCACATCGGTGAGGCCCGTGGGGCTCGCTACCCTGCTGGAACAGAAGCGGTCCAGACTATGTCGACATAAGGTTTGTGTGCGCGGCTGTGAATGTCTGCGGTATGTGCGCGGCTGTAAATACCTGCGATAGAATTCAAGATATGAAAATATGTTGTGCTGTTGAGCTAGTAGAGCATTGTTATAACCGTTTTATATTATTGCTGCTTTTTTCGGTTATGCACTCTTTTATATTTGCTCCTAGCTGTTCATATATGGAATATTGTGCTAACCCTCTCGTTCTTCGGCTATTTACTTCTGTTGGTGGGTGCGTGCTCGTCCCCAGGATGTGGATCCGGGGAGGAGATTTGTTTCCACTTAACTCTGTGACTAACGGTTATTTGATTAACGATTCACAGGAGGTGGAGCACCGTAGTGACCCGCTGCCGTAGGAGATTACACCAGTAGCTAGGTCTACTCGAGCGGATGCACCCCCGCCGCCCCCAGAGTTTAGAGACGTGAGTCCCGCCGAGCAGCGTAGAGAGAGAGAGAGTATATGAGGATTATATGTAGCACATGTATAGCCTACGGGCTTATATAAGTACTTAGGCTTCGGCCCTAGAACCGCTGTGATTTTGATATGTGATATATAATCTGCAATGGTTTCCTGTTAATGCTTCTGCTATATTCTGATGGGTTGTGAATGTTATGATTCAAGCCAACCAAGGCGGCCATCTAGTGCTTGGACATGGTGGATCGTTTCCCCTATGAGTACTGGGTGGTCGTCTTGGGCCAGTAATACCCCCTTCAGCCCGACCCGGGAAAAAGGTTGGGGGGGGGGGTACTACACACATAATGAGAGTCTTGAGTTGTTTGCCATCAAAACTAAAGTCACCTACTGTGTCCGTGGAGCATGAATGCTCATTATTTACCATCATGTCTGGGACCTCTGAACGGTGGTGGGACCCTGGTTTTCTGGTACACCAAGAATGTGCCCTGAGTGCACGGAGCGTCGGGCCGTCGTGCCAGCGTTTGTGATATATTGAAATGTGTGGTCTTGCACTTTCCTGTTCTATATCTATTTGTACATGCTATGCATGCAGGGATGGATTTCCTATGCCCCAAGACCGGGGCAGGGTCGTTATAATTAGTCAGCTGAACGCTGACTATTGCCTTATTTTCCACCGGTTGGTGGTTTGTCTTTATGCAGGTGCTGGAGAGCCAAGCGGGAAATGGAGGGTTAAACCCCTCGCTGCTAAGCTGGCCCTCGAAGGCCGTGTTGTTTATATTTTTCATGTGTGGCCGACCTGCACGCCAATGTTTTTTATCCACACTTCTGAAGAAAAATGTAAGGTCATAAGGCCGTGGACTTTTGTGTATTTATGTAACATTCCTATGATATATATAAATACGATAGTTTATATATAGTGGACATTCCTGGTTGTTGAGTTCAATTGTAACCCTAAAAGCTTCCGCTAGAATGCTCTGAGTTAGGACTCGTGTTAACTTTTGATATTAATACGTAACGTTACCGACTGTTGTGCAGAATATGGCGTGGGCCCCGACCGGACCCTCTGTTATATTTCATGTGACAGATGGAGGTGTTACAAGGTTCCACCCCCGAGAGGATCTCCTCACCCAGGCTTTCACTAGCTGGATGGGTCGAATGTGCCTCGGTGGAAAGAAAGTTCCAAGCGGAGAGAAGGAATCAAACCCCGAGAGGATCTTCGCACCCAGGCTCTCACTAGATGGATGGGTCGAATATGCCTCGGTGGAGAGTAGGTTCCAACCCCGAGAGGATCTCCTCACCCAGGCTCTCACTAGCTGGATGGGTAGAATGTGCCTCGGTGGAGAGTAGGTTCTACCCCCGAGAGGATCTCTCACCTAGGCTCTCACTAGCTGGATGGGTCAAATGTGCCTCAGTGGAGAGAAGGAACCAACCCCGAGAGGATCTCCTTACTCAGGCTCTCACTAACTGGATGGGTCGAATGTGCCTCGATGGAGAGTAAGTTCCAACCCCCGAGAGGATCTCCTCACCCAGACTCTCACTAGCTGGGTGGGTCGAATGTTCCTCGGTGGAGAGAAGGAACCAACCCCAGAGAGGATCTCCTCACCCAGGCTCTCACTAGCTAGATGGGTCGAATGTGGCTCGGTGGAAAGTAAGTTCCACCACCGAGAGGATCTCCTCACCCAGGCTCTCACTAGCTGGATGAGTCGAATGTGCCTCGGTAGAGAGAAGGAACCAACCCCCGAGAGGATCTCCTCACTCAGGCTCTCACTAGTTGGATGGGTCGAATGTGCCTCGGTGGAGAGTAAGTTCCACCCCCGAAAGGCTCTCCTTACATAGGCCTCCACTAGCTGGATGGGCTGAATATGCCTCGGTGGAGAGAAGGAATCAAAACCCGAGAGGATCTCATCACCTAGGCTCTTACTAACTAGATGGGTCGAATGTGCTTTGGTGGAGAGTAGGTTCCACCCCCCGAGAGGGATCTCCTCACCTAGGCTCTCACTAGCTGGATGAGTCGAATGTGACTCGGTGGAGAGAATGTTCCAACCCTGAGAGGATCTCCTCACCCAGGATCTCACTAGCTGGATGGGTTGAATGTGCCTTGGTGGAGAGAAAGTTTCTACCCTGAGGGAATCTCCCCAACCCAGGCTCCCGTTAGGTTGCATGGCAGGTTGACCCCTAAGTATTTTCGCTCCAAGAGTGCTACACTCAGCGAATACGTTGGGTTAGATATTTCTTTCCGAGCGTGGAACTCACTCGAAAAGATTGGGGATTGTGTACAATCCCGTATTTGCGGAGTGGGGTCCCCAGGAAGGTGCAAGACTTGCTACACATTTTTAAGCTTTTAGGGATTTTTGCACTCTTGGAGTCAAATTGATGGTTGATCTGCATAATATACTAGTAGGGGGAAGAAAAATTTGTCTAGCTTATTAGTGCTTGGTATACTCTTCAGAGGGCGAGTGTGGAGGGAGGTCGGCACTCGCCCCAGCCCCTATCTTAAGGGGAGGGTTTGGCGGAAGGCAGGCACTCGCCCCGACCCCATTTTAGGGGGCAGGTGAGGCGGGAGGCCGGCACCCACCCAGCTCGCTCGACGTGAGTACTCACCCGGCTTGAGGGACTCGCCCGGCTTGAGGGTATCGCCCGGCTTGAGGGTTTCGCCCGACTTGAGGGTCTCACCCGGATTGAGGGTCTCGCCCGGCTTGAGGGTCTCGCCCGACTTGAGGGTCTGCTATTTTTCCCCTAGTGGGCTGCGAATAGCTGTTCAGAACAGTCGAGTTCGGCTATTTGTAGACCAGCCCCGGGGTATTTCATTACTTTTAGAGCAGCGGGATTGCACTATTGACATGTCATCCCCAAAAATCTATAAATAGACCCTTGGGAGAGAGATCCGTTTTCACCAACTCTCATCTTCTTCCTTCATCCTCCAAGACACCTAGCTCTGCATTGGCTATGGAGGGGAGATTTCAAAGGTCTTCCGGGTGTGAGGTGAGACCTTCATGCTAGAGCCAAAGGTCATTTTCCAAATTCAGGTCTCTTACTAAGGGACGGCTTGGGAGAAGTAGGTGTTAGCTGCACCCTAGGTCCGAACTCTAGGTGGAACCGAATCTCGGTTCCAACAGTTATGTGGTGGGTCGTAGGCCCAAAGCTCCTGAATATTGATTTTAGGCTTCTTAAATAATGGGCCTGATAAATTGACATGAAGAAAATATTTTTGGCATCCATCTGCTCGATCTCTAGATTTACCTCATATGTGACATGTTAGACCTCTGGAAATAATTTTAGGGCAATTGGCGAAGTATTTTGAAGTTTTCATCCTTACACCTAATCTAGTTCATATGGTCTGCATATAGTAATTCAAAGAGAGTTGATTATACTAGATAGGTATTTAAAAACTGTATATGATTGGAGTGTGGTTATGACCATGTTGCAATTCTGATTGGATTGCTAAGGCAGTCACCAAGAAGGATGAGGGTTACATTTATATGAATGCTAAGGAGATTAGTTAGGCTTGGAGACCGATAAAAGATCTTTTCTTCACTGTAAGAAGCATAAACCACCTAAAAATTTCTAAGAGTAACAATGTCAGAGTTTTGATTAAGGGTAGTCACCAAATAAAATAAATGTACTAGAAATGGGGATTTGGGCTTCAGTCCATCATATTCCTTGATACTACTGTGAGCCCTTCACCAGGTAGACCTCGGGAAGTGTAGGATTCACCTTAAACTTCCAATTATAATTAACCAATAGACAAGAGTAGTCTAAGTAGGTGAGTAAAGATAACAATGAACCTTGTCCAATGTTATGGGATGAAGTGGGGCTAGGACTCGTTAGTCCTGAGAGCCGGAGGCTCAGTATGGTTGTGATACAAGGACTTGTTAGTCCTGTGAACTGGTAGCTCGAATGAATATAGATTGGAGGACTTGTTAGTTTTGCGAGGTGTAGGCTCAGATGGATGAGGTGATACCTTGCATGTGTATATAATGTGGTAGGTCCTCGGTACTAGCCTAGTCGTCACACCGACGATAGTACGTGGACTTTGCAAGTCGATAAGGTCTAAAGGGTCAACTTAGTCTAGAGTGTGACACTTTCCTAATGAATTGTCACTTGGCTGTTAAGACTGGTATATTCCTGCAATGGGTACGCAGAGACTCTGGAGTACACCAAAGATGGGTGCATATGTGTATAAAGGGCTTAGGCCTGGTAGTGTGTATACCCACCTAGGAGTGGGGAGGTGCCCGATCCCCAGCCACCATTTGACTACGACGGGGGTGCTCGAGAGGTTAACTGTAAGACCCCCCTCCCGGAACACAACACACGGCACGAGGGGAGTCTTATGCCCGAAATAGCCGCCTTGCGGTAGCACTAACACACGGGTTAGCCTTTACCACAAGACGCCTATTCCGCCGGCTACAATCCATATCACAACAATTATGCCAACCCAACCATAACAGAAAAGTAAAGCTAAAAGCAGTTCAGTTCACAGCTAAGTTAAAGTCCAAAAGTAGCGGAAGATACCAAGCACAACAGGCTTGTACAAAAGAACAAGAGTCTAGAAATGTTTTGCCAAACGGCTACATGAAAACACTCACGACTGTCACTGACGGTGCCGATGGCACCACCACCTCAGGTCCTATCATCCGGGCCTGGCTGTCCTGCTGCATAGTCCGTTGCCGCTCTACCTGCGGGGTTTCCTCCTAAAAAGGAAGACGTAGCAACCGTTAGTCATAAGACTAAGTGGCTAACATCCGCTCCCCCGGCGACTCCTCGGCACCGGGCGGAGAAAGGAACACAGGTACAATATATATACATAAACGAGTAAACAAGCAGGTGACAGTAAATATGGTGAAGTATAAACTACGCTACACAACTAGCAGTTCTATAAATATCAATAATATATGACAGCAGGTATAATTAATCAGAGTAGTAACCTAACTTATAAGAGTGCCCATATAAACTTATAAGTTAAGGATCGGCTTAACAGTATAGTAACTCATCGTATAAGAGTGCCCATACAAACTTATACGATGAGGATCTTGTGTATGCAATGAATGACATGAAATGAATGTTATGCTATGACCGAATCATGCGCACGCACATGCAAGTTGCTATGTCGACACAGACTAGAAGTTCCCACTTTTCGAGCAGGTAGCTAACCTCTCAGGCGTCGTCCGTCGTGGCCAGACGGCGACAGTGGAGCGGGCGTCTCCACTACTAGGTGGTATCACACTACCTATCCTAGGCCCCCGTACGCCTCAACGCTAAGAACACAACAGCGGAGCTCACATGCGTACTACGACTCAGAAGGGGTCTTGGGTAGATGTGCACCAAGAACACAGCCCAACCTGGCCTTTGATTTCGAACCGGATGGAACCTCGGAAACGCACGAGGTGCAAGCCCAACCGTTCTCATGGCGCGGAGGAGATCTCGGGTTATGGACACCAAGTATCTAACCCTACCGCCCAAGGTCTACCCATTGGCTCCCATCGGTGTGACGACTGGCGAACCCGTAGACCTGCCACAGTCATTATCTCAATATCGCGACACGATGAATCGTCGCACATCACATGCCCCAAAACAACTCACTCGATGCTACCCGTAGGGAGACTTCAACTCTAAGCATCGGTTGTTAATAAACCCCTTGGGCTCGAATTACGGTTACAAAATACTCTTCACATAGTGTTCATCATGTTCACGCCCACCTATTCAATGAATTCACCTCAACACTACGCATAATAGATAAGTTCAACACCAAATTGTATAAATATATCCTATACCAATCTCAACTCCTAATATCTAGCCTTCCCATCCAATTCATTTCTCTACCATTGCATGGTTATTCCTTATTACACAACCAAATGAGTAATCATGCTAAATTATAGTAGCAACAACATTATAGATATATGGGAACAAGATAACAAATGAGCAAATCACAATCATTGCAAGAGTGCTAGCATTATAAATTAACAAGTGCAATAACATAGGATAGCTCGATACTAAAACAGGGATTCCCGGAGCTACAGGAATCCGATCACAATGCACAACCCCTCGTTGGAAAGGTATTCGCGAGGGCTACGACTTTCGTGTTGAGTCGATCGCCCAGATCTGGTCGCAACATACCAGAAATTCAACTCGAATACGTACAGGAAACAGTTTCCTGTACAGGAATTTTCCCGAACGCTGCGGACTCGAACCAGCTTTCCCGTGGCTACAGGTATCGCATGGAAACGAGCAACCACTCGTTGGAAAGGTAATTTCAAGGGCTACGACTTTCGTGTTGAGTCGTTCACCCAGATCTGGCCAGAACATCTCCGAAATTGGCCACGAAGATCGCCGCGTGCAGAAATCAGATTTCTGCACGCATCTTAAGGCGAGATGAACGGCATCCGTTCATCTTCTTCCTTGCAACGACCTCGCATAAACTTCTCCAGAAATCACACCCAACCTTATTTCTCCTTTCAAAGCCAAACCCTCAACGAAAACCCCTCTCATCTCCACTTTGAATGATGAGAAGGTTGAGGGAAACTAAGCCTAGAAAACCTAAGCATGGCTTATCCTAAGAACTCTCCTCCTCACCATCAAGACTCTATGCAGTCGATGTCTCTCCTACAATAACTATAGATCTAGCACCAAGGGAGAGGGGAGGAAGCTCACCTCAAGTCCAGCGGTACCACCATGGCCGGCCATGAGCCTCGCACTCCTTCGCGGCGGCATTGTTTTTCCCTTGACGGTGGCGGCGTTTTGATTCCTCCAAAGATGGCTCCGGCAAGCTCTTCCTCCTCCTCCAGCCAAGAACTCTCTCAGAAATTTCGGGGCAGAAGAAAGGGGAATGAATGCTAGGGTTTCACAACTTTTTCCTTTTTATACACCGCAGACACGGGTAGGCACACGGCCGTGTTCCTACCCGTGTTCAAGTGACACGGCCGTGTTGCCTGCCGTGTCTAGGGCCGTGTTCATCCCAGAACAACTTTCTGCCGGGTCAGGGTTGCGGCACACGGGTAGAGACACGGCCGTGTCTCGACCCGTGTCCTCGGCACACGGGTAGGGACACGCCGTGTCCCAATACCCGTGTACCTCTCTGACTGGTAAGCCTATTTTTATGAGGCACACGGGTATGGACACGGCCGTGTCCATACCCGTGTCAGCCAGAAATGCCATTTTGCCTCGTTTTCCTCATTTCCCGTACGTCCGCACCTGTTCACCCACATCCCCCATTGGGCTCACCACAGCCCCCTTGACTCAAATACGCAATCAAGGGGCCTAGCGCGAATTGGGACGTTACATTAACTACCTCCAAAGAGTGGGAACAAAAGACATGTACACATAGTCAACTAGTGTAGGTAAGTTGCACTTGCATGAAGCATAACATAAGTATTGCATTGCATATATTGACATTCATTCCTAACAGATCATCATCATATAAATTAGTATGAGTTCTTTTATATGATGAGTTATTTTATCAGAAACCTTAACTTATAAGTTTGTATGAACATTTATATAAGTTAAGGTATGCTTATGTGATGGTAGTGTAGTTAGTTTCTTGTTTCCTTACTTGCTGCTTATTTATTTACTGCTTCCTCTGTTACTACTTCTGTTGTCATGTCACCTATTTTTCCATTCTGTTTTGTTGTCCTCCACTTTTTTCATCTCGCGCGGTGCCTAAGAGTCGCCTGGGTGAGGCGAGGACGATAATGACTTAATCTTTTGACTAACGATCGATGGATCATATCATTTTAGGAGTGCATGGTGACGCAGCAACATCACGACCCGGAGGACTAGCAATACGAGGAGACAGGACTTGAGGAGCCTTTGTCGCGCACTACTACTACTACCAGGCGTTAGGTTTGTGTGTTCTTTTGATTAGCTTCTGCATAGATGTGTTAGAGAGAGAGAGAGAGAGAGAGAGAGAGAGAGAGTGTGTGTGTGTGTATGCTTGTACTTTTGGACATGTACAAGGCTTAAGTCTCTATTACTCTTTCATCTGTTTTCTCATTGTGCACTATCATTTGATATATATTATATGCTATGATTTGTGGACTTAGTTTAATCTTTTACTTCTTTTCTCATTGGCCATGCGATATGATCGTATTAGCCGGTAGAATCGGCGTCTTGTGGTGGCGGCTATCGACACTATAGTCTGTCAGGTGTTGACATAGATCTTTAAATCTTCACTGTGTCGAGATAGTAAAATTTTCTTGACGATACAGTCTACCTGGTGTCTACATCTTTAATTCTACACTTCAATTCTTCATTGTGTCTGTAACACCCCTATCCGCCACATAGCATATAGCAGTAGGTCCGGCCGGGGCCCGATGCCATATACTACGGACAGACCGGTTGGTTACGCGTTGAAACCATACAACCAATCAGAGCGTCCTACACAACACCTAGCGGAAGCAATTTAATTAAGTTGCAAAAAGATAAGAACCCTGCCACAAAGCATGAATGTCCACTACAACCCAGGAATGAGTACATACACAAAAGAGAATTGGCCTTAAGGCCTTACATTGTTCACTTAACAAAATAGTGTTTTCAGACCTCGGCTCGCAGGCCGGCCATACATGAATGAACGGGAAAAACATAACAAATTAGGCCTTCGAGGGCCGGCACAGCAACAAGGGCTTTAGCCCGCTATTTCCCGCTCGGCTCCGCAGCACCTGCAAGCAACAAACCACCGCCCGGTGGCAAACAATAGCAACAGTCAGCAATGCTGACAAAATTATAACGATCCCGCCCCCACAATCGGGGCGGGGATGCTCTTTCCCTGCACTTTATTAGTATAGGCATTTATAAAAGGTAATTGCACATCACCACAGGCGTAGGCTCGCACGGCCACACACCCCGTGCACTCAGGGCACATTCTCGGCGAACCGGCCAACGTCACGTCAATTCAAGCCATAGACGTTCCCGCTCCACCACCGCCTCTAGGACGGTCATCCAATGAGCAATTTGTCTCCTTAGCCTTGGTCACGACAATTTAAGGCATAGACCGCCGAAGACCCTCGTCCATGCCAACGGTCCTACCGAACGACATAGACCGGGTACGGTTCCGCTTGACCCGTGCTCATACCGCAACGACAATTTAAGCCATATGCGCAGGTCAAGACTCACCGAGTCCCGTTTCCGCTACAAAATCATATAACCCAGTTATGTTCACGTTGGCTCCCCGGCCTCCGTGTTGGCAAAACCCGCTTTTGCACAGTTTTCCGGGTGCACCTTAGAGTTAATCTCTAAGATTCCCTGACGCAATCTACCACGTAGAAAAACCCGAAAACACCCAAACATCCGGAGTCTTGCCCGGTTCAAATGCAATGCAACATCACCGATTCGGACCAACACGTCCGAATAGGCTTCATACACAATGCCTATGTCCGTTTACGCATACGGACTCTACACAAGGGGGACTTCACATATCTACCCCAAGGAGCGCTCCAACTCTTCGCTCACTCGCGAGAGCGGGCTCCCTATGCAAGGAAAAGAGGGCTTCACATGCCCAAGATAAAGAATCGTTACCCTTGTGTTTTTCCGCGGCGCCATCGCAAACTACATGGTTAGAAAGCTTCGCAACGTTGTCGCCTCCGCGGATCTGGGCTCGGATCGCGATTTGGAGCTTCAAACCTCCTCCGGCGGCCGGATTTTGGCCTCACACCACCAATGGAGCTCTCCCCTCTCTCTAGGATGTAGAAAGAGAACTCAAGATGAAAATGAGGGTTTCTCCCCCCATTTCCCGGCTAATAACCCCCCAGGAGCAGCCCCCACCGTCGGATCCAGATCCAAGGGAATGAACGGCCGAGATTAGATCCAAAATAACAAAATCTGGGCCGAACACGGGTTGGCACACGGCCGTGTGCCTGGCCGTGTAGTTCATTCGCCGATCGACACGGGTCCTAACACGGCCGTGTGCCACGGGCCGTGTTACCTGGAGCTTCAGGACGATCGTCGGGCTTCCAGAACACGGCTTCGAACACGGCCGTGTTCGAGGCCGTGTGCCCCACACACGGCTTGAGACACGGCCGTGTGTCTCAGGCCGTGTACTTCTCTGACTCGAGACTGCACAAAACCACTGAACACGGGTAGGCACACGGCCGTGTGCCTGGCCGTGTGCCCCTGTTCAGACCTCCAAAAGCGTTGATTGATCGCCCCGCGATCAACTCCGAGGTTGGGGTCTTACAACTCCCTCCCCCTTAAGAGAATTTCGTCCCGAAATTAAGAACAGAGACTACACAAAAACATAAACATAACGAGTACCTGAGGGGAACAACTTGGGGTACTCCTCGCGCATTGTCTGCTCTCGCTCCCAAGAGAGCTCCTCGCGTCTGCAGTTATCCCAACGGACCTTCACCATTCTGATTTCCTTGTTCCGAAGCCGCTTGACTTCGAAATCCTCAATAGATATGGGCTTGACTTTCGTTGTCAACCCTTCCTCAACCGGTACTTGATCAGCCGCGATCACCTGCGAAGGCTCTTGCACCGCCTTCCGCAACACAGAAATGTGGAACACATCATGTAATCCACTCAGCTCCACTGATAGCTTCAAACGGTATGCAGCTTCGCCGACTCGTTCCAGGACCTCAAAAGGTCCAAGGTATCTTGGGCTCAGCTTCTTCAAGCGTCTCACCCGCGAAACCCCCTTGAACGGCTTCACTTTCAGGTATACCCAATCGCCTACCGCGAACTCCACGTTCCGGTGCTTGGCATTGTAATACTTCGCCTGCCGGTCCTGAGCGATCAACAAGCGCTCCCGAATGATCCGCACTAACGAGGTAGCACTCTCCACCTCCTGCTTCTTGTACAACCTTGCCTCACCCGCTTCAAGCCACGATAACGGCGTGCGACACTTCCTACCATACAGGGCCTCGAAGGGCGCCATTTGTATACTCGCTTGGTAGCTGCTGTTGTACGCGAACTCCACCAAATAAAGGTGGTCTTCCCAATGCTTCCCGAAGTCTAGAACACACATGCGGAGCATGTCCTCCATCGTTCTATTGACCCTCTCGGTCTGCCCATCCGTCTGCGGATGGAAAGCTGTGCTGAACTTTAACTTTGTTCCCAACATCTGCTGCACCAACCTCCAATCATTTGACGTGAACCGCCCATCGCGATCACTCACAATGCTACGGGGCACACCATGCAGCCTAACAATATTGTCGACATACAATTTTGCCAATCTCTCCACAGAATCATCCTTCCTATGCGGAATGAAATGCGACACTTTGGTTAGTCGATCTACGATCACCCAGATGGCGTCGTTCCCCTTCTGCGACCTTGGCAACCCGTGCACAAAGTCTATGGATATGTTGTCGAATTTCCACTCCGGTATAGGCAAGGATTTCAGAAATCCTCCTGGCTTTTGGCACTCCGCCTTCACCAAGGCGCACGTTTGGCATTTAGCCACGTACAACGCCACATCTTTCTTAAGCCCCGGCCACCAAAACAACTTCTTGAGATCGCGATACATCTTCGTGCTCCCTGGGTGGATTGAGTACTTGGTATGATGAGCCTCGTACATCAACTCCGCCCGGAGGTTACCCCCACTCGGGACGCACAACCGATGATCCTTTCTTAACAAACCATCATCCACCGAGAACTGGGAATTTGACCCATCCAGAGCGGCCTCCATAAGCTCTTTCATGGAGTCATCTAACTCCAATGCCTGCCGAACCCGGTCAGCCAGGTCATACTGCACCTCTGTCCAGTTTAACATTGCTTTGGCGCTCGTCTGCTTGTCAACGCAACAGATCTCAAGCTCCTCCAACTCCCGCACTAGCCGCTCATCATGTACCGACAACCAGTTGGCTCGGGCGGGAGCCCTGCGGCTCAGCGCATCCGCAACTGCGTTGCCCTTCTCGGGTACATAATGTATCTTGAAAGTGTAGTCCCCCAGGAACTCCATCCACCTCCTCTGCCTCATATTGAGATCCTTTTGATCCAACAAGTATTTTAGGCTCTTGTGATCGGTGTATATGTCGACCCTTACTCCGTATAGGTAGTGCCTCCACAACTTAAGTGCAAAAATCACGGCAGCCAACTCCAAGTCGTGCACCGGATAATTTCTTTCATGCACTTTCAGCTGACGCGATCCATACGCGATCACACTTCCATGCTGCAACAACACGCAGCCCAAGCCACTACCCGAAGCGTCGCTATACACCTCAAAGCCCTCGGTCCCACTCGGCGAACTAAGCACTGGCGCCGTGGTCAACTGCCTCTTCAGCTCCTCGAAAGCTTGCACGCACTCTTGCGTCCACAAGAATTTCTGATCCTTCCTTGTCAACTTCGTGAGAGGTAACGCTACCCGCGAGAAGTTCTCTACGAAGCGCCTGTAATATCCGGCAAGCCCGAGAAAACTACGGACTTCCGCGACAGAAGATAACGCAGGCCACTCCCGTATCACAACAATCTTCGCCGGATCCACCGCTATACCTTCCCCACTCACTATATGACCAAGGAACGCTTCCGAGGGTAGCCAGAACTCGCACTTGGAGAACTTTGCGTAAAGCTCATTCCTCCTCAAAGTCTCCAACACGAAATGCAAATGCTTGAAGTGGTCTTCTTCGCACTGCGAGTATACCAAAATATCGTCAATAAAGACGATCACAAAGCGATCCAGGAAATCTCTGAACGTCCTGTTCATCAGATCCATAAACACCGATGGCGCATTTGTCAGTCCAAACGGCATGACCGTGAACTCGAAATGCCCATACCTCGTACTGAACGCCGTCTTCGGGATATCACACTCCCTGATCCTCAGCTGATAGTACCCCGACTTCAAGTCCAACTTGGAGTATACCGACGATCCGACTAACTGATCAAAGAGATCATCAATCCTCGGGATCGGGTACTTATTCTTTTCCGTCAACTTGTTCAATTCTCTGTAGTCGATGCACAGCCGCATACTACCGTCCTTCTTTTTAACGAAGAGGACCGGTGCGCTCCAAGGCGACGAACTTGGACGCACATAACCTTGCTCCATCAGTTCCTCCAACTGAACCTTCAACTCCGCCATCTCCTTTGGCGCCAACCTATAAGGAGCACGTGACACGGGTTTGGCACCCGGCACGAGCTCGATCGTAAAATCAATCTCTCGCTGCGGTGGGGCTCCGGGAAGGCTATCCGGGAACACATCGGGGTATTTGCAAACCACGGGGATGCTATCCAACGGGGACTTTGGCTCCACGGCCCCCACTATCGCAAAGAACAGCTCTGCACCAGCACGAACTGCCTTCACCACCTGAAGATCAGACATTAGTGTCTTGCTCGACCCCTTAAGCCCCTCGAAAGTAGTCTCCCGCCCTACACCCAGCTTGACCTCCTTACGGTCGCAATCGATCCAAGCCTTCTGCTCTGACAGCCAATCCATTCCAAAAATAACATCGAACTCTACTAACGACAATAATGACGCTAGCAAGTCGAACTCTTGGCTCCCTATGTGAACCTTCACGGCGCACACTCTGCCCGCACGCATCGAGCACCCATTCGGTAGCAACACATCTAACTTGTCCTTCGCCATCGAAGAAGGGACTCCGATGCGCGATATAAACTGTTCGGACAAGAAAGAATGCGAAGCACCAGTGTCGAACAGTGCCCGTGCCGGACTATCGCTAATCAACACAAAGCCTAAGCAAAAGACATTAGCTTAACAAGCAATAGGTAATAGTATTCTCAAGTCAACTTGCATAAATTAACTCATACCTGTCACCACATCCGCTTGCTTGATGGCCTCCTGCTGGCCCAAGTTGTAGACTCTAGGCTGAGTCGGAGCATAGTGGGACGCGGTCGACTCCACCGCTTTGCCCTTTTCCTCGTAGGTAGCTCCTTGTTTCCTTTCGGACTTTGAGCGTCCACTCCAGCAGTCACGGGCAAAGTGCCCCGGCTTTCCACACGTGAAACAAGCGCCCGGGGTTCGATTGGTAGTTGCCCCCGAGGCACCTGCAGAAGGAGCTGGACCCGACGTCCTAGACTTCTTGGAGAATCTGCGGTAGCCCGACTTCGACGTAGTCGGCGCCTTGAACTCTGATCTCTTGCCACAAGATTCCCTCTCCTTCTTCGCTTGCATGTTTCTCATATCCTTCTCCAAGGACCGGGCCGAACTGACCAGGGTCATGAAACCCTGCGCCTTGGGCCCCGATAGCAGCAACCTCAAATCATCGCTTAGCCCTTCATAAAAGCGGCTCGTCTTGCGCTCCTCGTCTGCGAAGGTAGCGCCGGCATATCTCCCCAACCGAGTAAACTCGTGGAGGTATTCATCAACGGTGCTATCACCCTGCACCAACTTCTGGAATTCGCTCTCTAGCGCGATCCTCTGCGCCGAGGGGAGGCATCGAGCCATAAATAGTCTCGAAAACTCCTCCATCGGGACTTCGGCCAATGGCCTTCCCCTCAATTGATGCAGCTCTAGGCCCTCCCACCACAGTCTTGCGTCCCCATCCAAAAGGAATGTCGCTATAGTGGTCTTCTGCCACTCTTCAGTTTCCGTCGCAGTCATCACCCTGTTGACCCTTGAGAGCCAATCCTCTGCTTGGGTCGGGGTTTCTGCCCCCGTGAACACCGGTGGATGAAAGCCCATGACATGCTTCAGTTGTCTTTCAGTTGCTCTCCGCGGCAACTCTGGTTCCACCACAACTTGGTCAACCCTCCTTTGCTCTGCCGACTGAAGCGGTACTTGCTCTACAGCAGGAGCAGGCTGCTGCACCTGCCTTGCAGGCTGCGCATTAATCATTGTCATGACCGCTTCTGCCACCAACCTAATGGTCTCGGCAGACAAAGGTGTTGTAGGCGTATCGCTTGGCGCACTGCTCGCCTCAGAACCTGGCCGTTCAGACGGCCCAGCGCCACTTCTGGTCACCTATAATCATGCAAAACACCGATAAGCGACCAAACACTACTGCAAATAGCAATTATAGGAACACGCAGGTTCCTCAAACATGTGTATTGTCATTCCTAAGTGGACATTCATGGGTTCTTTTCATGTTATAACGATGACGCACACAATGTGCTCACCACCCCTTAAAGTGTATTCGTCCACGAATTCATTTAAGCGTGACCGAAACCAGAAGTCTGATACCAATTTGTAACACCCCTATCCGCCACATAGCATATAGCAGTAGGTCCGGCCGGGGCCCGACGCCATATACTACGGACAGACCGGTTGGTTATGCGTTGAAACCATACAACCAATCAGAGCGTCCTACACAACACCTAGCGGAAGCAATTTAATTAAGTTGCAAAAAGATAAGAACCCTGCCACAAAGCATGAATGTCCACTACAACCCAGGAATGAGTACATACACAAAAGAGAACTGGCCTTAAGGCCTTACATTGTTCACTTAACAAAATAGTGTTTTCAGACCTCGGCTCGCAGGCCGGCCATACATGAATGAACGGGAAAAACATAACAAATTAGGCCTTCGAGGGCCGGCACAGCAACAAGGGCTTTAGCCCGCTATTTCCCGCTCGGCTCCGCAGCACCTGCAAGCAACAAACCACCGCCCGGTGGCAAACAATAGCAACGGTCAGCAATGCTGACCAAATTATAACGATCCCGCCCCCACAATCGGGGCGGGGATGCTCTTTCCCTGCACTTTATTAGTATAGGCATTTATAAAAGGTAATTGCACATCACCACAGGCGTAGGCTCGCACGGCCACACACCCCGTGCACTCAGGGCACATTCTCGGCGAACCGGCCAACGTCACGTCAATTCAAGCCATAGACGTTCCCGCTCCACCACCGCCTCTAGGACGGTCATCCAATGAGCAATTTGTCTCCTTAGCCTTGGTCACGACAATTTAAGTCATAGACCGCCGAAGACCCTCGTCCATGTCAACGGTCCTACCGAACGACATAGACCGGGTACGGTTCTGCTTGACCCGTGCTCATACCGCAACGACAATTTAAGCCATATGCGCAGGTCAAGACTCACCGAGTCCCGTTTCCGCTACAAAATCACATAACCCAGTTATGTTCACGTTGGCTCCCCGGCCTCCGTGTTGGCAAAACCCGCTTTTGCCCAGTTTTCCGGGTGCACCTTAGAGTTAATCTCTAAGATTCCCTGACGCAATCTACCACGTAGAAAAACCCGAAAACACCCAAACATCCGGAGTCTTGCCCGGTTCAAATGCAATGCAACATCACCGATTCGGACCAACACGTCCGAATAGGCTTCACACACAATGCCTATGTCCGTTTACGCATACGGACTCTACACAAGGGGGACTTCACATATCTACCCCAAGGAGCGCTCCAACTCTTCGCTCACTCGCGAGAGCGGGCTCCCTATGCAAGGAAAAGAGGGCTTCACATGCCCAAGATAAAGAATCGTTACCCTTGCGTTTTTCCGCGGCGCCATCGCAAACTACGCGGTTAGAAAGCTTTGCAACGTTGTCGCCTCCGCGGATCTGGGCTCGGATCGCGATTTGGAGCTTCGAACCTCCTCCGGCGGCCGGATTTTGGCCTCACACCACCAATGGAGCTCTCCCCTCTCTCTAGGATGTAGAAAGAGAACTCAAGATGAAAATGAGGGTTTCTCCCCCCATTTCCCGGCTAATAACCCCCCAGGAGCAGCCCCCACCGTCGGATCCAGATCCAAGGGAATGAACGGCCGAGATTAGATCCAAAATAACAAAATCTGGGCCGAACACGGGTTGGCACACGGCCGTGTGCCTGGCCGTGTAGTTCATTCGCCGATTGATACGGGTCCTAACACGGCCGTGTGCCACGGGCCGTGTTACCTGGAGCTTCAGGACGATCGTCGGGCTTCCAGAACACGGCTTCGAACACGGCCGTGTTCGAGGCCGTGTGCCCCACACACGGCTTGAGACACGGCCGTGTGTCTCAGGCCGTGTACTTCTCTGACTCGAGACTGCACAAAACCACTGAACACGGGTAGGCACACGGCCGTGTGCCTGGCCGTGTGCCCCTGTTCAGACCTCCAAAAGCGTTGATTGATCGCCCCGCGATCAACTCCGAGGTTGGGGTCTTATAGTGTCGAGACAATTATATTGTCTCGACACTACTGTCTTGAGCTTTAAGGTGTCGAGATATCTGACTTATCTCGACACTGCTGACTTGATCTTCAAGGTGTTGAGATAACTGACTTGTCACGACACTGCTCCTACAAAGGTGTCGACATAGTTGTGAAGTGTGTCGACACTTTTTGTACTTAGTCATTTCTCTGCGCTGCAACTTGCTAGGCTTTGACTGTCCCGACTTCACTCACACTTTTAGCTGTATGACATTGAGTGAACTGGCTTCACTCAACGCCTGTGAACTTCGTCAATTTTCTGCAGCAATTGCCTTGATATTTAACGTTGAGTGAGCTTGCTTCACTCGACGCTTGTGGATTTAGGCAATTTTCTGCTTTTCCAGTATGCTTCTTTGAGTCCATCTGTCAATGTTACTTGGATCATCTGTCCAATCAATATGATATAGATTAACCTGCATGCAAGAACTGAAACATACATCAAATACATACTTGTGTTTATCATTGAGTTGAAAGAGCTTCTTCAAATCAAGTACATTATTTTCAATGTACCCAACAGACAGCCTGAAGTTCAAAATCTAATTTGTTTTTAGAAGAAATATCATATAAAATGATCTTCTTTTCTTCATCTATATGTCTGGTTCACGAGATAGAAGGGCGCTCCAGCTATGTGCCACTGTCAAAATGTCAGTCAAATTATTTCACGGAATAACACTTGTATATATTAAGCTCATAAGGGTACCTCGCAATTCAAAAGTCTCTCTACGACCGCTCGTCTGGTTGAGGGGCGAACTAGCGTGGGTGCTTTAGATGCACGCGGTTCCAAGTTAATGCCTTTTCGTCCTCCTATTTGTTGTTGCCACACTCGACCGAATTCTTAAGAAGCGAGATTGTCAAGGTTCTTGGCGAAGGGGGTATTATCGACAGAGTTGAGGAAGGATAGGTATTTGCTTTTTCGCATTCCTCATAGGGAAATATCGATCTCTCTATTTATTACTCTCTTTGTAACAGTGTGTATGATCGACCGTCTTCTTCCTCCCGGCCGTCGACTTCTTTTCTTCTGCCGGTTTTCTTTTTGCCGCAGGGCATGCGAGTTGGCCCTTTCTTTGTCACAGATCCACAACCGATTTATCCATCTTGCTGTCATCTTTTCTTTCTTGTTGCAGTGTGTTTGACGATCTACCACCGTCTTCCTCCCATCTGCCAACTTCCTCCTTGTCGACGCTATCTTTCTTGTTGCAGTGCATCATTGGTCAGTGCCAAGTTAATGCTTGGTTCAGATCCGAATCCATTTTTGAAAGGTTTTTTTTTTCAAAACCTTGGCCCCCCAAATCAAGGGAAAAAAAGGAATGAAATTTATTCCTGCTTTGATTTCTCTCATTACTAAAAGGGAGAGGAAAATGATTTCCTTTTGTTTGACCTGTATGTGTGCATTAATCCACCTAATCATGATATTTATACATGCCCTCCTCTTAATGTTGGAGGAAGAATCACCAGCTGTCGCTTATTTTGGCGTGAGGATGGACCTCCTGTTCACGGGGAAGATGAACAACCGTTGTTGCTAGCGCTGGAGGGAGGAGCCGTCGTCGCCTTCGCTGCCGTCTCACTTTTGGTGTCGCATATATGGGATGGGAAACCCCTGTTGGATGCCGCCAGTGGTTGTCGTTGGTGCAACACCGTGCGATGGTGGTGGAGCATTTCTCTCGTGTTAGACTCTTGACATATCCACCGACTTTTGAGGAAATAGCCACCAGTCTTGGAGGAGAGGATCTCTACCGGTTTTGGAGGAGATGATGTGGTGCGAGCGTGACGACTAAAGCTTGTGATGGTGCAGTGGCCTTGACAGAGTTTCTCTTCGGTGATGCGAGCATGGCGGCGAAGGCATGCAGGAGTGCAGCAGCCTTGATGTTGTTTCTCTCTGGTGGTGCGGCTTGGCATCAATGGCGTGTGTGATTGTAGTTGGCCTCGATGGAGCTTCTCCGGTGGTTGCAGGTGGTCTGGTCGTTATCAGACGACGAAGGTTCTCGATGAACCTTGTGTGTCCGCTACGCTAGCGGATTGCAGTCGAGATTATTCTCTCTCCCGCGGATCGAGCGAGTCCGGCTCCTCCGCGGTGTATTCTGTAACGGACGTTGGTACATTTCTTCATGTATTATTATTGCAGTTGTAGTATTTACATATGCATTGTTTCTTGTTCAGATATATGCGCTTGTATACTCTGTATTATTTGGTTGTGTCTAGGAGATAGTTTTCGTGTTATATACCAACAAATTGTGACTGTACATAAACAATAAAGGGGCATGAAATGTGTTGCGGCTCATTCGAGGCTCTTGCAAACCGGTCTATATTGGAGCGTCTTAGCCCGGGAGCAGTCTCACGCTCAATCAATTAAAGAGATGAGATGACTGGTAAGACGATTTTTTAGGCTTCATTTGGTGCGGCGGTGGCGTTTGCTCCCGGCGGATCGAAATGGAGAGTTGGAACCGGAGGGGGGGGGGGGAGGCGGGGTTGGAAAAGCAGCGTTTGAGGGGCTTTTCCTCCTTGCGGCGGGTGCAAACGGAGCAAACGCCACCGGAGTCCCGTTTGTTTACCCTCCGTCCGGTGGCGTTTGCTCCAAACGCTCGGCAAAAACGCTTAAACAAACGAAGCCTTAATGTGGAAACCCTCAAAAAGGGGGTGAAAACCGTGTGGTAGGGACCGAGCCGACTAAACATCCACTATTCGGTTGGTGTTGTATAGAGCTTTTTTGGGAATGCGAGGTTGATATGCCGCTCCTCGTTACAACTTTTGGGGAGAGAGAAAAGTGCATCTGGAGAGTGACAAGTCACCGCTTGCAAAGCTAAATATTTTTCATGGCTGCGGTGGAGTGTACCGCGTTCTGGAGGCTCGACGGTCTTTTTCTTGTGCTCGGAAGTTGGAGAGGCACGTTCTGCGCTTCTTTGAGTGTGTGGCTTACCTCCTGTTGCTCGCAGTGGAGTTTGGAGCGGAGAGTGCTTGCGGTTTACTTGAACGCGCTGAGTATTGATAGCGTTGCACGCGGACTGCTTGCTGTGGTGGGAGGTTAGAGGCGTGGATAAAGGTGGATGAAGATCTTTGTGGAGCAAAGGAGATTCCAGGTGGAGATATCAAGCGCATAGGAGGAGAGTCGAGAGGAGGAAAAGATGGAAATAAAAGAAAAATTGTTGTCTTATTTATATGCCTCAGTAGTGACCATGGTGGTTACGTAGCTATCCGCTGATCATAACCACCCAAATTATTATTTATAGGTCAAATAATATTGTTCGCGACACATTTTTTTTAGTAATTTTATACCGCGCAAACCGATATAATTTCGTTTATGTGCACCCACCCATATTGAGTGGTTACGTCAGTGATTATGTGGACGGTTACTCACACATCAAACAGTGGAGATTGCGTGGGGATGATCGAACGACGGTGAATTGGTTGACTGACGGTGACACCCGACGACGAGCCCCTAGCAATGGGAGGCCACCCGGGGAGAAAGGAGCGGCGACTGTCGGGGGGCGGGCGCGCGACCGCGAGGCTCTGCGTGTAACCGCAGCCCTCGCGGGTGGTCGGGTGGCCAGCACGGCCGCGGGCGAGCTGTTGCGAGGCGCAGCTGCTAGCCGGGATGCAAGTTGCGGGCCCCGCAGCCGCATGGCGTGGTAGCGGCCGGCCGGTACGCCGGCTGGGACGTCGGCCGCGGGATCTAGCGGCTGTATGGGTGCGGTCGCGAGGAATGGTGGCGGGGGGGTGGTTGGCGCGGATCACGCATGGATCGCGCGTGGTGATCGCGTGTGATGTGGTTTGCTCCATAATCTCAACTATTTGCAGTCCGAAATTCCTATAAATTAATGGAGACCCCATCAAAATGAATGCGAATATTGAAAGAGTAATAAATGAACATCGAACGATAGGACTATGGGCGATCTTTTTCTATGAAAATGTAGATCGACAGTAACAGAATATATATGTCAAATTATTTTATAATATTTCAATTTTATCATTGTAATAACTCTACATGAAACGAGATGCATTATATTTTAGCTAATTAATCTAGAATCATCATAAAAGGATAAAATTGATATATCATCAAATAATTTGTCTGATTTTATCATTTTTCATCCATATTTCTAAAGAACGCGCATTTTTGTAAGCCGAAAAAACTCGGAGGGAGAGGTAAATATAATTTCGAAAGATAGAGTGGTGCAACCTGTAATTACGCAAACTTCTCGAAAAAAGAAAAAGAAAAAGAAAATTAAAAATGGCAAGAAACGCGTTTCAAACAACCACTCTCACCTCCCAATCACCCATCTCCCCCTCCTAAGATGGAAAACACAACTGACTGACCTAATTAGGCAAGCCCTTCACCCCTTATATATTCCACCATTCATGCCCATTCTCATCTGAGAAGGGGAAGAAGGCAGCTCAAAACATAAGAGAAATACAATTACAAATCAACCCGAAAGGCCGAGAGAAGCCATGGAGAACACCGCGCTCTTCTTCGCCGCCCTCTGCCTCCTCTCATCTGCCGCCCTCGTGTCCTCCGTCGACAATTTCTCCGTCGAGGGCCGCGTCTATTGCGACACTTGCCGCGCCGGCTTCGAGACTAATGTGACCGAATACATCTCAGGTATACTATAGCCTAGTGTTTTTAATGTAATCTCTCCATTGACAACAAATGGATTTTATATAGGAAATCAAGGCATGAAGGTACATGTTCAAAATGTTATCTCAAATTGTTTGCGTTTGAGTTTTTTTTGCCACTTTGCGTCTCCGAAATACGGATTTTTTGACATTTTGCACTCCGAATCACTAAAATTGAAATTTTGCACCCCCAATTATCGATTTATTGCACTTTGCAGCCCCAAGACAAAATTTCAAGTGTTTTTAGATCCGGATATTACCAAAAAATGCTCATTCAAGGATATTTAGGTTGTACAAAGTGCAAGAAATCGGTAATTGAGGGTGCAATGTGCCAATTTTAAAGATTCGGGATGCAAAATGTCAAAAACATGTATTTCTGCGGTGCAAAATGACAAAAAAGCCTTGTATTTGTGTTCGATTTTAGGTTCTAATGCCCTGTGCATGTGTTCATATGGCAGGCGCAACGGTTAAAGTCGAGTGCAGGCACTTTGCCACGGGCAAGGTCGAGCACGTTAACGAAGGTGTGACCGACTCAACCGGACACTACAAGATCAGCATTGCGGACGATCACGAGCAGGAGATATGCGAGGTCGTGCTCGTCGGTAGCTCCCTCGCCAACTGCAAGGATGTCGAGAACGGTAGAGATCGGGCGGAGGTATTGCTCGCGAGCGAGTCCGGCATAGCCGGCAACACGAGGCATGCCAACTCGCTCGGCTTCCTCCGGGACGAGCCTCTTCCCTACTGCGCTAAGTTGCTTCAGGAGTACTATGGCTTGGGAGAGCAGGAGTCCTGAATTTTGTTGCCCCAACATTTCCCCTTCTAAGCTCTTATGTTCTGTTCTCCTTTCTCTAACTTTATCCATTCAACGTCTACGCCAGAATGAATTTACAAGCGAATAAATGATATCAGTTGAATTCATAATGAATACATAGTGGTAATTAAAGTTGAATGGTATTTCTCTATGGGCCTGTTTGGATTGGTTGTAGCGGTGGAAAAAGTGATTTTGGGAAATCAATGGTGACAATAGAGTTGTCCATTATCTATTGTTTGGAAAAAATATTCATTTAAATAATTTTAAAAATGATTTTTTACATTTTCTATTTAGGATGACAACTTTTTAATAATATTTTTTTTTTATTTTTCATAATGCACATTGTGGTAAAAATTGCACGTTGGGGGTAAATGCGTGCCCGAGGGAAAAATTAGTGCAAAGTGGAAATTGCGCATCCGGGTAGAAAGTGCACGCACAGACGGAAAAATGCGCTTTCGGGGAAAAATGCATGCCCTGATGGTAATGCGCATCCGGGTGAAAAAATTGGGTCCATAATTGGGTTGATTGAATTGTCATTAACATTCCAGTGGTAGATTCTTTGAATTTAGAACATAGGCTGAGATCGCAAGGGTAACTTGTTGGAAAAACATATCTTTTTCATGACAAACATTATTTTTGTGTTGGGTGTCGTATTATGACAAAAAATATATCATTTTTATATATTTTGTGATTGGTATTTATTTTATTGAAAAAAAATTATTCAAAACTAAGTTTTGTTTCAAAATAATTTTTTCAAAACTCTGTTTTACAAATTTCATTTCACTCGGGCAAAATTTTTTCGTCCGGACATGATTTTTTCACTTGGACGCGATATTTTTTGCACGAACACGATATTTTTCGCATGGAATGTGTTCAGGCAAAAAAATTCGCGTCCGGGCGAATAAAATGCACCCGGACAAAAAATCACGACCGGGTGAAAAAATTGCGCTCGGGGGAAAAAATGCTCCGGGTCGAAAAGAATCGTTCCCTGGCAAAAATCGCGCCCGGGCGAAAGTATCGTACACGGGCGAAAGTATCGTGCCCGGGCGAAAGTATCGTGCCCGGGCGAAAGTATCGCGCCCGGGCGAAAGAATTGCGCCCGGGCGAAAGTATCGCGCCCGGGCGAAAGTATCGCGTCTGATCGAAAAATTCACGCCCTGGCGAAAATATTGCGTTCGGGAGAAAAATTCGCGCTCGGGCAGAAAAATCGCCCCCGGGCGGAAAAATAGAATCCGGCCGAAAAAATCACGCCCGACCGAAAAAAACTCGCCCGGGTGCAAAATCGCGTCCAAGCGAATAATCCGCGCTCGGGCAAAAAATCCGTGCCCGGGCGAAAAATATGCACCCGAGCAAAAAATACACGTTCGGGCTAAAAAACTAAGTTGAGGTTTTTAAGGGATAAACACTTATGAGAATCCATTAGCTGGACCTGAATAGCTTGTGACAAACCAGTTTATCATCAATTTTAAAATAAGTGTTTTCTATAAGTTGCACAAACAAACAACTGTAAAGCTGCGTTTGCGTTTTGAATTAAGATTATTCATCGGCATAAGCTGTCCCAAACAGAGTCTTATTCATCAACACAAGTTGTCCCAAACAGAACCTTATTCATCAACATAAGTTGCAGGCTCTGTTTGGGACAGCTCTGGCGGCGGGAAAAGCTCTATTCCATCCGCCAGAGCTGATAACTAGCTATTTGAGGGACCAACTCTTTAAAAAGCACGGTTAGAAATATAGCGTTTTTGCCTCTATCCAAAAATCTGTCAAGCCCCAACTTCCACTCTCCCAAAATCGCTCCCGCTCGTACAAAATGCTCTTCCTGTTCCCGAACCCTTCTCGTTGCTTCCTCGCGATCTTCGGCGAGCTCGCGCCTTGGCAATCTTCGGCGTGAACTCCAGCGGCAAACCTCGACACAGACCCTCCACGTAAGGGAGTGCGTCTTCCCAGTCCTATATCCTAATCCCGTCTACGGCGATCTCGTTGAAGGTGAGTTTTACCTGGGTCGGCCGCCTCCAACCTAGCCGACCTCCAACGAGTAGCCTCCAGCGACCTCCGACAAGTTTGAGTGACCTTCTTCTCCTTATGTATGTGTTTGTCGCCCTCTCCTCTTTTTGATCCCTGGTGTAAGCCCTAATCGACCTCCACATCAAATCGTTCACAACAGAATTCTCGTCTCCTCCATAGTCGTTGGCGAGGTGCTCAATGATGCTGTCGTGGCTGAGAGGAGGTGGAGGAGGCATTGAGGACGTTAGAGGAGGAGGGTGGAGACGTTCCAGCCAAACGTTTGAGGAGGAGGGTGGAGATGTTTCCAGCCAGAAGTTGGAGGAGGAGGCTGTGATAGTTCTGTTCAATCCCCAAAACTATCCAAAGAGTAACAACTTTTTAAAATAGCTCCTCAAAATGTTCTGTTCAATTAGCTCTACTTGGACAATAAATTTTTCATCCGTCAGAGTTGCCTTAAATAGAGTCTTCATTTCCTATCAGCAGCTTTCAATTATCAACCATCCAATAAACAGAACATTAATTCATCATGAACTTTTAATCAATTTTTTAAATCTAGAAACTTCACCAGGTTATTAGAATTGAATGAGTTGAGCGTTTATAACTGAGGAGTGATTAGGGTTGAGTGATTCACGCAAGACGAGTAAATTTAGGTATGGCAATGACAGGCTGATGGTAATTAAATTATGCTCGAATTTAGCTAGTTATCCTTGTTTTTTTATGTTGGCTAGGTAGTCGTGTTCAAAAAGCTCAATCGGGTCGGGCTGGGGCCGGGCCAATCTGGTCCGGGCTTTTTGCCAATCAGGCTCTGGCTTCCTCTCAAAGAGAGGGTCTGATATGTATAATCCCCCTCCCGGTAATAGAGCACGACAAAGGGAAGATTTTATGCTCAGAACCGCCGCCTTGCGGTGAAACCAACACACGGGTTAGCAGCAATTGGTTAACTTTATGTCAACCAGGATCCCTCTCCCAGAGTCAGAAATCAAAGAGTGGAGTCTTACAGCAGTTATCTCAGAAAACAATACATTGACTGGGAAAGTTTCAGGAAATGAGGTAGCCATCTCACCTCAAATCATTTCAGAAGTTTTCAACTTTGCTGCTGGAGATGATGGCATAGAACTATCTGTGGAAGAGTATGCCTTGATGCTAGACAGGATGGGGCATGCTGCTGGTAACCCCTCTAAACTCCTCAAAGTTAACCTAGCTATTGAATATAGGTTATTAGCAGACATTACAGGCAAAGTGATCTGTGCAAAGAGGACTGCACATGATGCAATTACTAGGCATCAGTTCTGCCTTATGGCTACACTTATGGATAAGAAACATCCCAACTGGGGATTGATTGTGTTTGAAATGATTAAGAAAAGATTAGATAAAAACTCTGTCCACTTTGGAAGAGTTCTTGGGTTGATTCTCAACCATTGCTGCCCCCAACTGCTTGTGTCCTCCAAGAAGCACATCAATGACACAGTGAAGATTTAAAGATGTCGACACAGTCGACAGTTGTGTCGAGACAAGTCAACTGTATCAACACCTTTAAGTTCAGACTGAAAATTCTATCAAGTACAGATGTGTCGAGACTGTTAAGATGTCTCGACACCTCCTAAGACACTAAGTATAATTGTGTCGAGACACTTGGAACTTCTCGACACTTATAATCCTGAAGTTGAATAGAGTGAACACAGCTGAGTGTCAAGTCAAGTCAGAAGTGTCATGTCAGGTACAGTGACTTGACATCTCATCAGAATCTGTTTGAAGGAAAACTTGAAGTGTGATGGCATATGATGATGTCATCAATCAGAAGTCAGCAACCCGTGAAGGCTATATATAGAGGGGTCGTCTACACATAATTCAAGGTATCACAGAATCAATCATTTTTCTTATTCTAATTTCTCCTAAGTTAGAGGAGGGCGACAACTCCAAGAAGAAGGAAGACGCGGGTCTTCAAGAAAGTCTTCTGATCCTTTCAACAAATTGATCAGTGGATTAAGATGGATCTGTTCTACAAGTTATTCAAGGAAATCAAGTGGATCATCATCAAGAACTTTGTAGATCCAGTGAAGAATTATTTCAGCCAGTCTGCTTATCAAGAACCAATTCTTACTGCTGAATTGAAGAATCTGAACTCTTAGATAAGTCAGATCACAGAATTGCTGTTTTCGGAGATTACTTTCATTCTCATTTACCTCTTTATTTTATAAGATCTCTTTGAGATATGAGTGGGTATGAGATAAATTCTCTGAGTTGTAAGCCTGTGTTATAAAGGTTGAGATAGGGTTTTTGAGGGACCTAAGATAGGTGATTTGTGTGGGATCACTGAGGAGTAAAACTTGTATAGTCTGAGGTAGGGTTCTTGAGGGACCTGAGGTAGGAGATTTTGTAGATCTCTGAGGTAGGACCAGTGGGTCTGAGTTGTAGGTTTCTTAACATAAACTGAGCCTGCAAGTTCTGTTGATCTGAGTTGAATAGGAGGAGATATAGCCTTATCTAGCACATTGCTAATGAGAAAGAAGGGGGAAAGTAGATGTACCCTGTATAGGGGAATCACTATAAATTCTATGTATTCTGTGGATTTCTTGTGCTGTGTTCTTGTGAATGTTTATTTTTAAAGTATCTGCTGAACATTTAATATAAGTGACAGAGAAATTTAAAAGACACATATTCACCGCCAATCCTCTAGGTGATGAACTGTCCATAGATTTATCTTTTACTGCCATTTAGATCGGAGAATTTATGGAGGAAATTGGGTTGTACGTCAGATGGAATAATTTCTTAGATGTATTGCCCTATCCCCAAGGGTTGGGGCCCTTTTTATAGGTCAATGGAATCCTTATGCTCCCGACCGAGTAGGGCCGACCGAGGATGATGACGCAGCCGTGGCCGAGGAAGAAGAAACTGAGTGAAGAGGGACATGCGCTTCCCTTGGATTTTCTGCGAGACCTTCGGTCGAAGAGCACCACTGCAACAAAAAGAAAACGTGTGGTCGACACCTGCATGTCCGAATAACTTCAAAGGGGAAATCGACACCTCTATTTTTAAGCTTGAACCAAGCCCTAAACAAACCGGGTAGAGGGGGCCAACTGTTTGCATTAAGTAGGAGATCAATCTCCTACTATTTCTGTTCCTTCATCAAGGGGAAATTGAAAAGTTCCCAAAAAAAAATATTGTTGGGATATTTGTTTCCAAGGATGAGACCACTAATGGTGTGGTTTCCATTATCAACCCCAATTGGAAGGAGGCGACATAAAAAATATTTCAAAAAATAATATCGTCTCCGGTTGGAAAGAAGCGGTATAATGCAACAATCTTCACGTTGACGTATCTTCCATAAAATGCTCCACCTTTCTAAAATAACTCCAAGATGCTCTAACAGTCACCAAGAGCAGATGCCAAAGGAAGCAACTGAAAGTACTTTTGCCAAGAATGGATCAGAAAAAATCTTCTTCAATCCTGAGTAGCACACAAACTAGATTGACGTAGCTGTTTTAGAAACACTCCACCTTGAAGCTAAATTTCAATTGCTCCACCTCCAGCGGTGGTCTCCCAGAGCAAACTAAACTCATCAAGACTTCTGATCTGTGATGTGTGTGCGGGAGAGAAAATGACAAATGCAAACACATCAATAATAAATGTGAACAAACTGATCTCAACATGAAAAATGAACCTCTATAAGAACTAATCAAAGGTTGATTAGAAAAACTTTAAGCTTATATATAATGAAGTAGTAACAAGGAAAGAGCTTAAGTAATAGTGAGTGACCAAACTACATTCACAAAACAAAGTTTTTGATCAAAGAAAAATAACTCAGAAATAAGAGTTATAATAACGTAACTTCAAACTCCACACAGGGTGTAGAAGATGTCATAGTGATAACTTCACAAAATGAAGTTATCTTGTGCATTAATTCACCACATTTTGACTGATTTTCTTCCTAAATATTGTTTAAAAGCATATATAAACGATTAAATTACTATTTGTGAGAAAATTCATATATTATTAATGTTTTACCTATTTTTATGATAGGAAATCATGAAGAAATTAACTTGCGCAAGCGACTATAAGCAGAAGAGCATGCAGAAAATGATACAGCAAATTTTACAGAAATTTCATTGCAGTTTTTTGCTGAATTCTGGACAGAATTAAATTTGTTGCAACAAATAAAAATTTGTTGCAACAAAACCTGCGGAATTCAAAATTCAAAATCCATAAATAACTCAAATATGCCAGTTTTTATTATGAAAGGAGGCTTCCTTTCATAAATTCTGGAGATCCTTTGAGGCCCAATCACCATATAAAGAGGATTTTTAGATCTTTTGATAATCTTTGTCATTTTTGGAGAGAAGGAGGCCAAGTTTAGGGTTCTTGGCGGTGGAGAAGCGGATTCCGACTATGAAAAAGGGTAGATCTGAACTTTTGAAGTCATGAACTGTAAGATCTTTATAGTTTTGTGTGTTCCCTTTCTCTCTATGAACTAATCTCTCCAAGTCTTGTATAAGGAGAGTACTATGTGTATTTTTATGGTGGAATTCTCTTGGTTGTTGCGAGTTGTTTGATGATTTATCATATTGTGAACTTATGAATTTATTTATGAGATTTTTGGTCTTTGTCTTCATCTAATATTTCGTTGCGAGAATCGAGAGAAGAGCGACGTAATATTGGTTTGACGACTATTTTATTGCATCACAAGAATCGAGAGACGAGTGGTGTAAAACACTTAATCAAAGATTTCTACTTTTGCGTTGTATTTCGAGATTCGAGAGAGGAGAAGTGCAATCGCTCATTCGTTCACTTTAGTTTAGAGGAGAGGAGGAGACTCCCTCCTTTTGCTAGCGATCCGATTTTTATGTTAAGCAATATTCTTCATTCCTCTTAAGTTAGAGTTTAACTAAGAGAATTTAGGATGTTGGAATTTCCGAGATTCGAGAGAGGAGGATTTCTTCTATAAAAATCGCCGCATGATATTTCATTCAACACTCTTGACTAATATCATTTCAACACACCATTTAGACGCACCTAGGAAATCTAAATACAAGACTATTTCTTCCCAATTTGATAAAGATATTTTTCAAGATTTCAATTAGTCTACTTAGTCTAATTCTTAGCTAAAAATCTTGATTAGTTTGTAAAAGAATCATCTCTTTCGACCTATTTGGATTTGAAGAACGGTGTAGCTAGTAATTGCAAGCTTTAGGTTAACCACTTCTCCGAGGGAAAGATCCCACTCACACTTTATTACTTGGTCCGGCACGTGCACTTGCGTAAAATATACATCCGCTACGGGCATATCAAGTTTTTGGCGCCGTTGCCGGGGAGGTGCTATTAATCTATTGTTTATTTTCTTGCAATATTAGTAAACTCTAGTATTTGGATGTCAAACTTTAATTTTGTTGTACTTTAAGTTATTTGTAGGTTTTTATATAATTGCTATTATTGTTCTGTTAGTGCATGTCAAGATTTCGGTCCATTGAGTTATTGTCATTAAACTTAGAGATTGAAAAGACGTGTATGAGAAATCGTAAGACTTTTTGTTTAGAACAAATCCAATCTTCAACTATGAATCTAAACGATAATCATCAGGAAGGTCAGGATTTAGGATGTCAGGTAGAACATAATGAGCACCCTGTAGAGCAAAGGAGAACGTGTCGTGATTACAACATGCCTCTACAGGGAGGGTTTCAATTTAGTATCGCTAGGCCTGCAATCGAGGCCAATAATTTTAAAATTGATTCCGTTGTCATACAACTCGTTCAAAATAGTAAATTTGGTGGCCTTAATCATGAAGACCCCAATTCTCATTTGAGAACGTTCATAGAAATCTGTGATACATTCAAGATTAATGGAGTTTCAGAAGAAGCCATTAAATTGCGTCTGTTTCCTTTCTCGCTAGAGGGGAGGGCAAAGGATTAGCTAAATTCTCTACCCAATGGATCTATTACCACTTGGGCATTCTTGATGGAAAAATTTTTAGCCAAATACTTCCCCCCATCTAAAACGGCTAAGTTGAAGCGAGACATATCAACTTTTATGCAAGGAAATGGAGAGACTCTCTACGATGCTTGGGAACGTTTCAAAGAGCTACTACGTAAGTGCCCCCACCATGGCTTAGCCATCCACCAATAAGTTTGGACCTTCTACAATGGTCTCCAAACGTCCACCATGATTCAAGTTGATGGAGCTGCGGGAGGGTCACTCATGAATAAATACCCAGAAGATGCCTATGCAATATTAGAGGATTTATCCTCTAATAATTATCAACTTGTTGATCGACAAGGGCCTTCATCTTCTACTGCTGGGTTATACCAAGTGGACCAATTAACCTCATTTGCGGCTGAAATGACTTCACAATTTAATTCAATAAATAAAAGATTAGACGCCTTCTCGTTAAACCAAAGTCAATTTCTCCCACAGGTTAATAGTATTGTTACTCCTCCGTCCACCGCTAGTCCTACTTTAACCATCGAACAACTTATAGGACATAACGAAGACGCTAACTATATAGGAGGGCAGTACAAACAAGGTCATAACACTTACTCGAATAATTATAATTCAGAATGGAGAAACCATCCCAATTTGTCATGGAAGAATAATTCTGGGTCTACTCCTTCGCACTTATTCAACCACAATTCCAACCACAATTCCAATCACCCTCACCAACATCACAATCCTAATCAAGCGGGACCTTCGCGGAAATTAACTGATGAAGTCATCTTAGAGTCTATGAAGAATAATGAAGCCCGTTTTTCTAGTCTAGAAGGATCCATGCGCTTAATTGAAACACAATTGGGGCAAATCGCATCCGCACTTAATACTAGAGCTCTAGGGACATTACCAACCGATACAATGCCTAATCCTATGGGTGATAACCAACACTGTAAGGCTATTACATTGTGGAGTGGAAAAGAGTTAATGAGAGGCTATAACAATAATCCAATGGAAACTGGTACTGTGCAAACTGAAGTAGAGAGTGATAAAATTCATGAACCCGCTAGAGAGTTGAATTTTGAACCTACTAAGAGTGTGGAGGAAGAGTTAGAAGAAGTAGAAGAGAATAAGAAAGAGAAGAACGTAGAGGTGCCTGCAAAGGATAAAAAAATAATTACCTACCCACCACCACCATTTCCTCAAAGACTTAAGAAGAGCAAGCTAGATCACCAATTCCAGAAATTCATAGAAATTTTTAAGAAACTTCAAATTAATATCCCATTTGTAGAAGCCCTAGAGCAAATGCCCAGTTACGTCAAATTTATGAAAGATATTTTAAATAAAAAGAGAAAATTTGGCACGAATGAAACTGTGGCGTTAACTCATGAGTGTAGCGCAATCCTTCAAAAGAAACTTCCACCCAAACTGAAAGATCCAGGAAGTTTCACGATTCCATGTTCTATTGGGTACCAATTTGAAGGAAAAGCTTTGTGTGATCTTGGGGTAAGCATAAATTTGATGCCACTTTCGATTTACCGGAAGTTAGGTTTGGGGGACATTTCTAAAACTTCATTAACATTACAACTAGCTGATAAGTCACTTACTTTTCCTAAGGGTATAGTAGAAGATGTACTTGTCAAGGTGGACAAGTTTATCTTTCCGGCGGACTTTGTAGTTTTGGATATGAAAGAAGACAAGGAGATCCCACTAATTGTAGGGAGACCCTTTTTAGCAACCGGAAAAACTTTAATAGATGTCCATAAAGGGGAGTTGATCATGAGAGTCAACGATGAACAAATTACTTTTAACGTTCTTAAGGCCATGAAATTCCCTAATGAGAAGGAAGACGTGATGGAGGTGGTTAACAGTATTTCACTCTATGACTGTGAGCAAAATAGTGGGTGGCATGATTCGAATATAGACGAGGAGATTGGAATTTTGATGGATGAGGTAGAAGTTGAGGAAGTGGAATCTGATGAGGTTAGGAATGAATAAGTAGAATCTACTGAAAGAGAGAGTGGAGAGTGTTTTCAAGTGTGTGAGAATCGATTGGTGTTTCTTCATAGGTCGGAGCCCCTAGATATGACTGAGCGGTCTTTAGCGGACAAACCCTCTACGGTTTGCCCGCCTGTCTTAGAGTTAAAACCGCTTCCTGAGCATTTATCCTACGCATATCTAGGAGATAATGATACACTACCGGTAATAGTGAACTCTAGACTGCTATCAGAGCAGCATGACAGACTGTTGGTCATTTTGAAAAGATATAAGTTAGTTATAGGGTGGATAATAGCCGATATCCGAGGCATTAGTCCTTCCTTGTGTATGCACGAGATCCTTTTAGAGGAATCTGGTAAGGGATCCATCGAGCCTCAGCGCCGCCTCAGCCCTCCTATGAAGGAGGTGGTGAGAAAAGAGATCATTAAGTGGTTGGATGCAGGAATCATTTACCCTATATCTGATAGTTCATGGGTGTCACCCATCCACTGTGTACCTAAGAAAGGAGGGACGACCGTATTTAGGAATCACAAGAACGAATTAGTCCCCACAAAAACAATCACAGGATGGCGTATCTGTATCGACTATCGTAGATTAAATAAGGCGACTAGGAAGGATCACTACCCGTTACCATTCATAGAGCAGATTCTAGATAGACTAGCCGGAAATGAATTTTATTGTTTTTAGATGGATATTCCGGCTACAATCAAATAACGGTTGATCCGGACGATCAGGAAAAGACAGCGTTCACGTGTCCCTTCGGTATATTCGTATTTAGGAGGATGCCATTTGGGCTATGCAATGCGCCGGCCACATTCCAACGTTGCATAATTGCAATAATGACGGATCTTTTAGAACAAGGCATGGATCCTATGGACTATGGCATAGAGGTCTTCATGGATGATTTTTCCATCTTTGGAAGAACATTCAATGCTTGCTTGGTGTGTTTGGAGAAAGTGCTTGCCCGTTGTGTGGAAACCAACCTAGTGCTGAACTGGGAAAAATGTCAATTTATGGTGCAGGAAGGCATTGTTCTTGGACACCGAGTATCTAGAGACGGATTGGAAGTGGATAGGGCAAAGGTTGAGGTGATCGAAAAATTACCTCCTCCCAAAAATGTAAAAACGTTAAGAAGTTTTTTGGGTTATGCGGGATTCTACCGAAGGTTCGTTAAAGACTTTGCCAAAATCGCCAAGCCTTTAAGTGAGTTATTAGGAAATGACATGAAATTTGATTTTAATGATGAGTGTTTGAATGCGTTCAATCAATTAAAGACACGACTGATTACGGCACCGATTATAGTGGCTACCGATTGGGAAAAACCCTTTGTATTGATGTGTGATGCAAGTGACTACGCCGTTGGGGCTGTTTTGGGGCAAATGAGGGAGAAGATCTTTCATACTATAGCCTACGCTAGTAAGACCTTAATAGAGGCGCAAATAAATTATACCACAACCGAAAAAGAGCTACTAGCTATAGTGTTTGCATTTGAGAAGTTTAGGTCTTATCTTCTTTGCACCAAAGTGATAGCATTCACCGACCACGCAGCTATCCGCTATCTTATGGAAAAGAAGGATGCTAAGCCTCGATTGATTCGATGGGTGTTACTGCTGCAGGAGTTTGATCTAGAAATTAAGGATCGGAAGGGAGTAGATAATCCGGTGGCGGGTCATCTTTCTAGGATTGAATGTTCTAATCCGTTATCGCGTTCAGAAATTGATGAAAGGTTTCCTGACGAGTGGGTATTGGCCGTGACCGAACAATGCATACCTTGTTATGCAGATTACGTGAATTATATTGTTAGTAGAGTCTTTCTATCCGACTTATCATATCAACAAAAGAAGAGGTTTTTACATCAAGTACGCTCGTATTTATGGGATGAGCCATTCTTGTTTAGAATTGGGGAAGATGGGGTTGTTAGACGTTGTATTCCGGAGGAGAAAATGAAAGACATATTGAACAAATGCCACAACTCTCCTTATGGAGGTCATTTTAAGGGGGATAGAATGACAATGAAGGTCTTAGGAGCGGGGTTCTATTGGCCGACTCTATTCCGAGATGCTAAAGGATTTGTAAGTCAATGTGACCGGTGCCAAAGAAATGAAAACATTAAGAAGAACGACGCCATGCCAATGAACACAATCTTAGAAGTTGAACTTTTTGATGTTTGGGGATTATACTTTATGGGACCTTTCGTGAACTCGAACGGTAATATGTTTATCCTTCTTGCCGTGGACTATGTTTCTAAGTGGGTCGAAGCCATAACCACCGCTAAAAATGATGCCAAAGTGGTTTTACACTTCCTAAAGAATTATATATTCAATCATTTTGGCACACCTAGAGCTATCATTAGTGATGGAGGTAGTCACTTCTGTAACAATTCATTCGCTACGTTATTGAGAAAATATGGCGTCACTCACAAGATAGCGTTAGCGTATCATCCTAAAACAAATGGTCTAGCGGAAGTGTCTAACCGAGAAATAAAAACAATTCTTGCAAAGACGGTTAGCTTTAATTGTAAGGATTGGTATCAAAAGCTTAACGATGCCTTATGGGCTTACCGTACTGCATATAAGACTCCTATTGGTTTGACCCCTTATAGGCTAGTATATAGGAAAGCTTGTCATCTACCCCTTGAATTAGAACATCGAGCGTTTTGGGTCATTAAGAAGTTAAATTATGATTTTAAAAATGCAAGTGAGAAGAGACTTCTACAACTCAATGAGCTAGAGAAATTAAGGATGAATGCGTATGAAAGTGCGAGGATTTATAAGGAACGGACCAAGAAATGACACGACCAACGTTTGAGCGGAAAACAATTCGAACCCGGGCAATTGGTATTATTGTTCAACTCTCGTCTAAAGAATTTTCCCGAAAAACTTAAGAGTCGTTGGTCGGGACCATTTCGAGTCAAGGAAGTCCATCCGTATGGCGCGATCACCATCGTGAATGAACAAGACAATTCCGAATTTAAGGTTAGTGGAGAGCGCTTAAAAATATTCTGTTGCGATGACAATGAACGACTGGTGTCGTTCATTTTGCTGAAATGACAAAATCGTGTAGTCCACAAAGTCCTGCCGGGACTTTAAATTAGGCGCTGCTTGGGAGGCAACCCAATTCTTCCATATATCTAGGTAAATATTTCTAAATTATAAGGATTTTATTTTATCTTTACGTATGTTGTATTTCTTTTAATGAATAAAACAAAAAAAAAGGTGCGTTAACATCAAATTGCATGTTGCATTAACATTTCCAGCGCGAGCAGTTTTCATGTGCAAACAGTTTTCGGACAGAACTCAATTTGTTCCAACAAATTTTGACAGTACAAAATTTTGTTCTAAAATAATTTTTTCTGTCCGCCCCCTCTTGAATACAACCTGTGCAGCGGGTTCTCTTAAACCGGGTTACTTGCAATTAGTCTGCCGGTCCAATTTTTATACCCGTTATCCAGTTATCATCCTAGGTTAAAACTGTGAGAGGCGATTCACGAGGGGCACCGAGAAGAAAGCGACGGCGGCGCATCGCGAGCGGAAAACATAAGATCGGTGAAGCGGGGCACGATCGGAGCCGGTAGAAAGTTCCGGCGACGAACTTGCGGGCCACGATCGGAGCGGGTGGAAAGCATACGAAGAGCGACGATTCCACAAGCAGCGGCTTCATCGGGAAGGGCATGTCGTAGAGCCTCTTCGGTGGATTCGCCGGTGCACGGCCAGCGGACGGTGCTCGAGCTTTCGCGTGTGGCGACACACCCTGCAAGGCGGGAGTAGGTAACGCTTCAGTTATTCTTCTTCTACACTTGCGGTCTTCTCATCACCTCCAGGAGGAATCATTTTTTTTTTAACTTTTGTAAGTGTCCTGTAGTCCACTAGGGGTTGAATTAAGCCATGTCCAGCCGTAAAGCAAAGGGGAAGGGGACGATTTCAGTTAGCAAGGGCGCTCGGTTTGTGAATGTCGAGGCCCAAAAACGCTTTGAAATCATCACAGGAATGCTCTATTTTGTGTGATGATGTTTAATTAGTCATGACTGGCAACCTTGTAGTGTTGGGCATTGGTAGATGTTATTGAACTATTTAGATCAATGGTGGTTATTATTGAACTAGATGTTCAGAATCTGTGGAATATTGATGTATTGTATGCTTTGCCTTGATTTAACGGCTTATTTTTATTGAATTAAAAGTGTTTCGTAGCTTTGCCTGCATGTTTTGGTGAGTCTTTGGGGTATGAACTGGGTGTGTGCATATTTATAATCATGGGTGGTTATTCTTGCTTGTATTCATGAACTATATGTTTTGTTAAAATGAAGATTATGACAGAATTTTTACACGGCTGGAATGTCGGTTGGACTCTCATCTAATACGTAATCATTATCACCATATTCATGTTTGTAATGTAATCGAGAATCGGATGATATTTCTTTGTGATGTCTTCTACGATGAACAAGTTAAATTTTTCTTATTTATGTTAAATATTTCCATCAAAGATTTGATTAAATATGATGATGAGATCTAAACTTGGCAACTAGTTTGGTTTCGGAGTGGTATATTGTGTTTTGCAGATCTCTTGTGGATTCACCGACGCAATGGGCTTTTCAGCTGTTCCCTGCAGCCTTATAATCCGTTGGCAGGACTAACATGGGCTCGATCCATCAGTAGTTATGTTTCAGGAGAGTACTGTATTTCTTGGAATTTATTCTCATATACTTGACACCCCTCATTGTACTATCTGTTTCACCCTGCACATTCCATTTCAATTTTAAACATACAATCCTTTGCTAGGGTCTAGCAAAACCTTAGGTGTGAGGGGGTGGGTTGCAATTAGCAATCTTCTCCAAGTGAGTGACAAATATCCTAGAATAACTGTGACGATAACTTCTTACTCTTAGTTCAAATAACGGAATTCTTTACGATTGGTAGACTTGTCAAAAGTTTGTATTTTCTGCTATGGAAATTGGTAAGATATGTTAGAGCTCCATTTTGAATTTCCCCTTTGCACACCATTCCTTATGAATATTTGTGTCCGACAAAAGAATTTCATTATGATCGAATATAGAGGGGGAAGATGAACAAGAGCTGAGTCGATGATGTAGGCGTAAACATTGAGTCTAAGTAGTTATTTGAAAATATCACCGATATATCTTTGTGTTTGAGTCTTGCCTTTTGAGGATTCAACTTACTCATGAAATAATCTCTTACACCGTTACTAGACATTTCTTAATAAATGTTCCTACACTGGGTGTTTAACTTAAAAAATTTTGATTGATTAAAAATGTCATAGTGATATGTGGCCCGAGTATGTGTACACCCACTTGGAATGATCCCAATTATGACCTTAAGTAAAAAAAAAAATTGGTTAAGATGCTTTAGTGATAGCGGCCTAGGTATGTATACACATATCTGGAATGATCCCAACTATGCGCATAAAAAATGAAAAAAATTATGTAGAGGTCATAGTGATATGAGGCCTAAGTGTGTGTACGTCCACTCGGAATGATCCCAACTATGGACATAAAAAAAAGAATTTTTATATTTGTACTTGAGAGTTAGCCCCCAGGGTAAGGAGCAGAGTTAAGAATTTTAACTAGGAATGTGTCTTGCTGACATCAAAGATCAAATTCATAACCAAGTCAATTCTCATCACATTGCCTATCCTTACACTTTATCTTATACTGCTAAGCTCTTGTGTAAGATCCCCCCCCTCCCCCAAAGGAAACCGGGGAGAAGGAGGCCTTATGCCCAAAGCGCCGGTCCCACCAAAAGGTTCGTGTTTCGGTAGTGGGTAAACCCCTCTACCCGACCCACGACCCAATTGGCGGAACCTGCGCTTTGTGAGGCTATGCAGTCAGAAAGAAAACCATACACAGTATATAAATAATTGCGGAAGCATCACAGAATATAGAACTAATCATCATGACATCAACATAGGATAAAATAAAATAAAACCCACGAGGGGTATAGGCGTCCCAAACAATCATCTACATAAGAGATGACAAAATATAGGGTCTACAAAATAAGAAATCACTCATCCCCTCTCCTACTCAAACTAGTACCCTCAGATCTTCGTAGACTGTCCGCATCGGCTCCTGGGGCTCCTCGTCAAGGGAATCACGCCTACGGTCCTCCGTCCGCTCCTGCTCCGCGGGTGGGCGCATCGGTCCCTAAAATGATACGTACAGAGGTACGTTAGTCACATCATGACCAAGTAAAACCCACGCTCCTCCCCAGCCCCCTAATGGGCACAAGGAAGGAAACCTGCAAAGAAAGTTAGTACAATAGCCGAAGCAATATATCATGTATAGGCAGCGAAAGGTAGTGACAAGGAGTAAATAAAGTTAGTACGTTAGCCGAAGCAACATATCTTTTATAAGTTACAAAAGTGTAGTGGCAGGTGAAGTAAGTATACACATTTATGTAAAGATGATGTAATGAGCATGTATAATGTTCTCGCAATCACTCTAATGATGTGTCACAATCATTCTCCCCTATGTCGACATAGTAACCTGTTAAGAGAAGGAGCTCACTTCTCAGGCCTCACCGCCGTGGCCAGACGGTGACAGTGGGTCGGTCGTTCCCACTTCTAGGTTATGGAAACAACCCAACTTCCTAGGCCTTCGTACCTCTGTGGAGAATAGGTACTCTTGGTGGGAACACATCCACACCCGTGCGGAGATCAACCCTCTCGGCACAACCAAAACCGGCGTGAGACGGACCTGTGTGGAAAGGGTAGCTAGCCCCCGGTCCTCTTCACCGCCATAAACAACAAGGGTTCGTCGTCACAACTTCCGGGGCTTATAATAAGGGAAGCCGACGAACCCGCCACATTGGTAACCATGCACCCTCCCGTAAACCCATGCATGAGAAGATGAAAGACAATGTAGCAACACTTGTGAAACTAGCAAGGCATAATAATTGGTCTATGATATTAAGGTGCACTATTTAGCACTGAATTTAAATTGCTTAACTACTCCAAAACAGAAAACAACAAACATAGAAGTTGTAGATAAAACCATAGTCTATAAAAGTTCCTCTAACATGCATCCTCTGATTTGGCCTCTAAGACCCTCAAAACAGTGATTGAAGTTTGCCAAAATTACTGTTTTATAAAGAACAGCTAATACAGATTTATTTAGCTATGTTTGGGACCAAATTAAATTAGCTTAAGTACTTCTGTTTGTCAAACCCAAATCATGAAAGTTGCAGGCAAAATATTAACCTATAAAAGCGTCTCTAACATGCATCCTCTGATTTGGCCTCTAAGACCCTCAAAACAGTGGTTGAAGTTTGCCAAAAATACTGTTTTATAAAGTGCAGTAATTATTCTGTTTCCCGAACGGTTAAATATACCTTTCGAGCTCAAAATTAAATTAGTTAGAGGTTCCAGGTCAGAAAACTTTTAACAGTAAGGTTGTAGAGGTTATAATTATCTGCAAAGTCATGTCTCACAAAAATTCTCCAAATGTGACTCTAGGATAATTAAAAACACGTTTGAAAAACAAGCAAAATCTTTAAAAACAGCCGATCTTTCAGACTAAGGGAAAATAATATTTTTCGCACGGATCTTGGCGTAGATCAGCGGCGGATCTGGCGATGGACGGGTGAACTAGGGGCAGGCTTGCACCGGATCCATCCAGAAGCCAATCATTAGCACTGACCGTCCGAGGTAATCGGACGGCCTGTGATCGCCGATCTGATCCAACGGTGGCTGGAGGCCACCGTGAGATCCGACCTTGCGGGCACCACGCCGGCCGGCCGGAGCCGCCGTTGCTCCGGCCACCACCGCCGACGGGTTCGCCCGGAGCGGGAGCCCCGGCGAGACGTCGGCCGGCGGCCTGCCGCCGCCTCCGGCGGCGGCGGTGTGCAAAAAAAAAAAAAAAAAAAAAATGGTTCACGGTGGCTGCATGCATGCAGCCACCGTGAGGTTGCGGGTGGCGCCGTGGCCGGCCGGAGCACTAGTTGCTCCGGCCACCACACTTAAAAGGGGCGCCCGGGAGGGGCGCTCCGGCGAGCCGTCGGCCGGCGGCCTTCCGTCGCCTCCGGCGGCCGGAAAACTGGAGCAGAGAGCTCCAGGTTCACGGTGGCCGCCGGCCACCGAACCTGGAGCTCTTGCGGGGCCTCCCCACCGCCGCCGGTGGGGAGGTAAGTCCTGCCACCACCCCCAACGGGAGCGCCCGAGGGGGGGCTCTGGTGAGGGTGGTTGCCGGCGGCCGGCCGCCGCCGGCGATGGCCGGAAAAACACGATTATTATTTTTTTATTGTTTTTATTATGTATCGGGATGGAGGAGGCCGCCGGGACGGGTTCCGACGGGTTCCTCCGCCTCAAAGGCCATGAGGGAGGGCCTTGGAGCACCTCTCTCCCCTTCACCCCCCCACGCAAGGCCGGAGCCCGCGATGGCGGTGGAGATCTATGGGGGTGGTCCGAAGCTATCCACGGCCGGGAATCGCCGCCTCCGGTGATCGGAGACAGCGGGGATCGACGAGAAGGGATCTAGGGCAGAGAGGAGTCGGGGGAACTTACATTGGTGTTGTTTAGGCGAGGGGATCGTCGAGCGGCCATCGTTGGTGGAGTTCGCCGGAGTTCGCGGAGGAGGTTCGTCGGAAGGTCGCCGGGGCTTGGACTCTTGCTGGTTGGGGAGGGTAGAGTGTAGGAAAAAGAAACCCCAACACTTGGGGGTGTTTATATAGGAGGGGGTGGGTCTCTTGGAGGTTGAGAGGAGTTAATGGGGAGGAATAACTCTCCCTTGGTGGAAAACGCCCAAACCAGCCTGGTTCAGCCTTCCCAAGGCTTTGGGAGAAGGGGGGAAGTTATGACAAGCCACCCAAATTGATTAGGGGTATTTATGGGGGGAGTTACATATTAATAAAAATTAAGAAATGACATAAATAATTATTCGTAACTTATTTTGACCTAAAATTTTTATTACAACATTCTGAAGTCACAAGTCATTTTTAGCAATTATTTCATAATTTTTAACTGTATTTTCGTATTTTTATTTATTTATTTAGTGTTTTAAGCCTAATAAAATTAAAATAAATGATTTATATTTTAAATAATAAATTTTAATTACTAAATCTTTTTTATATATATTTAGGGTGTCATGATAAAAATTTGGGGAAATAAAAACGTTTTTTGCCATTTATCTTAATTTTCCAAATAAATTGAATAAATTAATTACTTAAATAATAAATTAATTATGAAAATAAATTAGCTCTTTATTGGCACATCACTTCAAATATTCTTAGGGTGTCTTAATAAAATTTTTAGGGTTGATAGGAGTGTACTCGTCACGATTCTCATTACACTATCATTTACGGGGTTTGGTGTGCGTTTAGACGGGTCGACGTGTTTTGGGCTTTGCATAATTTAAAATGTTTAATCTTGGAGAAAGTGGAGGGTGTGACTTATTGGGTCAATAGTACTCAATAGATCGTGAACCCATTATTCGTGTGTCAATCCAGCCTACAAAACCCTAACAGGTCAAATAACACGAAGGGGTCTAGAAAATCGAAATCGGGATGTTACAAATCTAAAAGGTCTAACAAAATTTTCGTCCTCGAAAATTCGATTAGGTCACAGTATTTTTGAAAACATAAGGAAACATACCCTAACTAAAAGATATAAATTTGTTATATGTTACCTGACGTAAAGAGGCCGGGGTAAAGTTCACGCATCTGGTCCTCAGGTTCCCAGGTAGACTCCTCGGTCCCACAGTTGTCCCATTGCACTCGGACAAGGGGGACTCTCTTCCGCCGTAGAACCTTCGTCTCGGTATCCATGATTCGTACCGGTTTGAGGGATACGGACCGGTCGGGTTCCACCGGTCCTGGGGCCTCCTGGATGGCATGCTCTGGGCGTAATAGTGCACGCCTCAACGAAGAGACATGAAATACATCATGTAATCCTTGGAGTTCCGGGGGTAGCTCCAACCTGTATGCCACTTCGCCTATGCGCTCTGTGATGGTATAAGGCCCCATGTATCTCGGGCTCAACTTCCGTTGTCGACGAAGCCGAGATACACCGTGCCGAGGGCGAATCTTCAAGTAAACCTTGTCACCAATACTGAACTCCACATGTCGATGACGAGCATCGTAATATTTTGCTTGCCGGCTCTGAGCTTCACGCATCCGTTCCTGTATCATTTGGATAATTTCTGTCACATTCTCCATGAAAATGGGCCCCAAAGCCCTCGGATCCGCATCTTGGGCCCATGAAAGTGGAGTTCGGCATTTCCGTCCGTACAGCGCCTCGTATGGGGCCATGCCAATACTTGCTTGATATGTGTTATTATAAGAGAACTCGACTAGAGGTAGGAGGCGCTCCCACGGCTCCTTCTTATCCACTAGGCATAACCGGAGAAGGTCCTCCAAGGTCCGGTTTGTGCGTTCGGTTTGCCCATCCGTCTGAGGGTGAAAAGCTGTGCTGAAGGCCAACTTGGTCCCCAAATATGCTTGAACACTTCGCCACTCCTTCGAGGTGAATCGGCCGTCTCGATCGGAAACTATGGTTTTTGGCACACCGTGGTATCGAACCACATTTTCAATGAAGAGACGCACTAATTTCCCGACGCCGTCGTCCTTGCGGTTGGGGATGAATCTTGCAACCTTAGTCAATCGATCGACTACCACCCAAATAGAATCGTTCCCGGTCCGAGAGCGGGGTAAGCCATGAATGAAGTCCATAGATATGTCTTCGAACTTCCACTCGGGGACGGGGAGCGGCTGTAATAACCCAGCGGGGCTCTTGCATTCCGCCTTAACAAGCTGGCACGTCGGGCAATGTGTCACAAAAGTGATGACATCTCGCTTCATCCCTGGCCACCAGAATGTCTTCTTCAGATCTGCATACATCTTTGTGATGCCCGGGTGGATCGAGTAGCGTGTGTGATGGCTCTCATACAAAATCTCGTGCCGAAACTGTCCACCAGAAGGGATGAACATCCTATCGCGGAAGTAAAGAATTCCGTCCCTTATCCGAAAATCCGGGTGTTCCTTCCCGTCCTTTAAACGAGCAATCCCGTCTTCGAATAGTGGGTCATCAGCCTGAGCATCTCTAATCCGGTCCCGAAGGTCGCACCTGATCTCTGTCCAATATAGCTGATGCGCAGCCGCAACTGCATCTCCTGGCGCGATCACCATAATTCCCATCTCCTCGAGACTTCGTACAATATCTCTCGGCGTGCCGATCATCCAACTGGCGGAGGCTATGGGGTTCCTACTCAGAGCATCAGCAACGGTGTTTGCCTTGCCAGGGTGGTACTGGAGGTCAAAATCATAGTCACAAAGAAACTCCAACCACCGCCTCTGCCGCAGGTTCAGCTCCCTCTGCGTGAATACGTACTTAAGGCTCTTGTGGTCTGAGAATACCTCACACCGGACACCGTACAGGTAGTGTCTCCATATCTTCAAGGCGAAGACCACTGCTCCCAGCTCTAAGTCATGTGTGGCGTAGTTCTTCTCGTGCACTTTTAGTTGCCTTGAGGCATAGGCAACTACCTTCCCATGTTGCATTAAAACCGCTCCTAGGCCTTGCTGGCATGCATCCGTGTACACTTGGAAGCCCTCCTGGCCTGATGGTATAATCAGTATAGGAGCTGAAGTGAGCCTCCCCTTCAACTCTTGAAAAGCCTCTTCACACCTTGGTGTCCATACAAACATCGCGTCCTTCTTTGTTAATGACGTTAGCGGTAGCGCGATCTTGGAGAATCCCTCAACGAATTTACGGTAATATCCCGCAAGCCCGAGAAAACTCCTCACGTCTGCCGCGGAACGAAGCTGCGGCCAATCCTGAACGGCCCGAACCTTTGCTGGATCTACTGCTATGCCGCTGGCGCTGATGATGTGTCCCAAGAAGCCAACTTCTTTGAGCCAAAATTCACACTTTGAGAACTTTGCGTACAGGTGGTGCTCCCGCAACTTTTGGAGCACCTTCTCCAAGTGTAGGGCATGCTGCTCCTCCGATGCCGAGTATACAAGGATGTCATCGATGAACACAATGACAAACTGATCGAGAAAAGGCTCGAACACCCGATTCATCAAGGTCATGAATGCCGCCGGGGCATTGGTAAGGCCGAACGGCATCACCGTGAACTCGTATTGCCCGTAACGAGAACAGAATGCGGTCTTCTCGATATCTTTATCATCGATCCTGAGCTGGTAGTATCCCGATCGGAGGTCGAGTTTGGAGAAACACCGCGCTCCCTGTAATTGATCAAATAACTCCTCAATCCTTGGGAGGGGATAGGTATTCTTCACGGTCAGCCGGTTCAGCTCCCGGTAGTCTATGCAGAGACGAAGGGATCCATCCTTCTTCTTCACGAAGAGCACAGGTGCTCCCCAAGGAGAAGAACTAGGTCGGACGAATCCCGAGTCCACCAATTCCTGCAGTTGCACTCTGAACTCCGCTAGCTCTTTCGGCGCCATCCTGTAAGGAGATCTCGAGATTGGACGAGCCCCGGGAAGGAGGTGGATCTTGAAGTCCTCTTCCCGATGCGGAGGTAGGCCAGGGAGCTTCTCCGGGAATACATCCGGAAACTCCTTTGCCACCCTAACATCGGCCAATTCCACGGTCTGGCCCATCATCTCGAAGTAAACCACGAATACCTCGTCGCCTCTCATGGTGGCCTTCGTTGCCTGTATGGAATTTAGCATGAGGCGGGAAATAGACGGTATACCTTGGTAGGTGAATGTCCCTCCCATTGGCGCTTGGAGGGTGACTTTCCTGTTCTGACAGTCAATTTGTGCGGCGTGTTCCGCGAGCCAATCCATCCCTAGTATTAGGTCGAAGCCGGAAAGCTGTAGCACCGCTGCTTCAACTTCCATCTCTTGATCGTTTATCTTTACTTTAAATTTGCAAAGGTCCGAGGAGATCATCTCCGAACCATCAGGTAGTCGTACCCGGAGCGGGTTCCCTGTGAGATACACCACCCCTTGCTCCTCATGTATAAAGTCGTGGGAGACGAAGGAGCGAGTGGCACCCGTGTCGAAGAGTGCCCTGGCGGCTCGATCGTTGATCCAAAGGATCCCTGAGGTTTTAATTGTTTTTTTTTTTGAAGCAGTAGTATACATACATATATGATTAAAGGTATCACAATTAAAATGTAGTATATAAAAAGAAATATCGTACCGTTCACCACGTCGGTAGTAGTTTGTCCCCTTTCAAGGTCCAAGGCATAGGCCTGCTGGGGGGGTGGTCGTTGCTGTCCTCTACCGGGCTGTCCCCGGCCACGGCCTCCACCACGGTAGTTGTCCCGATGTCCATCCCTGGGAGCTAGAAGGGGGCATTGGGGTCGCATATGCCCCAACTCATTGCAGTGGAAGCAACGCCTTTCGAAAGGTCGTTGTTCAGCTGCGTATGCTGGTGCGGGAAGGGCTCTCTGCTGTGCTGGGGGAGGTGGTGGTGTCCTCCTCCGATGGTGGTCGCGAGGTGGCTGGTGGCGATCTCCTCGACCATAACCCCTATGATCTCCCCGGTCATTTCCACGCGCACGTTGGTGCCTCTCCTGGAACCTCTGATCATGTCCCTGGGTCGTCTCCGATATCCTCTTCAATCTGTTCCTGTCTCGGGTGTTCTTGATATCAGCCTCCATCGTCTTTGCCAGGTGGACAATTTCTTCAAAAGGAGCCTGAGCTGCAGTCATCAATGGCTGCCGAATGGAGTCGTTGAGGCCCTGAAAGAACCTCTTGGCTCGATTTTCATCCTCTATAGCCATGATGCCAGCATATCGGGCAAGGTGGGAGAACTCCCGCTGGTACTCCGTAACCGTCAAAGTGCCCTGGCGGAGGTGAAGAAAGCGCTCCTGGAGCTCTGTCCGGTCGGAGTCGGAAATGAAATGCTCCATCATCAAGGTCGAGAAGTTCCTCCAAGAAACTTCAGTAATGGGGCGATTCCTATATGTAGTTTGTAGAATGGACCTCCACCACTGCCTAGCATACCCTTCCAGCAGGGTGGCAGCTAGGGAGACCGCGTAGTAAGAAGGGCAGTGCATTCCCCTGAGTAATTCTTCGATCCTTTCCAGCCAATCTTCCGTCTGAATGGCTGACTCTACCCCCCTGTAGGCCGGGGGACGGAAACTTCTGAACATCACCAATCTTTCGGCATCGGACGGACCCTGGGCCTGTAACGGCTGCTGCTGCTGCAGTGAGGCTCGGAAGGTGTCCAGTAGTGCAGCAAGAGTTTGCCCTAAATCTGTTTGGTGAAATGGTACCGGTTGAGCCGGCACCGCATGAACAGTGGGCGCGACAGGAGGTGGAGGGGCCCACTCATCAACTGGCGTGTTAGGGGTGTAACTGTCCTCGTCGGTGTCATCTGTGTTCTCATTTCTCAATCTGAGGCTAGGCTCCCGAAATTCCTGTGTCAGATTATAAAATACGTATGTCAGAACTATGTAATTAAACTAACGGGTAGGTACTTGGTCGAAGAATTGATTTGGTTGGGTTTTACTAGCGGATACTTGTGTGATATTTCATCATGATTCTCCTACTACGGTCCACCACGCTTCCGCTGCATTGTTCGCCCTCGAACTAGTTAACATAACGTGGTGAACCGCCTGTGATTATATTTATAAAACCGGATCGTTTTTCCCTCTGATACCTTTGTAAGATCCCCCCCCTCCCCCAAAGGAAACCGGGGAGAAGGAGGCCTTATGCCCAAAGCGCCGGTCCCACCAAAAGGTTCGTGTTTCGGTAGTGGGTAAACCCCTCTACCCGACCCACGACCCAATTGGCGGAACCTGCGCTTTGTGAGGCTATGCAGTCAGAAAGAAAACCATACACAGTATATAAATAATTGCGGAAGCATCACAGAATATAGAACTAATCATCATGACATCAACATAGGATAAAATAAAATAAAACCCACGAGGGGTATAGGCGTCCCAAACAATCATCTACATAAGAGATGACAAAATATAGGGTCTACAAAATAAGAAATCACTCATCCCCTCTCCTACTCAAACTAGTACCCTCAGATCTTCGTAGACTGTCCGCATCGGCTCCTGGGGCTCCTCGTCAAGGGAATCACGCCTACGGTCCTCCGTCCGCTCCTGCTCCGCGGGTGGGCGCATCGGTCCCTAAAATGATACGTACAGAGGTACGTTAGTCACATCATGACCAAGTAAAACCCACGCTCCTCCCCAGCCCCCTAATGGGCACAAGGAAGGAAACCTGCAAAGAAAGTTAGTACAATAGCCGAAGCAATATATCATGTATAGGCAGCGAAAGGTAGTGACAAGGAGTAAATAAAGTTAGTACGTTAGCCGAAGCAACATATCTTTTATAAGTTACAAAAGTGTAGTGGCAGGTGAAGTAAGTATACACATTTATGTAAAGATGATGTAATGAGCATGTATAATGTTCTCGCAATCACTCTAATGATGTGTCACAATCATTCTCCCCTATGTCGACATAGTAACCTGTTAAGAGAAGGAGCTCACTTCTCAGGCCTCACCGCCGTGGCCAGACGGTGACAGTGGGTCGGTCGTTCCCACTTCTAGGTTATGGAAACAACCCAACTTCCTAGGCCTTCGTACCTCTGTGGAGAATAGGTACTCTTGGTGGGAACACATCCACACCCGTGCGGAGATCAACCCTCTCGGCACAACCAAAACCGGCGTGAGACGGACCTGTGTGGAAAGGGTAGCTAGCCCCCGGTCCTCTTCACCGCCATAAACAACAAGGGTTCGTCGTCACAACTTCCGGGGCTTATAATAAGGGAAGCCGACGAACCCGCCACATTGGTAACCATGCACCCTCCCGTAAACCCATGCATGAGAAGATGAAAGACAATGTAGCAACACTTGTGAAACTAGCAAGGCATAATAATTGGTCTATGATATTAAGGTGCACTATTTAGCACTGAATTTAAATTGCTTAACTACTCCAAAACAGAAAACAACAAACATAGAAGTTGTAGATAAAACCATAGTCTATAAAAGTTCCTCTAACATGCATCCTCTGATTTGGCCTCTAAGACCCTCAAAACAGTGATTGAAGTTTGCCAAAATTACTGTTTTATAAAGAACAGCTAATACAGATTTATTTAGCTATGTTTGGGACCAAATTAAATTAGCTTAAGTACTTCTGTTTGTCAAACCCAAATCATGAAAGTTGCAGGCAAAATATTAACCTATAAAAGCGTCTCTAACATGCATCCTCTGATTTGGCCTCTAAGACCCTCAAAACAGTGGTTGAAGTTTGCCAAAAATACTGTTTTATAAAGTGCAGTAATTATTCTGTTTCCCGAACGGTTAAATATACCTTTCGAGCTCAAAATTAAATTAGTTAGAGGTTCCAGGTCAGAAAACTTTTAACAGTAAGGTTGTAGAGGTTATAATTATCTGCAAAGTCATGTCTCACAAAAATTCTCCAAATGTGACTCTAGGATAATTAAAAACACGTTTGAAAAACAAGCAAAATCTTTAAAAACAGCCGATCTTTCAGACTAAGGGAAAATAATATTTTTCGCACGGATCTTGGCGTAGATCAGCGGCGGATCTGGCGATGGACGGGTGAACTAGGGGCAGGCTTGCACCGGATCCATCCAGAAGCCAATCATTAGCACTGACCGTCCGAGGTAATCGGACGGCCTGTGATCGCCGATCTGATCCAACGGTGGCTGGAGGCCACCGTGAGATCCGACCTTGCGGGCACCACGCCGGCCGGCCGGAGCCGCCGTTGCTCCGGCCACCACCGCCGACGGGTTCGCCCGGAGCGGGAGCCCCGGCGAGACGTCGGCCGGCGGCCTGCCGCCGCCTCCGGCGGCGGCGGTGTGCAAAAAAAAAAAAAAAAAATAATGGTTCACGGTGGCTGCATGCATGCAGCCACCGTGAGGTTGCGGGTGGCGCCGTGGCCGGCCGGAGCACTAGTTGCTCCGGCCACCACACTTAAAAGGGGCGCCCGGGAGGGGCGCTCCGGCGAGCCGTCGGCCGGCGGCCTTCCGTCGCCTCCGGCGGCCGGAAAACTGGAGCAGAGAGCTCCAGGTTCACGGTGGCCGCCGGCCACCGAACCTGGAGCTCTTGCGGGGCCTCCCCACCGCCGCCGGTGGGGAGGTAAGTCCTGCCACCACCCCCAACGGGAGCGCCCGAGGGGGGGCTCTGGTGAGGGTGGTTGCCGGCGGCCGGCCGCCGCCGGCGATGGCCGGAAAAACACGATTATTATTTTTTTATTGTTTTTATTATGTATCGGGATGGAGGAGGCCGCCGGGACGGGTTCCGACGGGTTCCTCCGCCTCAAAGGCCATGAGGGAGGGCCTTGGAGCACCTCTCTCCCCTTCACCCCCCCACGCAAGGCCGGAGCCCGCGATGGCGGTGGAGATCTATGGGGGTGGTCCGAAGCTATCCACGGCCGGGAATCGCCGCCTCCGGTGATCGGAGACAGCGGGGATCGACGAGAAGGGATCTAGGGCAGAGAGGAGTCGGGGGAACTTACATTGGTGTTGTTTAGGCGAGGGGATCGTCGAGCGGCCATCGTTGGTGGAGTTCGCCGGAGTTCGCGGAGGAGGTTCGTCGGAAGGTCGCCGGGGCTTGGACTCTTGCTGGTTGGGGAGGGTAGAGTGTAGGAAAAAGAAACCCCAACACTTGGGGGTGTTTATATAGGAGGGGGTGGGTCTCTTGGAGGTTGAGAGGAGTTAATGGGGAGGAATAACTCTCCCTTGGTGGAAAACGCCCAAACCAGCCTGGTTCAGCCTTCCCAAGGCTTTGGGAGAAGGGGGGAAGTTATGACAAGCCACCCAAATTGATTAGGGGTATTTATGGGGGGAGTTACATATTAATAAAAATTAAGAAATGACATAAATAATTATTCGTAACTTATTTTGACCTAAAATTTTTATTACAACATTCTGAAGTCACAAGTCATTTTTAGCAATTATTTCATAATTTTTAACTGTATTTTCGTATTTTTATTTATTTATTTAGTGTTTTAAGCCTAATAAAATTAAAATAAATGATTTATATTTTAAATAATAAATTTTAATTACTAAATCTTTTTTATATATATTTAGGGTGTCATGATAAAAATTTGGGGAAATAAAAACGTTTTTTGCCATTTATCTTAATTTTCCAAATAAATTGAATAAATTAATTACTTAAATAATAAATTAATTATGAAAATAAATTAGCTCTTTATTGGCACATCACTTCAAATATTCTTAGGGTGTCTTAATAAAATTTTTAGGGTTGATAGGAGTGTACTCGTCACGATTCTCATTACACTATCATTTACGGGGTTTGGTGTGCGTTTAGACGGGTCGACGTGTTTTGGGCTTTGCATAATTTAAAATGTTTAATCTTGGAGAAAGTGGAGGGTGTGACTTATTGGGTCAATAGTACTCAATAGATCGTGAACCCATTATTCGTGTGTCAATCCAGCCTACAAAACCCTAACAGGTCAAATAACACGAAGGGGTCTAGAAAATCGAAATCGGGATGTTACATCTTGTTTAAGCCAACTCAATGTCTTGGTTTATTGTCATCATCCCCCATCTATGTAGAATTTTAATGAGTGAAGTTGTATGAGAATAAATAATTCTAAGGAAGCACACACAACATTAGGAAATTGTTATGGAGCTTTAACTTGTATCGAACTAATGAATCTATGCATTTTTGACAAGTTACTCAACTTGTCTTGTTTTGATCAAGAGTAAGGAGAGATGAAATGACAGTTCGGTTGATATTCGCTCCTCAATAACGAGTAATGATTTATCTTTGTTAGGGACTAGCAAAGGTTTAGGTATAAGGGTGTGATAACTTCACAAAATGAAGTTATCTTGTGCATTAATTCACCGCATTTTGACTGATTTTCTTCCTAAATATTGTTTAAAAGAATATGTAAACGATTAAATTACTATTTGTGAGAAAATTTATATATTATTAATGTTTTACCTATTTTTATAATAGGAAATCATGAAAAATTAACTTGCGCAAGCGATGATAAGCAGAAGAGCATGCAGGAAATGATACAGCAAATTTTACAAAAATTTCATTGCAGATTTTTGCTGAATTCTGGACAGAATTAAATTTGTTGCAATAAATAAAAATTTGTTGCAACAAAACCTGCAAAATTCAAAATTCAAAATCCGTAAATAACTCAAATATGGCAGTTTTTATTATGAAAAGAGGCTTCCTTTCATAAATTCTGGAGTTCCTTTGAGGCCCAATCACCATATAAAGAGGATTTTTAGATCTTTTTATAATCTTTGTCATTTTTGGAGAGAAGGAAGTCAAGTTTAGGGTTCTTGGCGGTGGAAAAGCGGATTCCGACTGTGAAAAAGGGTAGATCTGAACTTTTGAAGTCATAAACTGTAAGATCTTTATAGTTTTGTGTGTTCCCTTTCTCTCTATGAACTAATCTCTCCAAATCTTGTATAATGAGAGTACTATGTGTATTTTTATGGTGGAATTCTCTTGGTTGTTGCGAGTTGTTTGATGATTTATCATATTGTGAACTTATGAATTTATTTATGAGATTTTTGGTCTTTGTCTTCATCTAATATTTCGTTGCGAGAATCGAGAGAAGAGCGACGTAATAATGGTTTGACGACTATTTTATTGCATCATAAGAATCGAGAGACGAGTGGTGTAAAACACTTAATCAAAGATTTCTACTTTTGCGATGTATTTCGAGATTCGAGAGAGGAGAAGTGCAATCGCTCATTCGTTCACTTTAGTTTAGAGGAGAGGAGGAGACTCCCTCCTTTTGCTAGCGATCCGATTTTTATGTTAAGCAATATTCTTCATTCCTCTTAAGTTAGAGTTAACTAAGAGAATTTAAGATGTTGGGATTTCCGAGATTCGAGAGAGTAGGATTTCTTCTATAAAAATTGCCGCATGATATTTCATTCAACACTCTTGACTAATATCATTTCAACGCACCATTTAGACGCACATAGGAAATCTAAATACGAGACTATTTCTTCCCAATTTGATAAAGATATTTTTCAAGCTTTCAATTAGTCTACTTAGTCTAATTTTTAGTTAAAAATCTTGATTAGTTTGTAAAAGAATCATCTCTTTCGACCTGTTTGGATTTGAAGAACGGTGTAGCTAGTAATTGCAAGCTTTAGGTTAACCACTTCTCCGAGGGAACGATCTCACTCACACTTTATTACTTGGTTCGGCACGTGCACTTGCGTAAAATATACATCCGCTACGGGCATATCACATAGAAATCAAATTGAAAATTTGCACTGAAACTGAATCTCGGGGCGACTTGATTAATTCACAAATTAAGGTTGGGAATATAGAGAGCAGACCAATGTCATCACCTACTGTTGACCCAACTCGAAAAAGAGTGTTCAATCAATCACCAATCAAACCTCCCTCTGATACCACTAGTTATAAAAATAGTTGAGATAGATAAATAATTTTCAGATCAAATTAATGATCTATCGGCAGGGAAAATTAGTGTGATCACGAATAGGGATGTAACAAGCCACAAACAAGAAAAAAAGAAGAAAAACATAGTCAACGAATACATAAAAATTTAAAGTGGTTCCCCAAATTTTGGGTATATCTACTACACACACAAAAATTCTTCATTACTGAAAATGAAAAAAATACAGGATTCTAAATGAATCTCAAATCTAACAAATACTCACACCTGATTTTCTTTCTCAAACATACCACATGGAAATAAAAGAGGGAAAATAAATAAGAGATTATGGCAATCTCCCTCCTCCAAGATCCGTCCAATAGCACACTGCAACAAGAAAGATAACGCTGACAAGAAGGAAGTCGGCGGACGGGAGGAAGACGACGGTATATTGTCGAGCACACTGCAGAAAGAGAGAAAAAATGACGACAAGATGGATAAGCTGGTCGTGGCTCTATGACAAAGAAAGGACTGATCTGCACGCCCTGTTGCAAAATGAAAACCGGCGACAAGAAAGGAAGTCGGTGGCCGGGAGGAAGAAGGCGACCGATCATACGCACAGTTACGAAGAGAGTAAGAAATAGAGAGATTGGTATCGCCCTACGAGGAAGACAAGAAAGAAAATACCACTGTCTTTCCTCAACTCTTTCGACAATACCCATTCACCAAGAATGTTGACAATCTCGCTTCTTAAGAATTTGGTCGAGCGTGACAACAATAAATAGGAAAACGAATAAGCATCGTCGTGGTCTAGGAAGAAGAAACCGCGTGAAGAGGGACCTGCGCATCCCTTGAATTTTCCGTGAGATCTTCGGTCGAAGAGCACCACCATAACAGGAATAAAACGTGCGGCCGACAACAACTTGCCCGAATAACTTCAAAGGGGAAAGCGACACCTCTATTTATAAGCACGAACCAAGCCCTAACTAAACCGAGTAGAGGAGGTCGACTATATGCATTAAGTAGGAGATCAATCTCCGACTATTTGTGTTCATTCATCAAGGGGAAATTGAAAAGTTCCTAAAAACAAAAATATTGCTAGGATATTGGTTTCCAATGATGAAACAATGAATGGTGTGGTTTCCATTATCAATCCCAATTAGAAGGAGGCGGCATAGGAAATATTTCAAAAAATAATATCATCTCTGATTGGAAAGAGGCGGTATATGCAACAATCTCCACCTTGACGCCTCTTCCATGACATGCTCTATCTTGCTAAGATAACTCCAAGATGCTCAAACGGTCACCAAGAGCAGAAGCCAAAGGAACCAACTGAAAGTACTTCTGCCAAGAATGGATCAGAAAAAATCTTCTTAATTCCTGAGTAGCACATAAACTAGATTGACATGACTGTCTTAGAAATGCTTCACTTTGAAGCTAAATTTCAAATGCTTCACTTCCAGTGGTGGTCTCCCGTAGCAAACTAAACTTATCAAGACCTTTGATATGCGATGTGTGCGCGGAAGAGAAAATGACAAATGCAGACACATCAACAATGAATGTAAACAAATTGAACTCAGCATGAAAAATAAACCCATATAAGAACTAACCAAAGTTTGATTAGAAACACTCTAATCTTATGTTGAATAAAAGAGTAACAAGGAAAGAGCTTAGGTAATAGTGAGTGACCAAACTGCATTCACAAAACAAAGTTCTTGACCAGAGAAAAATAACTTAGAAATAAGAGTATAATAATGCAACTTCAAACTTCGCACTAGGTGTAGAAGATGTCATAGAAATAAAACGGAAAATTTGCACTGAAGACGAATCTCAAGGTGACCTGATTAATTCACAGATCATGATTGGGAATATAGGGAGAAGACCAATGTCATCACCTACCGTTAATCCAACTCGAAACGGAGCATCCAATCAGCCACCAATCAAAACTCCCTCTGATACCACTTGTTATGAAAACAGTTCAGGCCAATAAATAATTTTCAGATCCAATTAACAATTTATTGGTATGCGAAAATTAGTGTGATAACGAATAATGTTGTAACAAGTCATAAATAAGAAAAAAAGTCAACGAACACAGAAAAATTTAAAGTGATTCCCCAAATTTTGGGTACGTCCACTATGTAGGAAAAAATTCTCCATTACCGACAATGAAAAAATATAGGATTCTGAGTGAATCTCAAATCTAACAAATACTCACACCTTATTTTCCTTCTCAAACATGTCACACAACAATAAATGAGGGATAATAACTGAGAGATTGTTAACAATCTCCCTCCTCCAAGATCCAGCCAATAGTACGGTACAACAAGAAAAATAATGCCAGCAAGGAGGAATTCGGCGGACGGGAGGAAGATGGCGGTAGATCACCAAACACACTGCAGAAAGAGAAAAAAAGACGGCAAGACGGATAAACCGGTCGTGGCTCTGCGACAAAGAAGGGACTGACACACACACCCTACCGTAAAATGAAAACCAGCAGTAAGGAAAGAAGTCGCCGACCGGGAGGAAGAAGGCGGCCAATCATACGCACAGTTATAAAGAGAGTAAGAAATAGAGAGATTGGTATTGCCCTACGAGAAAGAAAAAAAGAAAATAACACTTTTCTTCCTCAACTCTATCGACAATACCCCCTTCGCCAAGAACGTTGACAATCTCGTTTCTTAAGAATTTGGTCGAGCATGACAACAATAAATAGGAAGACGAATAAGCACCGTCGTGGTCGAGGAAGGAGAAACCGCATGAAGAGGGACATGTGCATCCTTTGGATTTTCCCCGAGACCTTCGGTCGAAGAGCACCACCGTAACAGGAAGAAAACGTACAGCCAACACCTGTTTGTCCGAATAACTTCAAAGGGAAAACTGACACCTCTATTTATAAGCATGAACTGAGCCCTAACCAAACCGGGTAGAGGGGGACGACCGTATGCATTAAGTAGGAGATCAATCTCCTATTATTTGTGTTCATTCATCAAGGGAAAATTTAAAAGTTCTCAAAAAATAATTTGTTGGGATCTTTGTTTCCAAGGTTGAAACAACTAATGGTGCAGTTTCCATTATCAACCCCAATTGGAAGGAGACGACATATGAAATATTTCAAAAAATAATATCGTCGCTGGTTGGAAAGAGGCGGTATATGCAACAATCTCCACTTTGACGTCTCTCTCATAACATGTTCCATCTTGTTAAGATAACTCCAAGATGCTCTAACGGTCACCAAGGGCAAATGTCAAAGGAACCAACTAAAAGTACTTCTGCCAAGAATGGATTAGAAAAAATCTTCTTCAATCCTGAATAGCATGTAAACTAGATTGACATGATTGTCTTAGAAATGCTCCACCTTGAAGCTAAATTTCAACTGCTGTACCTCCAACAGTGGTCTCCCATAACAAACTAAACTCATCAAGACTTTTGATATGTGATGTGCGCACGAGAGAGAAAATGACAAGAAAGTGGGGGCACATCACCTCCAAACCCTCAGCAGTCTATGGCTCTCCCGAAAGCTCGAGTAATCAAACAACGCTTAAGAAAAGCGCTACTCTGCCAAAAATAATTCTCGCTCCAAAGCACAATCAAAGAACAATAGATCTGAAAGCAAAATGGGTCTCCACTCAAATGAAAGATGCCACATGGGCTACATCATCATAAAAAAGTAAAAGCATGAAACGACGCAAAAGTATGCTTATAACACGAAAACTTGCAAATCAAAACAAAATGGGAAAGAAGAAGTCACAAGGATCATCCCTTCACAACAGCATCAACATTGTCGTCTGAGGCATCCTCCATGCCCAGAGCATCGCGCTTCAAAAACCTCTGAGCCGCTTGAAATCCCTTGCCGAAACCCAAGAAGTACGCGGCTTTACGCTCATCCTCTATGAGTGGATCAACCTCCATCGCCATCATCTCAGAATGCGCCTCCTCCGCAATACGAGACTGCACCATCTCAATGTCGTGGGAAGCTCTGTACACTGCCACCTCAGTCACATGAACGAACTTGACCTCCTTTTGCTCAGAAATTAGTCGAGCATTTTCTTTCTTCAGCTTCTCAACCTCCCTCTCCTGCTGGTACATCACAGCATCAGCCGCCTCGGTACAATGGACCGCCTCTGCAAGCGTCACCTCAGCAGAAGCCAGCCTCCTGCAATAAGCCCTGATCTCATAATCGATAGTGCTCGGCTTGGACTAAAGAGTCTCCACCTCGGACTGAGAAGAGTACAACTGAGATTCCGTATTAACCAGCCAAGAATTGACCTTCTTCTTCTTCCTTCGGGCCTCCACCAGCGAGTCCTCAGATGCGGATAGCTTTGTCCGCAGAGAAAGAAAATCATCCTTCATGATTACGTAGGTACCATTTCACGAGAGCGCAATACCTCGAGCCTCATCAAGCTGTAAGCATGAAAAAATAATTATTATCATGTACAATGCAAGGCAAAAGAGAGAAAATATTGAGGGCAACCAACATACCTTTCAGAGGAGCGCTTGGTAAGTAGATCATTCTCACTCCTTCCCTCTCCCCATCACCAACAGCGGCTCAGGATTCTCTCGAGAAGCCGACGCAATCACCGAAATCTCTGGTGCATCTTTAGTTTCCACAGGCGACAGATCAGCAACCAGATCATCTGGATAGTAGTCAACGACATTAATAATGACCTCAGGGATAGCAGAGGATGACCCTCCCCTCCCTATTGCTGTAAAAAGTTCAGCTTCTTATTTTTTCCTCGCTCTAGCGGCACGACGCAGCTCCGTTCCACATTCGTCGAAAGGCCCGCGAGAACTAGTCGCTTCTCAATAATGAATGCGCTGATCTTAAAAAGAATAGCTCACAGCTTGCGTGGATCCTTGAAGCCCAATAACGGAGTAAAGTCATGCACCTTCCCCGTAAAATGGCAACAACGGTCAGGATGATCCGCCAAGTCTCGGGCAGCTCTGGCGGGTTCTTGATGAACTCATACAATGTCCCTCCATGACGATATTCAGTCTTGTCCTCAAACGACAACCACCTCTTATTACTTCAAACTTTGACCCGGTCGTCTATGCCAAGGCAGACCTCGCACCACTTGCAAAAGAGACGAACCGATATCCGGGAGCCGTGCTCCCAAATGAAGCAAAGTAGCCCCATGATCCTTGTCAACCCCACTAGAAAAAACTGCGTCACTAGAACACCGCAGAATCGAAGTACAACGATTACCTCCTTTGCAGGAGGGATCCGAAAGCCCGCCTTCAAGCACCCTTTCATAATCGTAAAGTGGCCCACTTGAGGGTGCGAGGGTGCTGATTACGCTCAGATGGAGAAGGAATTACAATCTCTACATTCTTCAAAATCCAAAAGCGCTTCCTCCAACAACCCACATGGGCAGAGGTCAAGGATGACAGAAGCTGCATCGATCGCTGCAAAACACCACCTTTCGACACATGCAAAATAAATAGGCGTCAGCACTAAAGCAAGCCAAGGAAAGAAGATCGGCGCGTGTGGAGAATAGGGTGACCACTAAAGTAACCTCGGGCACGAGCACAAGCAAACACGCAAGTACGCGTGTCCGCACGCAGGCAGCCCCCACACGAGCCCGCGTGGAGGGTCCCGACCATCCGTGAGCGTGCGACCGGCCCGGCGCACACGCGCGAGCCGCCCCGCACGTGCGCATGACCCACCGCGCGAGTGCAGCCCCACACACGCTCGCGCTCGCGAGTGTTCCTTCCCTCGCGCGAGGCCACTCCCGCATGCGGGCCATGTAACACCCCTATCTGTCGCATAGTATATAACAGTAGGTCCGGCCGGGGCCCGACGCCATATACTACGGACAGACCGGTTGGTTACGTATTGAAACCATTCAACCAATCACAACGTCCTACACAGCACCTAGCGAAAGCAATTATTACGTTGCACAATTAAGAACCCTGCTAACATGAATGTCCACTGAACTAAGAACAAGGAATGTTTAATAAACGAATATTGGACTTATGGCTTTACAAAAGTCTGCTTAATAAAAGTGTCTTTCCAAACCTCGGCACGCAGACCGGCCACACATGAGCACAAAAAGGAAAACACTCAAAACTTGGTCTTCGAGGGCCAGCAAAGCAACTTGGGCTTTAGCCCGCTATTTACCTCTCGACTCTGCAGCACCTGCAAGCAACAATCCACCGCACGGTGGTAAACAAAGGCAACGGTCAGCTATGCTGACCAAATTATAACGATTCCGCCCCCAAACTGGGGCGGCACAGCTTCTTCCCTGCACTTGTTAGCAAAACAAGCAACACAACAAAATAAGCATCACATCATAGGTGCACGCTCACACGGTCGTACACCCCGTGCTCTCAGGGCACTTACTCGGCGGGCCAGTCCGAACCCCGTCCGGTCCTTGACTCCGCCACCACCCCCAGGATGGCAACCTCGTGAGCATTTAGTCCTTTCAGCCGTTGCCTAGACTCAATCTCTAAATCTCGGTAAGTCCCACGTAAAACTTTAGGTCGCTTTAACCGAGCAGGTGGAGCGGGTAGGGGTCCACAAGTCCGTTGCTCACCCTGTCGTTGCCATTTGGCCTTTGACGCGGACTAAGCTTCCCCAGTCCCAAATACCGTTCAAACACGGTACATAGCCCCGCTATGTACCCGGTTGGCTCCCAGTCCACCAGTATGACAGAAATGCGTTTCCGTCCAGATTTCCGGGTGCACCTCGGGGTTAATCCCCCAGACTCCCTGATGCATTCTACCGCATAGCAACCCGAAAACAATCAAAACGCTCGGAGTCTTCTCCGGCTAAAAAAATGCACAGCAAATCATCACCGATCCAGACCAACACGTCCGGGTAGGCTTCACACATCATGCTTATGTCCGTACTACGATTCCGGACTCTAACAAGGGGGACTTTACATATCTACCCCAAGGAATACCATAACCTTGTCGCACACTCGCGGGAGAGGGATTTTCCCATGCAAAGGAAGAAGAGCTTCACATGCTCAAGAAGAGAATCGTTACCCTTGCGCCTTTCCTCGGCGCCATGACGATCTAGTCGGATGGAACGCACCGTATCGGCCTCGCCTTCGCGGATCCGGACTCGGATCATGATTTGGAGCTCCGAAGCTCCGCCGGTGACCGGATCTTTGGTCTTCCTCCTCCTCCTAGCTCTCCTTTCTCTCTAGATCTTAGAGAGATAAAGCCCAAGTGAAATGAGGTCTTCTAAACCCTATTCCCGGATATAACATGCCAGCAACAGTACTGAACCGTCGGATCCCAAATCAAGAAATCGAACGGCTGCGATTCAACCCAATTTTATAAAATCTGGGCCGAATACGGGTTGCAACACGGCCGTGTGCAAGGCCGTGTCACCCATTCGTCGTCTCGACCGACGCGATAACCAGCACACGGCATTTGACACGGCCTCCGACATGCCCGTGTCGCCTGCGACACAACCGTGTCGATACCCATGTCACACCCCCCGTGTGCAATCGGCCAACACTTGCGACCCGAGAAGGACACGGCCATGCGACACGGCACAAGACACGCCCGTGTCACATGTGACACGCCCGTGTAATGGCCCGTGTTCCTTACTCAACGATCGTTGAGTGGCGTTGAGTGGCTGACACGCCCTGGGACACGCCCGTGTCCCAGGCCGTGTTCACCCCTCGACGACTCCTGCCCGCCAAAACGTCGACCACGCGACCCGTGGCCGAACACGCCCGTGACACGCCCGTGTCACGCCCGTGCACGCCCGTGTCACGCCCGTGACACGACCCGTGACACCTGCTCCAAGTCCCAGACTTGGCTTAAAATGTCGCCCGTCCCTCTTTTGAGTTTCGGGGTGTTACAGACCACCCCACGAGAACGACCGACCTTGAGCGCTGGTGCCTCCGCGTGCGGCCAGCCTCGCGCACAGGTCCCCTTCGCACGCCGCAGTTAGCGCCACCTCCGCACTCGCCACCTCTTCTGTCACCTCCACATTGGCGCCCTCTTGCACAGAACTACCATCTGGACCCTCTCCTGCTCTCCTTGATCTTCTCTCCAGAGTTAAGAAAAATACTAACCTTCTTCGAGGAGGATATGACGACCACAGAAGCTCTCTGAACTCCAAAATCTCTACAACATCGTAAGAGAAGAGCAGAATGGCCCCTCTAATTTATAGGTGTTAGAGTCAAGGCTCATATTGGAAGGCCGTCAAATTTGCAAGATATTTCGTGTTAGATTTTTCTATCTCAAAACAGACAACGAATAATTATCAATCTTTGACTGATATCTCGCAAAGTATGGAAGATAATTTTCTAATGATTGGAGCACACCGGGAGCAGGATTTTTTCATGTTCATCGCTTCGCGGATCATTACTCGCGAAAATTTGAGAGCATTTGATGGGGTCCCCCTTGAAATTTTCTAAGTCAAACCGACAAGACGCAGACCAAGTATGAATTAGATCGACTGGGCGATTACGCGCATTGAAGTGGCAAGCCCCGGGAGCTCCCAAAGAAAAAGTCGAACTCGTGCACGGCAGGGCCGTGCAGGCGCACCCGGCCTGTGCACGGGCGCACACAGTCATCACACGCTCGGTTGCGCCCCGCGATGCCTGTGCGTACGGGTCGCGCATGGCTGGCTCGTGCGGCCGTACTCCACGCGGTCACACACAGCCAGCCCGCGCAGCCGCAGGGTTGAGCCCATGCGCGACCGCACCCCTCGCAGCTGCGTGCGGCTGCAGGGCAGCACCCCCGCGCTACCACGTACCCCGCGACCCGCGCGCGTCAACGGTGGTCGATGTTGCCGCCTACCCCCCCCCCCCCCCCCCCCCGCCTCCCTCTCCCTCCTCCGCCTCAGGCCGCCTCCTGGCACTTTGCCCGGGTCGCCTGAACTGCCCAGGGGGCACTTTCGTCATTTTAGCAAAAATGGTGATCCAGGTGATTGAAACGGAGCGACGTCATTCACCAGCACAAATCACTCCTCGGTGTAATTACGACCTTGAACATCTAGAAAACTATAAATAGGTCTCAAAGCCTTCATTTGAAGACAAGCAACTCCAGAGGCAAGAGAGAGCTCTGAGGTTTTCTGGCGAAATCGTGGACTTAGGCCGATTCTCCGCTCAGGAATTCACTCCGCTCTTCTCCTTGCACTAAGCCTTCAACACGCTTCAAGTCTCGTCAACTGTCTCCACGAGAGCGCTCCCATCAAGACTCCGCATCAACGAGAGCTCCCCCATCAGAAGCTCCGTAGACTTATAGAATTTTCCAGCCGGAACGCTCCCACCCAGGTTCCGCGAGCTTAGCAACATTCCAAGGCCGGAGCGCTTCCATCGAAGCTCCGAGGACTTAGTCGTTTTTCCTCATTTTCTACACCTGTAATGGAGTAGCAGTCTGCCGCCCTCCGAGATCAAACCAAACTCAATAAAACTCCGAGAAACTAGTGAATTTCGGCTCGGCACAGTTTCAGCAACGTGATTTTTCACACTTTCCGGATTTTTCACGTAAAAAGATCTCATCATCAATTCTTCTATTGTTTTGTACATGTAAATTGAAATTTTTATGCTTAATAGTTAATATGTCATGCATAAATCATAATTAATTTAAAATAAAAAAAATTGCAAAATATTTTCACCAATTATTTTTAATTTATTATTATATATTCTCGAGTTCAGCTAAAATTTTAGTTCCACCCCTGTCCACAAGGTCCTTTGTCCACACAGTAGAAAAGCATAGTTCCCAGACTTAGGCTCCGTTCGGGAGGACTTATTTTCAGCGGTCAAGCGGTCACGACCGCACGTACCGGACCTTAATTAAGGCCCGATACATGTCGTCGTGACCGCTTGACCGCTGAAAATAAGTCCCCTCAAACAGAGTCTTAGGCTTTGTTTGGTTTGGGGTTTTGCCGCCTCCGTTTGGAGCAAATGCCGCCGGACGGCGGGTAAACAAACGGGCGCCGAAGGCGTTTGCTCCGTGTGCATCCGCCGGACAGAGGAAAAATCATCAAATCGGATCTTTTCCAGCTCCTCCTTCCCCCCTCTGATTCGACACCTCCATTTAAACCCGCCGGCTCCTCGCGCACCATTCCATCAAACAAACAAAGCCTTAAATGTCAAAATGAAGTCTGGTCCCAAAAATCTCTCCACTTGTGCCATTAGGTGCACTATTTCATGAAAGCTTTAGTTGTCAAATTTGTAAATAGAGAAAAAAAACGTTGATAACAGAAAATAAAACTGAAAGGAGAAAAGAGCACATTTCGGGCAATGATGCCCTCGTGGGCGCTAGAAATTTAAATAAAATCCAACCCAATATACGCAATGCCAAAACACGTGACACCTCCTCGCATGAAATCCTCGTCCAGCTGCCGCCGCCGCCGCCGGCCGGCCGCGTTCCCGAAAAAGGCACTTCCGCTCCGGCCAGGAATCCGACCTGGCAACAACGCTAACGGATTCCGGTTCAGGCTTACCGGGTCCCAAAATCGCACGTGGGGATCTTATGTCAGTCACGTGCCGAGCCATGGAATATTCCCTTTCCCCCTCTCAGTACTGGCCCCCAGCTTCTCCTGCATGAAAGCCGGGAAGTGAAAAACCAGAAACAACCCTCATCTAACTCACCCCAAGTCTGAATTCAACAACAAAAAGAAAACTTTGCTTTGAATCCAAAGCTCAAGAAATTTAAGGCTCCGTTCCCCATGGTGGCGGTCGACGGTCGCAAACATGGGGTTAAACTGTCGTTCGATAACCCGCACACGAGGAATTTCACCTACTTTTATGTTCAAACGGATTAACGAATGACGGTTTAACCCATGCATTTACGACCATCACCGATGTGCCGCAACTTATTTGCTTGGAAGAGTATGGACAAAAATGTCACCGTCATGAAATGTATATTTGGCAAGACAGTGGTTATGACAGCTGTCGAGAAAAGAAAACTAATTTTCAATATAAACACGTTCACGATCACCGCTGCCACGCCAATCGGATTCAATTTCCTTCCTAGCCTGAAACCACTCTTTCCAGGGGAGAGATGGGAGTAATCAACGTTCCATAAGAAACCCGCACCATGCCCCTTCCTCAAGAGATTTTTTGTTGCGTTACACCCACCAGAGGTCAAAGTGTTCGCGCACATTAAACCGTTGGTTACTGCAAAAACAATATGATTGATCGAAATACTATCGTATTTGACAATAGTAACAACATTTTTACAATATCAGATCGTATGACTGTATTTAATCCCGCGCCTATAAAGATAGATGAGAGTAATCCACTTAAAAATTTCTCCCCTCCCTTTATTGAGGTATATTGAAATAGGTGTGACGGGTGTTTAGTGGGTTGCGGTTAGGATCCGATAGGAATCCAATAACCCATAGTCGGGTATTTAGGGTTTACTATAAATACTCATGCTAGGAGCAACGAGTAGATCGTTCCAAACTTGACGGTCACGTCGATGCTTCGAACACATTCTAACACCCTAGACCTCTTTGACGTGCTTGCAAGCGTAGAACGACGTAATAAGCCGATCATCTTCGGTGTTCTGCGCTCAATGGTGTTTCCTCTATTGCACTCCTTTGATGCTCGAAATTCCGCCTTTGTCAACGCTGCCGGCGGGTTAAAAAAAATGGCCAAAAACACATTATTTCTATCATCGGAATGAATTATAAAACAGAAAACATGAAGAATCATTTCAATTTAAGTATGTAATAATTATACATTACATAAGTTAATTAATTCTACAGACAACGGTAATTAAGGGCAAAAAGTAATTAAATATATATATGTACATTATTTTTATGTTGTAGGGCTACAATAAATTAATACATTAACATAAATTAGAAATACATGTCTCTTAATTAATTACAGTTGAACCCCGTCATGAGGGTCTCACATGCGGTGGTGAATGTGCAACACGCCTCCGCCGCCGGCCGTCAACGGCGATCCGTCGAAATCCCGATCATACGAGGCGCAGCAGCTTCCAATTTCGTGGTTGGAGACGACGGAGGAGATCTCGGTGTTGCTGACGCCGGTGTCGTCCTGACTCAGCATGGATGTGTTCGAAAATTGCTCTGCCTTGCAATGCCGCCGAATGGCGGGTACAGGGGGCGGCAGAGCATCCGGCGTGACCTCTTGCGGCAAGTAGCAGCCAGCATCCAAAAAGGGGTTTTGATCATGCCCTTGAATTATCTGCTGCAAATAGTTCTTTCTCGAATCAGCCGGCCAGCCGTCGCCGCCGGCAGCGGAGTTGAAATAAGACGGTATCGGCAGCATGGAGGCCTCCGTTATGGCCTCCCTGAATTGGAAGCTGTCGTGTTCAAACACGCCCGAGTCGGGGACGAAGTTCACCGTATCTATAAGCGGCGGAAGCGTGGGGGAATCGAGTAAGCCATCCGTGTAAGCTGTGTTAACCCTGCCCATGCTATTTGCGTGCATTGGACTCCTCTTTGAAATTACAGTAGTGTTTTTGAGAAGAACTCTGCAAACCACCCATTCATCCTGCACTCATGAAATAATTTGGATCATTAATTAATTTAATTAGGCCATCTATTTTCATTTGAAAGTTTTCGTTTTGATCCATAATGAAAACTTATGTTTGTTTGCAGAATGATTTTGGAGTCCGTTTGAAGTATCCGGTGATCGTCTTCTTCCACAGAGACAATTTCGCTCACTCCTCCTCAAACAGATCAAACGAACGCAAAACCGAAGATCGAACTAGTTCCATTACACGATGGCCCTCTCGGAGCTCCAGCTCCATGTCTTCCAAAACATTCAAAACAGACCTCGCTCAGTCTGTTTTGTGGCGGGGCAATTTCAGTAGAAAATATAGCCCAACAAACCCGAAAATATAGCCCAACGAACCCGAAAATATAGCCCAACGAATGCAAAACCGAAGATCAACCTAGTTCTGTTACCCCTTCGCATACAACGATGGCCCTCGGAGCTCCGGCAGAAGCACCGCTCTCCAAAACCATTCAAAACAGACCTCTCTTGGCCTTATCGTGTTCATTGGGCTATATTTTCGCGCTCGTTGGGCTATATTTCCTTCCCTGCCACAAAACAGACCTCGCTCAGCCTGTTTTGTGGCAGGGAAGGAAATATAGCCCAACGAACGCGAAAATATAGCCCAATGAACGCGAAAAATTTGATTTTTAAAATCTCATAAAGGGAAAACAGAGCAAGCGAATTCAGGCTAAGAACAGAAAGAAAAGGAGAAATAACAAATGAATTGAATACCTTGGGAGATCTGGGAGGGAATTTGCCTTCGAGCCTGAACTCGTGCATCACCCAGTTGGTCTTCTCACCTTTGGGAGCTCTCCCGGTGTAAAAAACCAGAGTTTTTTTCATGCCGACGAGGATTCCACTTCCCCTGTGAATCTCTTTATCTTTTCCGGTGGCCTTCCAGTAGCCGGAGTCCGTTGCTCTGTTGGTTCTCATCCCCGTCGGATACTTCCTGTCTCTTTGACAGAAAAAATACCACTCGCCGGCCTCCCCCATCTTCGCCCTGCCTGCGCAGAATCACACTTTGGATATGTAAAACAGAACAGAACAGAACAGAACAGAACAAAGGCGCCAGCTTTGAGATTGAGATGTACACATAATCTTACTTGGGAGATCCCAGGGCTCGCACTTATTCAAATCAACATCTCCCATGGCTCTTGCGCAGAAGGAGCCATGGCTGAGCACCTTCGGGTAGAGATAGTGGGTCACAATTTCTTCATCGGTGGGGTGAAACCTGAATCCTGGTGGCAAAATCAAGCTTTCTTCCTCAACCAACGAGCTCATGATGTTCGCCGGCGGCGGCGGCGGCTGGATAATCCAGAGATAGAGAGAGAGAGAGAATTTGAGAAATTGATGAAGGAGAAACGAGGGGGTTTGAGAGAAGGGGATTAAATAGACGGGGAGGAGAGGGGGATAATTAATAGTATAATGCGTATTAATTGGAGCAGAGGTGATTGATGATCCGTGTCACTGAAGGCACTTGTTGAACAAGCCGGGGCTCATTTTTCTCTTTAATTATACATGCATTGCTTTATTATCACAGTTATGAGTTTTTATTTTAGGGTTCTTAGTATTTATTATGGGTGATGTTATTCACATGAAATTGTAAAGCATTGTGGCGTCATTTCCCAGAATCATGCGGTTAGAGGAGTGATCATCATGTCCAGGACCAAAGTGTTAGAGATAATGAGTTATATGTCCGCTCGTGTCGGGTCCGACTCGGAACGGGTTATTGGGTTCGTGTCGTTCTAGGGCTACGCTCTACGCTGGAAGTACTATATATACATATTTCAAACTTGATAGGTATACGTAGAATACCTTGAGCGGAGCCAACCCAACATTCTCAAGGTATTCTACGTATACCTATCAAGTTTGGAATAGGTATATATAGTACCTCCAGCGTAGAGCGTAGTCCTAGAATGACATGAACCCAATAACCCGTTCCGAGTCGGACCCGACACGAGCGGACATATAACTCATTATCTCTAACACAAAGAACACGTTAGGCGGTGTGAGACTAAATCATCCCTTTTAACGAGTCGTGACACATGCTCGGACATCACCGTCCATTCCACGTGGCACACTCGACAAAAATGGATAGTCCATTTCTTTACATGGTGGAGATAATTTCTACTAGCTATATCCAACGGATGATATTAATAATTAGATTTGAAAAAGTGATTAAGGATAGTTTGGTCAATTGTAAAAAGTTCATCAATATCACATTTAATACATCCGATAGATGTAGCAGAAATGATCTTTCATCATGAAATGAATAGTATCCATTTTATGTGAAATGAAGAAGATTCTAAACAAACCAAAAAATAGAATTTTTTTTTATAATTAAAATGATTGTATATAGACTAGTTCAAAATGAAAAAAAATAGTATTTTTTTAGGTGATTGTTATTAGCACCGTAGTTTTGGTTAGTTGTACCGCAGTTTTGGCTACTTGCACCACACTTACTCCTAATTTTTCATGTCTTTTGGAAATACGCCTTGTACATGCATTTTTATAAAAATTATCATCACAAAAGTTGAGATCTACAACTTTTGTGTTGAACACTTTTCCTAAAAATACATATACAAGACGTACTTTGAAAATACGCCAAAATTTCGCTCCTTTTAGAAATACGCTTTGTGCATGCATTATTAGGAAAAATGTTCAGTATCGAGATCTACAACTTTCGTGCTGAACACTTTTCCTAAAAATGCATGTACAAGAAGTATTTCAAAAAGATGTTAGCCAAAACTACTGTGCTAATAACAATCACCTATTTTTAATGCATAAAAATATAAAATTCAAGACAGTTGGCAAAAACCCAAAAAATTGTTAGGGCATGGAGAAAGGAGGCTGCGGCTCCGTTTTACGCCGGTGAGGAGCAACCAAACAAGGGAGGGAATGCGATGCTTCACACGAGAAAGAGGGAGAAGTATCGGGTTTTGCACGGGCGGGAGGAGGCATGAAAAAGGGTGGAATGAAAATAGATTTCTTAGGATTTTTATTTGGTTTATGTATTGCCTTAAAAAATATTCTAAATTTTGCCTTTATTAATCATTCACTTATTAATCATTCACTCAGCTTTAAAATATATATATTTGCAAAGTTTATAGCGCTCTTTTTTTCACAGAAAAAACCAGCTTGAAAACCAGCTTTCAACGGTAGTGGAGCAAACTTGCGGCGCGGCCTCGATTTGTGCTTTTTCTACCAAAATCCAAAAGCAGCTTTTTAATGTGATTATATATATATTTTTTTTACTTTATTTTATTTTGGGTAAAAGTAGAAAGAAGAAAAATGGGTGCATGCCTTTTATATGACCACATGCTTAATTAGGGTTTTAGAACTAAATTATTTCAGCGTGTTATTTTTTTTTTCGGTTGTCACCGATCAAATTCTTGCAATTTAGGCTCCATTTGTTTGGGCGTTTCATTGCTTCGTTTTGAGCAAATGCCGCCGGAAGAAGGAAAAACAAATGAACCTCCGGCGGCGTTTGCTCCGTTTCCACCCGCCCCCCTTGAGAAACGCCCCCAAAAAGCTTCGTTTGGAGCAGCCACCTCCCCCCTCCGGTTCGAACACTCCGTTTCCACCCGCCGGATCGACCCGCCACCGCCGAACCAAATGAAGCCTTAACTTTTGGATTTTATGATATTATGCATTTCTAAATTATTTTATTTTGACATTCTGCATTCCGAATTTTTAAAATTGTCACTTTGCATCTCATAGTTACAAATATTTGATACTTTGCGGCTAAAATTTTAGGAGTATTTAGTTCCGGGCATCACCAAAATGCTTATTTTGGAACTTTGCATTCTGAGCTATCTTTTTTTGCTAATTGCAAAGTGCCAAAATAATGATTTTGGGTGATGCCCGGACCCAAATACCATAAAATTTTAGCATTTGAGTGCAAAATGCCGAAAATCTATAATTCGGGGGTGCAAAGTGCCAATTTTAAAAATTCATAATTCAAAGTATCAAAATAGGATAATTTAGGGGTACAAAGTGTCAAAAGGCTGGATTTATGCATAGAGCACCTGAACTTTCATTTTTTTTTGAAAGTGCTGATAAGTAAAGATATAGGAGGTAAAAAAAAAGAATTAATCTTTCAATATAGCAAAATATTGCAAACAACAATAGGTAGTGACTTAGGCTCCGTTTGGGAGGACTTATTTTCACCAGTCAAGCGGTTACAGCCGCATAGGTCCGGTTCATGCGATCGTAACCGCTTGACCGGTGAAAATAAGTCCTCCCAAACGGAGCCTTAGTGTCCTAATATTATTTTCTTTGTTGTGAAACTCAATTCTGTTAAAAACTTAAATGCTAGTTGCCAATTAATGTTGGATTTTTTTTCAAGAAATCCTAAGTCAATAACAACTTCACCTACTATACATTAATTTGAACTTGTTGGATGGATAAGGCAAGTTAATGCTCCATATATTTCTTCTTACATTTGTATCCCTTGGTATTATGGTGCCCTTTGATTAGAATGAACTCCAACAAATTTGGTAGCCTTTATTAAATACTAGTTACAATAGGAGAACCTAGTGATTAAGTTTATTTGATATCTTTGAGAAATGGTGCATATTAATGCCTTAATTATATATCCTAAGTTTTTTTTTGCCATGTGTTGCTTTTATTTTATTCAAAATCTAGCAAATTTGAAAGGCTTATTTGAGATTCTAGCCTTTTTTGTGTGTGTTTTAAGAAAACTTCAGCAGATTTTGTGGGATTCCTAATGAAATTCTAAATAAACTTGAGCACATAATTAAGCTTAGGTTTCTTATAAAATTAATTGTAAATGTTGCTAATTTTTCAAATAAATTTAAGTATTTTTATCTGATGTACTTTTACAACTACTATTTAGGGCATGCATGTTTTCTATTTGTGTTTTAAGCAAACTAGTTTGGGTTTTATTGAAAGCAAGACAAAAATTGTTAGCTTTTCTTACAAACAACTAAACAAATTTAGGCTCCGTTTGGAGGAACTTATTTTCACCGATCAAACGGTTACGATCACATGAACTGTACCTTAATTTATAGTGACGCTTGACAGGTAAAAATATGTCCCCACAAACGAAGCCTTATTGTGTAATGACAAGTTAATATAAATTTATGAAGGAGAATAATGTGTTCACTAGTTACTTTTTTGGTGTTTATGGTTACTTGTTAAGTAAACTATATAGATAATTTCCAACGTCTAGAAGATGCCAAATTATTTTGTTAACTAATTTGTTGTCAAATTTTTTAAAATATCAATGATAATTTTAGGGTGATGTTATATGCAGATTATTATTGGCGACATGCAATTCAAAAAGAAATACAAGTCAAATTAAAAAAAAAATCTTAGAAATCTATGAACTCGTATAAAATTTGGCATGCACATAACCTTTCTAAAATTACACGGCATGCATATAGCTAAAACCAACCTACATATATTTATTGCCTAATTTAACATAAACATGGATACTTCAGTTTTTATACCACTTTTTAATTTCCTTTAATACATACAAAATGTTACACATAGTGTAGGTGTACACATATGATGGAAAATCTACTATTTAAAAGAATTATGTAGAATAAAAAATAAATATAAATGACAATTAGTTTAATTATTTTTTTCCATGCTAAACTATAGTTCTATTAATTTTGGGAATTGTTATACTTTTGTCTATGCACATCACAATTATAGAAAATATTAGGATTTTTTTGGATTTCCGCCTTTTCCTACGCGCGCAGCACGTGATGATTTGTTTCTTCAGCAAGTCCACTCTCACATCTCTTCCTCCCTGAAGTCCTAACTGTAGGCTTAGACCCCAAAACAGCACGTCCTCGGCTCCGATCAGATCTGTAGCCGTTAGTTCCTGCAACGGCGGCAGCCGGCTACCAGGGTGTTACCTTCCCTCTGGGGAACCGCTTATTCAGCCGGCGTGTTCGCCATCAAAGATTTAGTATGAAATTCATTGTAGGAGAGAAAAATGCTATGATATTCAAAGATTTGCGGTGCATCTAATAGTTTTGTGTGCACTTAGCATAGTGCGATGCTTCTAACAAAAAAAGCGCACCTAACAATTCCCTAAACCCTATATTTCAATTTTAGGGTATTCACACAAACAAAAAAACGAACCGAACCGGGTTCGGCTGGCTATGTTATTCCGGCGGGGCCCACGTGGAAAGAATGAAACCTTTCCGATGAGTTGTCCGTAGCGGCTCGCCGGAAAACCGGAGGAGTTGCGGCTGAGATCCCGCTCCGGTAGCGTCTTCTGCTTCTAACCTAGCGAAACGTGTTCGCTTTTAGCTCTGCAATTCTGCTTCCCTTACCCGCCAGTTCTTCTCCTTAATATATATCCTACTTAATAATTTCGAAAAAAATAATAATAATAAAAAAACAGTTGTTTCCATGAATCCGTCCGTAATTTGCGGTAAATACATTGCAGCTTCGGCGAATTATGCATTCGAAAAACATTTGGAACATTAATTGCAGTGATAATATTAATAAAATTATTGCAAATTCCGGCCAGCTGCTTCCGCCCACAGTAAATGCGTGATTATTGAGCCAATTAGGGCAGACACAGGCCGCCGTCGGAAGACGAAGGCAGACGGCAACGGTAACCGGACAGCCGAGTTGATATGCATGTGGATCCCGCCGGCAATTCGCACTTTTCGACGACAATCTACGGGCGGGCGAAATTATGACTCGGATTCTCTGGAGTTCCTCCTCGGATCCAACGCGCGAGAATCCCTGAACTCCATCAATCATTGGGCTAAACAAAATTAGTCACAAAAAAATCATAAAGTAAAAATAACTTTAAATCTTAAAAACACGGAGGTTCTCACGCGTTGGATTGAAATCCAACGCGCGAGAATCCTCTAACTCCAACCTGGAGTTGTCCGTACAAACTCCGGGGGATCCGAATTTCGAGATTATTGGGGTCTGAATCCTGGATCCAAATCTGAATCCGGGATTCACGGATTTGCGACACATGTCCTTTTATATTAAAAAATTCTTTCCGACGAAAATCACCCTGCCGAGATGTCGTCGCTGAGATGTTTGTTGCCCTCTCCCAAACCTCTTAAATCACAGTTTTTCAGTGCAGAGATGTCACCGAGATGTTGTTCAGATGTCACTGAGTTATCATCAAGACGTTATCGCTGAAACGTATGATGGGGCCGAAGCCACTTAAATCACATTTTCAGTGCTGAGATGTCACCGAGATGTTGTCCCTGAGATATATGATTCCCCACAAGCCTCTTTAATCACAGTTTCAGTGTAGAAATGTCGTCGAGATGTTGACACGATGTAACTGTGATGTGGCCGAAGCTGTGGTCGACAATGGGCCAACAATGTCAAGAAGCAAAAACACAAGTAGTGCATGAATTGAAGGTGTGGCCCAGAGATGTCGTTGAGATCTTGCGTAGACGTTCTAAATAAAAAACACTCAAAGTCAAAATTTTAATATAAAGAAAGAAATACGTGTAATACATCTATGAATCCCGGATCCAAATTTGGATCTCGGATTCAGACCCAAAAAAACAGCTATTATTTTTGTATATGCTGAGCGTATATTATATAGGTTCGGAATCCGGCCGGAAAGTCGGGGCTCTCTTAAAATTCGACCGATCCTATTTTATTAGGTGACTGTTATTAGCACTGCACTTTTGGATATTCGCACTTGATTTACTCTTAATTTTTCACGCCTTTTGAAAATACTCCTTGTACATGCATTTTTAGGAAAAGTGTTCAACACAAAAGTTGTAGATCTCGACGAGATCTACAACTTTCGTGTTGAACACTTTTCCTAAAAATCCATGTACAAGGAGTATTTTCAAAAGGCGCGAAATCTGAGCGTATTTCTAGAAATACGCTTTATACATGTATTTTTAGGAAAAGTGTTCAACATGAAAGTTGTAGATCTCTTGTGTTGAACACTTTTCCTAAAAATGCATGTACAAGGAGTATTTTCAAAAGGCACGATAAATTAAGAGTAAATAAAGTGCGAATATCCAAAAGTACAGTGCTAATAACAATCACCTTTTATTAAAATGTCTTTTTGACTGGTTGTCCGATCCGCTGATAGAACAGCTAAGATCTCACACGCACTAATCAAATATAAACTTAAAAAAAAAAAAAAAAAAAACCGAACGCGTAAGGCCGTCAACAGTGGCCGGGCCGCCCAGTGGATATGCGCGCGGGTCCCGCCGGCAATCCGCATTTCCGACGACAATCTACGGCGAGGAAGGGAAGAGTACGAAGCTCGCGAATTATAAATATCCAGCAGTCTCTTGTCGGAAGCAAATATTTTCGCACGATGACGTCACACAATTGCATCAGTTTTTGTTTTCGAGATTTCTATTTTCCCGAGGCTTTATAGACAAGTCTCCAACTATTCATGCATGTGTGTTGAATGTGGATTCAATTTTCTAAAGAAAAAATATATATATATATATATATATATATAAATTTTTGGATTCCTAATTGAATATTTATGAGATGATTTATTAACGATAATCGCAGTGCTACGGTTCTCCTCCCCGCATTGCTAGGGTTCGGCCCGATATCCTCCTCCCTTTCGCGATTCTGTAAAAATTTATGATTGGAAGTCGAAAGTGGTCGCAGGAACACTCAATCACACCAGAAGGCAAGTAGTAATCAGCATAACAGAAGCACAAGTCATAAATTGGAATTCAATATGATTTACATAGCGAGACATACATTGCGAGACATGATTTCGCCAATGTACCTAAGGAAAAAAGAAAAATACAACTGTAGATGAAGAAGAAATCGCGTGGATAGAAACTGAAATCGCACGAACTGCTCAAGCCGCAAACCCTGTCCGCCAAGACCGGCTAAGTTGTATGTCCGCAACTAGCCGTGCGGATTGCCTGTTATTGAATGCTGGACTTTGAACAGAACCCGTTGATAGACCGGGCGAACTCCAAACTCTATCTGCAACCCCGAGTAAGGTGACTTCAAGTCGCAGAGATCGTGACCTAATGTTATTGGTTGATTGTTAACCGCGAACTGTTCTACACTAAGCTTCCACTAGTTGTCTAGCCGCCTGATGCTAGTAGCACAACCTGCACAGATAGCCAACCTCACTTAGTCGCGCCGGTTAGAAAAACGTAACTGCAAGTTTTAAGCACGAGCTGAGTTCTCGTTGTTCGCTGTTATATATGACAAGCCAGAGACTCCTATTTACATACGTTAGGAGGAGTGTCATCATCGCCCATAGCGATAGGAAAATCGTCTGTCAATCCTGCAGCTAGCATCACGTACCCGCACAAAGTGCGAATACAAGCATCAGTCCTCCACTTGAAGAAAGAGATTTCCGCAAGAAGTGCGGACACACCACTGTCTACGAACCAACCCGCAAGATAATGCGGACAACTTTGACAGTCCGCAAAGCTGAGTGGATAAAATCATCAGTCCGCGTGGACTTGATTATTTCAGCCACGCGTCCTGTTCCACCTTGTGCTAATAACGAACTGCTGAACTTCACATCAAATCCACACAATTCGGCAGACTCTGCAACCAGACTGCTCACCAGACGATCTCCGCGAGCTAGGCAACAACCAGACTTGTCACACTCCCTTGACCAAGTCCACAACAAGCAAACTCCGCGGTCTCCAAATAAGCTGAGATACCTGAGAACAAGACTACGCCAATGTCGAATATCAATTCTAGTCCGCATAATTGCAGACCACTCCTACCCATACAACACGGTCTCCATGTGACCAACAGACCAAGTAACTATGCCAAACTCCACTATCTCATCACCAGACCGCAAACACAAAAGATAGTCAGAATCGGCGAGCTCGAGATGAGTCCCCAAGAACAACATGTCGGACTTGGCGAACTCTAGATGAGTTCGCCACAACCGCAGTTAGACAACCCTAACTGCCCGTTTACTTCACCAAGGATGCTTGCTGATCCAGGACGCTAGAGGAAAGAAGAGGTCAACCCGGCTATCTGCTGACCTCAATCTGTCAGGCAACATCGATCTTGGCGAATCGTGTGGTCTGTCACTTCAAGCCGCTCACCTTCATTACCACTTCAATAATTTCAACACACCCCCTTGAAGTGGAAAGTGGAGACCAGCCCGAGCAACCCCCGTAACCGAATAAACAGCTCATTCGACAACGGATTTGTAAATATATCTGGCACATTATCCCGACTCCACACGTAATTAACCATCAAAGATCCTTCCAACGCCTTCTACCGAATGAAGTGATACTCGATCTCAATGTGCTTCGTTTGCGTGTGACAAACTGGATTGTTAATCATTTTAAGAGCACTCTCATTGTCACAGAAAATAAGAGTAGGACTCTGCACCTCCTTATGGATGTCATCCAATAATATCCTAAGCTAGATGACTTCTTGATCTGTCAAGGCTGAAGCCTAGTATTATGCTTTTATAGTGGAGACAGACACCCAATCCTACTTCTTAATACACCATGAGATAACTGCAGATCTCGTGAAGAAGACGTAATCAGACGTCGACTTACGATCATCTGTATCTCCTCCATAATCAGCATCCATATAGCCATGCAGACTGAAGCTCGTGTCCCTCTTATAAAAGAGACCCATCTCTGAGGTAGACTTGACATACTTCAGGATATCTTAAGCTGTTACAAGATGAGGCTTATGCGGCACTACCATATACTGACTAACCCGGTCCACAACATAAGCAATATCTAGCCTAGTGATTGTCAGATATATGAGACTCCCCACGAGAGACCGGAATACCGAAGGGTCTGCAAGAACTCTTCCCTCATACCGCCGAAGTTTCAGACCGACCTCTAGTGAAGTAGAGCTGCTCTTACTCTCCTATATGTCGAATTACTTAACGGTCCACTCCATATAGCCTTTTTGGAAAACGATCACACTGCACTTCCTCCTCTCCACCTCGAGTCTAAGGAAATGGTGGAGCTCACCCAGATTCTTCATATCGAACCAAATAGCTAGCTCAGCCCTGAGTCTAGCTACCTCATCTTCTGAGTCTCTGTGATGATCATATCATCAACATATAACAGAATGAGAACCTAAAGCTCCCCACTCTTCTTAGCAAAAAGAATTAAATCTGAAACTAAAGCGAAGTATCCGTAGAATTGGAGGTATTCTGCGATCTTATCATACCACGTCCAAGGCGCCTACTTTAGACCATAGATGTTGAAACCGAAAAATCGGTCTTTGTGGAGTTCGACTCTTGGGGAAAGGGATGGTCGCGCACCTACTCCGCTCCTACAAGAAAATGACAAGAAAGTGAAGAACAAAGGACTAGACCAAGGGCCCGGCGTGGAGGTCCCACCACAATCCCGGAATATCTCAGAGCGCTTCCCCTCCTTAGCCAAAAGGTCGGGCTAAGGTACCTCAGAAAGCAAGAGAAGACTGGGAGACAAGTGACCTTTCCTGAGGTACCCCTTGGGTCCTATTTATAGAAAACTGAAAACGGCCTGCGAATAGCCTACCTCTGCTGGTCTGAAATTACTGAAGACCCCTTGGGCTGGCCTGCCAACATCCAAGCTCTGCTGTTTAGAGAGGCTAGGGGCAGACCACTGGAGCGGGATGGCCATTGGATCCTCTACTCGACAAGGGCGGCGAATGCGAGTTTGCCGGGCGAGTACCCCGCTTTGGCAAGTGCAGGCTCGGCTCTTACCCCTAGCGAGTCAACGACCGGGCTTAGCTCCAAAAACCCTGAGCTCGGACCGACGATCGCCGAGCTCGGCACGATGATTGCCGAGCTCGGGCTCGGCAAAGGACCCTGTACGGACCATGAGGCGGTCTGGACCGGCCGATCTGGCTTTCGTGGACCCACTCGCCGGATACGGGGTTGTACACAATCCCCTCTCTTTACGAGGTTAGGACATGCTCGGAAAGATACATCCAACCCCGCAGGATTCGACGAGTGGGGGGCATTCATCGGAAAGGAATCTTCTGGTAGGTCCCACGGACAGCTATATATATGTACCCCTGCGCACCTGACTGACCTTTGCCCTTCCTTGAGTTCTGTTAAGATGCCTCTTCCCAAGGAAGTCCTAGAGCGACTCGCATGCTCCCGCGAGGAGATCGCAGCTCAAGCTGCGGGCTTGACCAGCCCAGAGGTTCCTGCTCTCCGATTTGCTGATTTCGGCTCGGCCAAGCGGGCGAAACCCTTTCCTCCGGGGGGCGAACCTATTCTAGCCGATCTTACGGTGGCCTTGGGGGACGGGGCTGGCTCCTCCAATCAGCCGGCTTTCGGTTCCCCTGATAAAAACCTATTGATGCTTTCTTCTGACCGGGTGGATGGTGGCGAGGCATCCACTCCGCGGGCTAAGAGTACTCTTGACAGCTCGCAGAAAAGGGGTTCCGAGGCCAAGGAAACGGACTCGTAGAAGTTAGCGTCGCCGAGTCGCCTCCCTTCTCGGCAACCATCCCCTGATTCCATAGTCGTGGGGGGAGGCGCTGGGCATATCCCTATCCCCGGCTATCAACCCATCCATCAGGAATTTCTGCACGGACGTGGCAAGGACCTGCGCCACTTCTCTCCTCGCGTCAACCCGGAGGAGCCAGGCTCGCGCGGTAAGTCTTCAACCCTATACTCTTCTGTTCTGGGGGTGCCTACTCTTCTAACTGTCTTTCAATTCTTCATGCAGACCCTCTCGGCCGGACTGAGGATGGCGAGTCCGTGGATCGACCTCCTTACTCGCCTCTCCCTTCTCCAGGCGCCCTGGACGCCTTCCTGGACTCTGAACTGGGCAGCCCTGAGCGTGCAAAACGGGAGCGGAAGGTTCTAAAGAAACTGGTGCGCGAGCTCCACGACCTGCGGAAGGACAAAAACAGGCTGCAGTGGGAGTGATCGCGGCTTGCGGATGGGGCGGGGGTCATCTTGGCGTTCGAGGAGGCGTCTTCCTTAGTGCTGATGGATGAGATTGATGAGAACTTGCGGGTGGTGAATAGGAACATAGGGCGGCTTCGCAAGTTTCACGCGCGGCGATCTACGATGGCGGGCCGACGAGACCGGGGAGAATAGAACGGCTCTTCTGTCAGCCGACCAGTATTCTCCCTAGCCCTCGCAAGATCCTCGCGTCTTCATTTTTCCTTACTTGGAACGATTTATCTGTCTGTAATCATTTAAACTAATTTTATGCGACCTCGCATATATATAGATGCATTTTTAATATCCTAGTAAGTGCCTTTTCGGATTCCCCCTTCTGGGGCCAGGCTAACTCGCGGGATTCGGCGAGCAAGAGGTTGCGAGGCGGCGTGAAGGGAACGGGCTGATCAGCCGGCTCTCCCTCGCCCTCGCCCTTCTCTGTCTTTCTTTCTTTTTCTATAAATAGGCCCTTTACCTACCCCCTGGGTACGCTTTTATTGCTTATGAATCCTTGCCTCCTTTCTATCATCCCGAGCTCGCGTCTTCCTTTCGTTTGCGAGAATGGTTAAGACTAACCCTGACGCGGATGGCCGGTCCAAGTGCACCCAGCACTTCATCGACCACTGCTTCTTCGAGGGGCATATCACCGAGGAGGAGCTCGCCGAATTCACGGCTGAATTCGTCCCTCCCGGCTTCCAGGCTCGTAGGCCCGTAGAGCACGAAGCCATTAACTCCTTCCCGGAGGGGGAGCTCGTCTTCCCCATCTCGCACTTTGAGGTGGGGCTGCGCCTCCCCCTCTGGCCAAAGATCCGCTAAATCTTGAAATACTACGGCGCGGTGCCCACGCAGCTGAATTCTAACGCCATCGCTATGATGGTGGCGTTCGCCTGTTTCCTCCGCCGAGAGCGGATTGAGTTCAACCTTATGGTTTTTCGTAAGTTGTTCTCCTACAAGGCCACCCCTGATGGGGTCGCCTACTTCGGCGGATCCCTCATCAAGGTTCGCGAGCTCACGAACAAGAACCACAACTGGATGACCCGGCTCGTCTTTATCAAGGGCGAGCTTAGCAACATCCCCTTCCGTCCCCTGCAGAAAAGCGAGGACATATACCGTCCTCCTTCCCTGTCCGACAGCGACGCCCACCTCCATAAATTTTTCCTCCACCAAGACTTCGAGGTCGCCTACCTCCGCCGCGGCCTCGAATCGCTCCAACCCGTTCTCCCTGGTGAAGGTATACCTCGCCTTGTCTCCTCGCAAACTTTGTAAAAGTAAACAGCATTTCTGATCAAGCCTTTTTTCTGCAGGGGAGCGGCTTCTGCCGGAGCACCCGCCGTTTGCTGACCCGGGGATATTTTCAGATCCCCTGGAGCTGGCCCGGGCAGCGGCAGCGGCCTGCCGAGATGAACAAGCGCGAGGTCAACCCCCCGACAGGAAGCGCTTGGAGCTCGGGGGGTCAAGCTCGCGCCCTGATCCTCCGCCCCCGAGGAAGAAGGCTAAGGTGGTCTCGCGGGCGCGGCTGCAACACCCTTCGTCGCCCGTAAGATTTATGAGCTCGCCGGAGGCTTTTTCCGATGAGCCTCCGATGAGTCCGCTGAAATAAGTGTCCTCCCCCCGCGGGGAGAAGAAGAAGAAGGAAAAATGGCCTTCCCCCTCAGATTCCGTCGAGGAGGTCGTCCTTCGCGAGCCCGGCCTGCCGAAGGATCACCCCCACTTCGGTAAGGGAGGAATAAACAAGGACATGGCCGGCGAGCCTATTCTAAAGTGGGATGAGGGGGCCCACCGAGTCTCCATCTCTACTCGCGCCCCCTCCCGGGGAGCTCGCCGGCCTCCCACTGGCCATGCCTTTGCCCTCGGCTTCGGCCTCTACGGTCGCGATAGTGTCGAGTCGTACAAGAAGCTAACCCCCAGCCAACTCGGCCATGAGGGGTTGCAAGCCCACCTGCGGTCATTCGAGCTTCATCATATGATGGTCCGTCGTGGCTTCCAGCTCAGTAACGCCCTGCTGACCGCCGAGCAGGAGCGCGACCTGGCGAAGGAGAGTGCAGCTGACGCGGAAAGACGGTTCGGCGTTGTCGACGCTCTACTCGCCAAAGCTGCTGGCAGCTTGGTAATCACTGGATACCCATGCTCATCTCACTTAGAAGAGATTCTTCTTTCGCTTACTCTGAACTCTGGTTTCGCAGGATGCCGAAGCTGCCAACGCGCTGCGAGGCGAGGTGGCTCAGCTGCAAGCTCGGCTCGCCGAGCGGGAAGCTCAGCTTATCGAGCAGGAGACGCGCTCTTGCGAGCAAGAGGTTGTTGCTGTCCAGCTGAGGGCGGAGGTGGAGGTGTTGAAGGAGAAGAACAAAGGGCTCCACAGCGAGGTCCTCCGCCAGGCCGAAGCTCTTCTTCCTCCGGGCGTCAGCGAGCTATCCGTCCCCTTCAGGAGGCCTCGGGTATTTGGCGAGGCTGATGTCTCGGAGCGGCTGCGAGTCAACTTCATCGAGTCTGCCGAGTGCCTCCTAAAGGCCATGAGGAGGACAGGGATTTTGGTGAAAGGCTGCGAAGAGGTCGCCATCCGGGATCTTCTACCGACCTTGTTCCCACCCAGCCCGTATAGCGAGAAGGAAGATAGCTTCGGCTCGCTCTTCGCGGGGGTGAGAGAAAAGGACGCTCAGCTCGATGGCGAGGAGGATCGTTGTTCAGGGGAGGAAGATGCGAGCTGACCGGGCTCCTCCATTTTACTTCTCTCTTGTATCTTGCTTAGGCAAGCATCACCTTGTAACTGTAATAAAAAAGAAACAATTTTTGCATAATTTTTCCGTCTCCTTTTTATGCTTACTTGCGACGTTGTACCCACTGATAACTTCCCAAAAAGAAGTTATCTAGTACGTCATTTTGATTTAATAATCATCATATTGAGAAATAAATGAATTAAATAAGGAAAAATATGAGTAAATTCATATTTACTTTATTTGTGGTTAATATATCTAATTTTTCATTATTTTCTTACTAGAAATGCTGAAAAAATCGATCCGGAGAAAAAAAGCTGGATTTGTTTTTGGACTGCGTAGGTTGTTGCAACAACCTGAAAAAGTTGTTGCAACAACTGCTGGACGGATTTTGATTTTTAAATTCAAATTTTATGCCAAAATAAAAACTGAAAAGATGCAACTTTTGGTAGAGGACTGTACGTTTTTAAGAATATAATCTCATACCATATGGGGATTGGATTATGATTGGAGGGAGAAACTTGAGAGCATCATCTTGGAGATTGCTTGGAGAGGAAGAACTAGCTAGGGTAACCCGGATCTTGGAGAAGGACTGCTTGAGGCTGACTTGGAGAGCAATTTCCTGCACTATTTTGAATCCTTTCATCATGTGCTGTAAGATCTTTCTTATTTTGTGGTGTTCTTCCGCAATCATGAACTAAATTACATTGGTCTTGTATGAAGAAAGTACTCTGTTTGTTTTGATGGTGTAGTTTTCTTATGCTAAGTTTGTTTGATAAAAATCTTCTTTGTGCAACTTTTAAATTTATTAAAGAAACTCTTTGTTTTGTCTTCATCTTCTATTTTGCATCGAGATTCGAGAGATGAGAGGCGAAATTTAGGTTGAAGGCTATCTTCTGTCACCGTAAGAATCGAGAGACGAGCGGTGTAGATCTTTTTAACTAAGAGTTTTTATTTCACCCTTCTATTGTATTTCGAGATTCGAGAGAGGAGAAATACAACTGCTCATAAGTTCACCATAGTAAAGAAGAGAGGAAGAGATTCCCTCCTCTTGCTAGCAAATCCGATTTTTACTCATAAAAATATTTTTTTCAATCTTCCTAAGTTAGAGATAACTAGGGGATGATAGGATATTAAGATTTCCGAGATTCAAGAGATGAGAATTTCTTCTTTCAAATCGTTGCAGGATAGTTTGGTCAAACATTCTTACTAAACATTAGTTTCAAGTACTATTTCAACTCACATAGGAAATCTAAAATACAAGACTTCTCTCTCCACTGATAAAAAGTATCTTTTTAGTTCGTATAATTAGTTTAAATCACTGTTTAGTATTTTCATCACTATTCCAAATCATTTCATTAGATCTGCTTGAATTTGAAGAAACCGGGTAGCTAGTAGTTGTAAGCACTAAAGTAATCACTTCTCCGTGGGAACGATCTCACTCACACTTTATTACTTGAGCGACGCGTGCACTTGCGTTTAAGACATTTTACCGCGTATTAAGTTTTTGGCGCCGTTGCCGAGGAAGTGCAACGAATTTAGTGTTTTTATTATAATATTAGCGATCCTTAGTATTTGGAGGTCAAACTTTTATTTTGCTTTAAGTCTATTTGTCTTTATTTTCTTGCACTGCCTTCTTAATCTGCTAGTGTATGTCTAGGTATCGTCCAGTTGAATTAATACCGTTAAATTCAGAAATCGAGCGAACCTGTAGACGTAATAGAAAATCAACTAGATTGGAAAATTTGAATCAACTCAACATGAATAATCAAAACAATGATGCTGAGGTTCATCAAGAGGGACATGACTTAGGCGGCCAAGTAGAGCATAACGGGCACCCAATGTAAAATAGGAGAACATGCCGTGACTATAATATGCCTTTTAGGGGAGGGGTACAATTTAGTATCGCTAGGCCCGCTGTAGAAGCTAATAACTTTAAAATTGATTCCACGGCTATACAACTTGTCCAGAATAATAAGTTTAGTGGCCATAACCATGAAGACCCTAACTCTCATCTAAGAATGTTCATAGAAATCTGTGACACATTCAAGATTAATGGCGCATCTTAATAAGCCATTAAACTACGATTATTTCCTTTCTCTCTAGAAGGGAAAGCAAAAGATTAGTTGAACTCGTTGTCTAATGGGTCTATTACTACTTGGGCTATATTGGTTGAAAAATTTTTGGCCAAATATTTCCCCCCATCCAAAACTGCTAAATTAATGAGAGATATTTCTACGTTCATGCAAGGTAATGGAGAAACCCTCTATGATGCATGAGAGCGTTTTAAGGAACTATTAAGGAGATGCCCCCACCATGGATTGGCCGTCCACCAACAAGTATGGACCTTTTACAATGGCCTTCAGACATCTACGATGATCCAAGTAGATGGAGCCGCGGGAGGGTCTTTTATGAATAAATACCCGGAAGATGCATATGGAATCTTAGAAGATTTATCTTCTAACAACTATCATTTAATTTATCGGCAAGGACATTCTTCTGCCACGGCGGGTTTGTACCAAGTGGACCAATTGACGTCATTTGCAGCCCAAATGACGTCTCAATTCAATTCTATCAACAAGAGGTTAGATGCTTTGACGATTAACCAAAACCAAATGACCCCACAAGTTAATAACATAATCACTCCCACGGTCACACCTAATCCTACTCTAACAATTGAACAACTTGTAGGTAACAATGAAGAAGTAAACTATATTGGAGGTCATTATAAACAAAATCAAAACTCTTATCCAAACCATTACAATCCCGAATGGAGAAACCATCCAAACTTCGCTTGGAAGAACAATTCTGGTTCTACTCCACCGAATTTATTTAATACTTATCCTAATTCTCAACATCAAAATCATCATCCCAACCAAGCGGGACCTTCTAGAAAAGTAACTGACGACTTTATTATGGAGTCAATTTAAAAGAATGAAGCACGTTTCACTAGTTTGGAGGGTTCAATGCAGATGATTGAATCACAATTAGGGCAAATAGCGTCCGCTTTGAGTATGAGACAATACGACACACTTCCTACGGATACCACACCGAATCCTAAGGGAGATAATAATCATCAATGTAAAGCCGTTACATTACGGAGTGGAAGGGAGTTGCTAAGTGAACAAAATAATCAACTTGAGAATAAGAGCGGTCAGCAGAGTGTGGAGAATTACTTCCCTAATAAGCTTAAGGAAAAATTCACCCAAGAGTTCAATAATAATGATGAAGAAGTAGAGGTCATAGGAGAAGACATACAAGGCAAGAATGTGATATCTCCAAAAGTAAAAGAAAACACAATTATTTACCCACCTCCACCCTTCCCTCAAAGGCTAAGGAAGAGTAAATTAGATCAACAATTTCAAAAAAATTTAGAAAAATTCAAGAAACTGCAAATCAATATACCCTTCGCTGAAGCCTTAGAACAGATGCCAAGTTACGTCAAGTTCATGAAAGATATATTAAATAAGAAAAGGAAGTTTGGTGTAAATGAAACAGTAGCACTTACTCATGAGTGTAGTGCAATCCTCCAAAATAAATTGCCACCCAAGTTAAAAGATCCTGGAAGTTTCACCATCCCTTGTTCTATTGGATATCAATTTGAAGGAAAGACCTTATGTGATTTAGGCGCAAGTATAAATTTAATGCCTTTATCAATATATAAGAAATTGGGATTAGGGAAAATTACCAAAACTTCACTAACATTACAATTGGCTGATAAAACGCTCACCTTTCCAAAAGGGGTTGTTGAGGACGTTTTAGTTAAGGTGGAAAAATTTATTTTTCCGACAGATTGTGTAGTATTGGATATGGAGGAGGATAAAGAGGTACCTATTATTATAGGAAGGCCTTTCTTAGCAACAGGGAGAACTTTGATTGATGTTCATAAGGGCGAGTTAACCATGAGGGTTAACGATGAACAAGTTACCTTTAACGTTCTCAAAGCAATGAAGTACCCTGATCGAGAAGAAGACCTTGTGGAGGAGGTAAATAACATAACATTACTTGATTGTGAGTCGTATTATGAACATGATAGTGATGATGAGGACTTATCATCCTCATTGAATTTTGATGAGACTTCTGATGAAGACAAATAAACACAAGAGTGTGTACATCTTTGTGAAAAAAACTCATTTTCCTTTCACAGACCGGAACCTCTAGACATGCCAGAAAAATCACTAACAGATAGACCCTCCATTGTCAATCCGCCCACTTTGGAGTTGAAACCACTTCCTGAGCATCTCTCTTACGTATTTTTGGGAGAGAATGATACATTACCATTCATTGTTAACTCCAATTTACTACCAGAACAACATAAGAAATTACTAAATCTCTTAAAGCAATATAAATTAGCCATAGGATGGACTATAGCGGACATTAGAGGAATTAGTCCTTCATTATGTATGCATAAAATTCTTCTAGAAGAATCTTACAAAGAATCTATAGAGCCTCAACGACGTTTTAGCCTACCTATGAAAGAGGTGGTGAAAAAAGAGATCATAAAGTGGCTAGATGCAGGAATAATATACCCCATCTCTGATAGTTCATGGGTCTCTCCGGTCCAATGTGTTCCTAAGAAAGGGAGGATGATCGTAATTAAAAATGATAAGGATGAACTAATTTCAACTCGAACTATCACGGGATGGCGCATATGTATGGACTACCGAAAGCTAAATAAGGCAACTCGAAAAGATCATTTCCCTTTGCCTTTTGTTGATCAAGTTTTAGATAAACTATCGGGTAATGATTTCTTTTGTTTCTTAGACGGGTATTCTGGATATAATCAAATTACTGTAGATCCGGAAGACCAAGATAAGACAACTTTCACATGTCCTTACGGAACATTCGCTTTTAGAAGAATGCCATTCGGTCTGTGTAACGCGCCGACCACTTTTCAACGATGTATGATGGCTATATTCTCAGATATTATGGATAACGGCATAGAAATCTTTATGGACGATTTTTCCATCTTTGGAAAAACATTTGATCAATGTTTGAGCTGTTTGGAAAAAGTACTTTCTCGTTGTGTTGAAACTAACCTGGTATTGAATTGGGAAAAATGTCACTTCATGGTGCGCAAGGGAATAGTGCTCGGGCATCATGTATCAAAAGAAGGATTAGAAGTAGACAGGGCTAAGATTGAAGTTATCGAAAAATTACCCCCTCCTAAGAACATAAAAACACTACGAAGTTTCCTGGGACACGCAGGTTTCTATAGAAGATTTATTAAGGATTTTGCTAGAATTGCTAAGCCTTTAAGTGGGTTATTAGAAAAGGATGTAAAGTTTCATTTTGATGATCACTGTCTAAATGCCTTTAATGAACTTAAAACCCGGTTAACGACGGCACCAATTGTAGTGGCCCCTGATTGGGGAGAGCCCTTTGTGATTATGTGTGACGCTAGTGACTACGCCGTTGGCGTTGTGTTAGGACAAGTGCGAGAAAAGGTTTTTCATACCATAGCATATGCTAGCAAAACTTTGATCGAGGCTCAAGTTAATTACACCACTACTGAAAAGGAATTATTAGCCGTGGTGCTTGCCTTTGAAAAGTTTAGGTCTTATATTTTATGTACTAAAGTTATCGCATTCACCGATCATGCGGCTATTAGATATCTCATGGAAAAGAAAGATGCTAAACCTAGGCTAATTCGTTGGGTTTTGTTATTACAAGAATTCGACTTAGAAATCAAGGATAGGAAAGGTGTTGAAAATCCGGTAGCTGATCATCTCTCAAGGATTGAATCCCCCAATTCATCGTTCCAATCAACAATTGATGAAAGGTTCCCTGATGAAAGTATTTTTGCCATTTCTGAACATTCATTACCCTGGTACGCAGACTTCGTGAATTATTTAGTGAGTAGAATTCTTCCACCTGATCTGCACTTTCAACAAAAGAAAAGATTTTTACATCAAGTCCGATCCTACGTTTGGGATGAACCATATCTTTTCAAAATCGGAGCGGATGGCATGTTAAGACGTTGCATCCCGGAGGGAGAAATGAAGGCTATATTAGAAAAATGTCACAACTCCCCTTATGGAGGTCATTTTAAAGGGGACAGGACAGCCATGAAAATATTAGAAGCCGAATTCTTTTGGCCCAGTTTATTTCGAGACGCTAGAGAGTTTGTCAAACAGTGCGATCGTTGTCAAAGGTGTGAAAATATTAAGAAAAGTGATTCTTTACCAATGAATACAATTTTGGAGGTTGAACTGTTTGATGTATGGGGCATAGATTTCATGGGACCTTTTGTGAATTCAAACGGTAACATATTTATACTCATAGCTGTCGATTATGTCTCTAAATGGGTTGAAGCAATCGCCACTACCAAAAATGATGCTAAAATAGTTTTACACTTTTTAAAGAATTATATCTTTAACCGGTTTGGCACGCCAAGAGCTATCATAAGTGATGGCGGAAGCCACTTCTGCAATTATCAATTCGCTGAGCTTCTAAGGAAGTATGGAGTCAAGCATAAGGTAGCTTTGGCATACCATCCTAAAACTAAGTGGCTGGCAGAAGTTTCTAATCGGGAAATAAATAATATCCTCGCAAAGACTGTTAGCATCAATTGCAAAGATTGGTCCCAAAAGCTTAATGACGCATTGTGGGCTTATAGAACTGCGTATAAGACACCAATTGGTCTAACCCCCTATAGGTTAGTATTCGGAAAAGCATGTCATTTGCCTTTAGAGCTAGAACACCGAGCCCATTGGGCTATCAAGAAGATTAACTTTGATTACCAAGATGCGGGAAAGCAAAGAATTTTACAATTACATGAATTGGAGGAGATTAGGATGAATGCTTACGAGAGCTCAAGGATTTATAAAGAAAAAATGAAGAAGTGGCACAACCAACGTCTGAACAACAAGCATTTCGAGCCCGGGCACTTAGTTTTATTGTTCAACTCTCGCCTCAAATTATTCCCCGGAAAACTGAAAACTCGTTGGTCGGGACCATTCCGATTGAAAGAAGTACACTCGTACGGCACAATCACCTTAGTTAATGAGCAAGACAATTCTGAATTTCAAGTTAATGGTGAGCGCCTAAAAATTTATCGGAACGGTGATAATGAACGATTGGTGTCGTTCATTCATTTAAAATAATGAAAAAAAAATTAGCGGAAGACGTCCGATCGGGACGTTTTAAACGAGGCGCTGGGTGGGAGGCAGCCCATCTCTTTTTATCATATCTTAATATATATATATATATAATTTAAATAATTAAAATATATGTGCTTGATTCATTAGTATAGTAAAAAAAACATTTTATTTATGAATGAATCAAAGCCATAATTATAATTGTCTTATAAAACAAAAAAATAAGCTACAAAAAAAATATATATTTTTTAAAAGGAGAGTGAAATGGGCGGATACTGCACATTATATGCAGAGAAAAAAATGTTGCAACGACCTGAAAGGGCCGTTGCAACACTTTTGCTGCTGTCCGCCTCTTAAGTAGGATAGGAAATACCGGTTCAGTTGAACCAGTATTTGGCGGTGCTCTGGCCGGTCCATTGTGACAAACCAAAGGTTTATAACGTTTTAAAATATATATATATATAAATAGAAGAGAAAAAAAAAACCGGCTCAATCTTCACCCCCTCCCCCCTTTTCCTAAAACCCTATAACCCGCATCTCCACGGGTTTGCAGCACAGACGACAGTAGCGGTGACATCTCCGCATCTCCACGGTTTCGAAGAATATGGCGGCGGCAGCTGCTCCACTTCCCGATGGTTTTGCTGCAAACCTGTTGCTGCTCCCTGCCTCGAGAATCACCGCCGCCGCTGCTCCGTGCTGGTGTCGCGCGACAATAGGGAAGCGGCCCTGCTCCAGATTTCATTCCGATGGCTACTACTGTGCAGTTGTTAAAAATTATTGGGAGAATACTGAGGTATAACTTCTAACTCTAGACTTAACATGGGAAACTAGATTATTGTCCAACTATTTGAGATTCAATTTTCAATGTGTGTGTTATGCTTAGTCTGAATCATGGCGTCAAAGCAAAAAGATAAGGGAAAAGGTAAGGAGGTTCCTAGGAAAAATGTCCGATTTCTGACTGAGAATGCTCGACAGCGTTTTGAAACCCTCAGGACAACACCCTTCATTTATGAGCGAGGGTTTAAGATGGAAGCTCGGGCTTGGAATATGAAATATGTAAACCAAATTAGGGCTCTCCAATGGGAATCATTTTGTCACCCTAGGACTGAGGCAATTTTGTCATGGGTGTATGAATTCTATGCTAATGCTAGAGACTCAAATGGGGAGAAGGTGTTTGTGCGGGGAAAAAGTGTTGAATTTTCGGCCAAAGTAATCAACGATCTCTTTGACTTGGATGACACTACTCAAGATGGTTATGCAAATATTTTGTCGAGCGTTTCTATAGAAGAAATGATGGCGGTGGTTTGTTGTACACCTGAATCGGAGTGGGCCAGTCAGTCAAGAAAAACCTTGCGCGCAACATGTTTAAATCGTGAAGCCAAGGTATGGCTCCTGTTCATCAACGCAGGGGTTATGCCGACACGACATCTCAACACGTTGACGATAGATAAGGTTGCCCTTATTTATAGCATCTTGAAGGGTATAAAACTGAATATGGGAGAACTCATTTCTACACTTATAAAGCAAAAGTTCTGAATTACATATTATGGAATGATATTTGGTTTGCGAAATGGTAATGATTTCTAAGATAATCATCGTGCCCATGTGATATATTTGTGTGACTTTTGTTGCACTCGTTGATTCTAACACAGATATATCTCATGACAATAATTATGTACACTTTGAGGATGAAAGTTATGCAGGCTAGATTAAATGTCTGAGTTGCTGTATGAAGAGAGTACCATGAGGCCGGCAACAAGAAGCAAAGGACAATTACTACGCTACATCTACTTCAGGGGAGTTACTCTAATTTTAATTTTCTTTATCCTTTAAAATATTTTCCTTATTACTATCAATAAAATAACGTACCCTCATGTTAAGAAACACATCTTTGTTAGGGACTAGCAAACGTTTAAGTGTGGAGGTGTGATAACTTCCCAAAAAGAACTTATCTAGTACGTCATTTTAATTTAATAATCATCATATTGGGAAATAAATGAATTAAATAAGAAAAAATAAGAGTAAATTAATATTTATTTTATTTGTGGTTAATATATCTATTTTTTCATTGTTTTCTTACTAGAAATGCTGAAGAAATCGATCCGAAGAAGCAAAGCTGGAATTGTTTTTGGACTGTGTAGGTTGTTGCAACAACCTGAAAAAGTTATTGCAACAACTGCTGGACGGATTTTGATTTTTAAATTCAAATTTTATGCCAAAATAGAAACTGAAAAGATGCAAATTTTGGTAGAGGGCTGTACATTTTTAAGAGTATAATCTCATACCATATGGGGAATTGGATTATGATTAGAGGGAGAAACTTGAGAGCATCATCTTGGAGATTGCTTGGAGAGGAAGAACTAGGGCAACCCGGATCTTGGAGAAGGACTGCTTGGGGCTGACTTGGAGAGCAATTTCCTGCACTATTTTGAATCCTTTCATCATGTGCTGTAAGATATTTCTTATTTTGTGGTGTTCTTCCGCAGTCATGAACTAAATTACATTGGTCTTGTATGAAGAAAGTACTATGTTTGTTTTGATGGTGTAGTTTTCTTATGCTAAGTTTGTTTGACAAAAATCTTCTTTGTGGAACTTTTGAATTTATTAAAGAAACTCTTTGTTTTGTCTTCATCTTCTATTTTGCATCGAGATTCGAGAGATGAGAGGCGAAATTTAGGTTGAAGGCTATCTTCTGTCACCGCAAGAATCGAGAGACGAGCGTTGTAGATCTTTTAAACTAAGAGTTTTTATTTCACCCTTCTGTTGTATTTCGAGATTCGAGAGAGGATAAATACAACTGCTCATAAGTTCACCATAGTAAAGAAGAGAGGAAGAGATTCCCTCCTCTTGCTAGCAAATCCGATTTTTACTCTTAAAAATATTTTTTTCAATCTTCCTAAGTTAGAGATAACTAGGAGATGATATGATATTAAGATTTCTGAGATTCGAGAGATGAGGATTTCTTCTTTCAAATCGTTGCAGGATAGTTTGGTCAAACATTCTTACTAAATATTAGTTTCAAGAACCATTTCAACTCACATAGGAAATCTGAAATACAAGACTTGTCTCTCCACTGATAAAAAGTATCTTTTTAGTTCGTATAATTAGTTTAAATCACTGTTTAGTATTTTCATCACTATTCCAAATCATTTCATTAGATCTGCTTGAATTTGAAGAAACCGGGTAGCTAGTAGTTGTAAGCACTAAAGTAATCACTTCTCCGTGGGAACGATCTCACTCACACTTTATTACTTGAGCGACGCGTGCACTTGGGTTTAAGCCATTTTACTGTGTATCACCCACACGTGTGATATCTCCTTAGGCGGTCCTGCCGAGTCCGACCTCGTCTATAGAATGCTTGGGAGAACTGTTCCCCCCCTTGGGTCTGAAGCGGGACCAGGAATTCCTTAGTAACGAGCTGGAGTGGGTAGGGTATCCCGAGTTTGCCATCTTGGCTGGCGAGCTCGCCCCTGGGTGCTTTCTCGGGCCAACTCCCGGGCTCAGCTCTAAGGTCATCACGACATCCACTGAAGTTCGGTCGCATCAGCTAGGTGGAAGTCTGGAAGGGGAGTGATGAGACCTAACCCCAGAGTGAAAAGACTTAAAAACATTTGCCTTTCCCGGGTGCTACCACCGGGCCAATCAGCTAGGTGAGAGCCTGAGGGCGGGTGTTGAACATCCTCTGGGCTCAGCCCCAGGGTCATAGCGATGTCCATCGAAACTCAGCCGTGCCAGCTGGGTGGAAGCCCGGCAGAGGAGTGACGAGACCTAACCCTAGAGCGAGAAGACTTAGAAACATTTGCCTTTCCTGGGTGCTACCACTGGGCCAATCAGCTAGGTGAGAGCCTGAGGGCGGGTGTTGAACATCCTCCGGGCTCAGCCCCAGGGTCATAGCGATGTCCATTGATTCTCAGCCGTGCCAACTGGGTGGATGCCTGGCAGGGGAGTGACGAGACCTAACCCTAGGGCGAGAAGACTTAGAAACATTTGCCTTTCCCGGGTGCTACCACCGGGCCAATCAGATAAGTGAGATCCTGAGGGCGGGTGTTGAACATCCTCCGAACTCTGCCCCAAGGTCATAGTGATGTCCATCGAAACTCAGCCGTGCCAACCGGGTGGAAACCTGGCAGGGGAGTGATGAGACCTAACCCCAGAGCGAGAAGACTTAGAATCATTTGCCTTTCCCGGGTGCTACCACCGGGCCAATCAGCTAGGTGAGAGCCTGAGGGCGGGTGTTGAACATCCTCCGGGCTCAGCCCCAGGGTCATAGCGATGTCCATCGAAACTCAGCCATGCCAACTGGGTGGAAGCCTGGCAGGGGAGTGACGAGACCTAACCCCAGAGCGAGAAGACTTAGAAACATTTGCCTTTCCCGGGTGCTACTACCGGGCCAATCAACTAGGTGAGAGCCTGAGGGCGGGTGTTGAACATCCTCCGGCCTCTGCCCTAGGGTCATAGCGATGTCCATCGAAACTCAGCCGTGCCAAATGGGTGTAAGCCTGGCAGGGGAGTGACGAGACCTAACCCCAGAGCGAGAAGACTTAGAAACATTTGCCTTTCCCGGGTGCTACCACCGGGCCAATCAGCTAGGTGAGAGCCTGAGGGAGGGTGTTGAACATCCTCCGGGATCAGCCCCAGGGTCATAGCGATGTCCATCGAAACTCAACTGTACCAACTGGGTGGAAGCCTGACAGGGGAGTGACGAGACCTAACCCCAGAGCAAGAAGACTTAGAAACATTTGCCTTTCCCGGGTGCTATCACCGGGCCAATCAGCTAGGTGAGAGCCTGAGGGCGGGTGTTGAACATCCTCCAGGCTCAGCCCCAGGGTCATAGCGATGTCCATCGAAACTCAGCCGTGCCAACTGGGTGGAAGCCTGGCAGGGGAGTGATGAGACCTAACCCCAGAGTGAGAAGACTTAGAAACATTTGCCTTTTCCGGGTGCTACCACCGGGCCAATCAGCTAGGTGAGAGCCTGAGGGCGGGTTTTGAACATCCTCCGGGCTCAGCCCCAGGGTCATAGCGATGTCCATCAAAACTCAGCCGTACCAACTAGGTGGAAGCCTAGCAGGGGAGTGACGAGACCAAACCCCAGAGCGAGAAGACTTAGAAACATTTGCCTTTCCTGGGTGCTACCACCGGGCCAATCAGCTAGGTGAGAGCCTGAGGGCAAGTGTTGAACATCCTCCGGGCTCAGCCCCATGGTCATAGCGATGTCCATCGAAACTCAGCAGTGCCAACTGGGTGGAAGCCTGGCAGGGGAGTGATGAGACCTAACCCCAGAGCGAGAAGACTTAGAAATATTTACGAGCCCTCCTGCCATCATAGTTTTACAAAAGCACAAGATACGATAATGAGATTCGTTTTTATTCATGGAACAAGAGTACCTACAATATTTTCAAGGATAAAAACGTTTCAGATCATCTCCGCTCCAAGTGTGGCTGAGGGTGTCCCCTTTTATATCCTGGAGGCGATACCCACCTGATTTCAAGACCTCCTGTACAATGTAGGGTCCCTCCCAATTGGGATGGAGTTTTCCCACAGCGGCCGATCTCCCTGCCGCGTCCACTTTCTTCAGGACAAGATGCCCCTCCGCGAATTGCTTGACACAAACGTGCTTGTCGAAGTACTTGGCCATCCTTCGCTTGGCCTCCTCCTGCCTAACGGTGGACAAGTCACGCAGCTCCTCCACCATATCAAGGGAGAGTCGAAGCTCCTCCTCATTTTCTGATCTCCACTCTTCCCTTCCAGCCTCCGCCTCGGCGACCCAGGGTGTCTGGGCCTCGAACTCGACGGGTAGAACGGCTTTGCATCCGTGAGAGAGTTTAAAAGCCATCTCTCTCGTGGTCGTATTGGGAGTGGTCCTCAGGGCCCAAAGGACTAAAGGGAGTTGTTCCACCCAACTCCCCCTCAGATTTTCCACTTTCTTTTTAAAGATGTTCACTATTATTTTTTTGGCCGCCTCCACCTGCCCGTTGCTCCTGGGATGGTGGACCGAGGCGAACCGAAGGTCAATCCCCAGCTGTTCGCAGAAGCGAATGAACTCCGTGCTGGCGAACTGAGGTCCGTTATCCGTGACGATAGCCTGTGGTAGCCCGTGCCTGCAGATGATCTCCCCCCAAATGTAATTCCTGATCACCTGGGAGGTTACCTTGGCTAGGGCCTTCACCTCCAACCACTTAGAAAAATAATCGATCATGACCAACAAAAACCTTCTCTGCCCGCTGGCCTGAGGAAAAGGCCATACGAGGTCTAACCCCCATTGGGCGAAGGGCCATGGTGCCATGATGCTTCTTAGTCTCTGAGCCGGCTGTAGCTGGAGCGTGGCATAGAGCTGGAACTTATGACATTTTTTTGTGAACTCGGCTGTATCCTAACCGAGGGTGGGCCAGAAGTACCCCTGCCTGATGATTCTCCCTTCCAGGGTCCGACTCCCCGAATGACTTCCACATTCGCCAGAATGGACCTCCTCCAAAATTCTATGCACCTCCTGTTCGGCCACGCAACGATCCAACATCCCCGAGAGGGTCTTGCGGTACAGTTGCCCCTCGCGCAGGAGGTAGTATGTTGTCTTGTGTTTGAGCCCTCTTCGGTCCATCCCCTCCGGGTACTCTCCTATGGACAGAAAGGTGATGAGGGGGTCCATCCATGAGGGGTGCTGCTCCACTTCCATTAGTTCCCCCTCTTTGATGGAAGGTTGGAAGAGATCTGTGATGGTGCCCCCCACTCGGGGGCCATGCTTTGCCAGCTGGTCTACCTGTTCATTTTCCTCCCGAGGCACGTGTTTGATGGAGAAGGTCTGGAAGGTCCCGATAATTCCTTTCACCTTCGTCAGATAGAACTACAGGGTGGGCTCCCTGGCCTCAAACTCCCCATTGATCTGGGAAGCCACTACCATGGAGTCAGTGAGGACCTCCACGTCATGCACCCCCAACTCCCTTACCAGGTGCAGACCTGCTATTACAGCTTCGTATTCGGCCTGATTATTAGTGATAGGGAAATGTATTATCACAGGTTGCTCGATTCTTGTCCCCTGGGGGCTTTCCAAGATGACTCCAATCCCCAAAGAATGTCTCCCCGAGGCACCGTCCACCATGACTTTCCAAGGGACCGGGCGAGTGAGTTGCTCCTCTGCCACCTCGACCACGTAATCTGCTAGGAAATCAGCCATAGCCTGGGCCTTGATCGAGAGGCGGGGAACGAATGAGATGTCGAACTCGCTTAGTTCCACCGACCATTTGGCCAACCTGCCTGAATGCTCTACCCCCTCGAAGATGTTGCGGAGGGGGTGGTCAGTCACCACTCGGATTGAGTGTGCCTGGAAATAAGGTCGAAGCCTCCGGGCTGAGATGATTAGGGCGAAGGCCAGCTTCTCCAAGATGAGATACCGAAGCTCAGCCTTCCTCAGTACCCGGCTCACATAATAAACGGGGAGGTTCTTCTTCCCCTCTTCCCGGATCAAAACTGAGCTCAGGGCCTCTGCCCCGACCCCCAGATACAAAAATAAGTCCTCCCCCCTTTGGGCCCTTGGAGTAGGGGGGCCTGGGTTAGCTATTTCTTTAAGGCCTGTAATGCCTCCTCGCACTCCGAGGTCCATTCAAACTTCCGACCCCCTCTCAAGGTTTTGAAAAACGAGGAGCACCTATCCCCGACCCGGGAGAGGAACCTGCTCAACCTGCTCAACCCCGCCAACTTCCCTGTCAACCGCTGTACCACCTTAGCATTTTGCAGTGACCTCAGTTCCACAATCGCCCTTACCTTATCCAGATTAGGATCCACACCGGCAGGGGTGAGGAGATGCACCAGGAACTTCCCCCTGCTTGCCCCGAAGATACACTTCAGGGGGTTCAATCTCATCTTGTATTTGCGGAGAGTGGCGAAAGTCTCTTCCAAGTCCCGGAGGTGGGAATCGACGTCCAAACTTTTGATCATGAGGTCGTCCACGTACACCTCCAGATTTCTCCCCTTCTGCTCTCGGAAGACCCTGTCCATCATTTTTTGGTAGGTCGCCCCCGCATTTTTTAGCCCGAAGGGCATCATTTTATAGCAATAACATCCATCCCCTGTGATGAACGAGACATCTTTGATGTCGGGGGTGGGGGGTGGTGGGGTGGGGGTGCATTCTAATTTGGTGATAACCTGAAAAAGCATCCAGAAAGCTTATTATAGGGAAAATGACGGCTGAGTCAACCAGTGCGTCGATCCGAGGCAAGGGATAACAATCTTTCTGGCATGATTTATTAAGAAGAGAAAAGTCAATACACATCCTCCACCGGCCGTCTCTTTTTTTAACCATTACAATATTGGAGACCCAGCCGGGGTATTGGATTTCGGATACAAAACCATCCTTGAGGAGCTTGGCGACTTCCTCCCTGATGGGCTCGGCGAGCTTGTCCGCGATGGACCTCTTCTTCTGCTAGATGGGGCGAGCCTCCGGGTCCAGGTTGAGGCGATGACAGGCCACGTTGGGGTCGATCCCCGGCATCTCTGCGGCGCTCCAGGCAAAGACGTCCACATTCTTCTGTATGCACTCCAGCATCCTGCCTTGAGCCTCCGGGGTCAGTCCTCCGCTGATGCGGACCTTCTCCACCCAGCCTCCGATGGTGAGAACCTCCATCTCCACCACCTCCTCTGCTGCCTCCAGACGAGACTACTCCCCCCTTCCTCTGTACCCCCCCCCCCTCCAGGGGCGAGGATCTCTTCCTCAGCTTCCTCCACGGCCATTGCCTCGGCTGGTTCTCGGGCCTCTTCTGCGACCTCTGCCTGGACGCGGCACTCATCCACCATCTCTTCTCCGCCAAATTCCCGCTCCAGCTCCTCCAACCTCCGCTCCATCTCCTCGGCCCCCTCCAGCCAAGAGACGGAGTTCACTGCCGAAATGTAGCACTCCCTTGCTTCCTTAGGATCTCCTCGGACCCGGATCTGGACCCCCTCGACGTTGAACTTTAGGCACTGGTGGAAGGACGAGGGGACGCAGCGGAAGGCGCTGATGAGGGGTCTTCCGAAGATGGCGCTGTAGCTGCTGGGGGCGTCTATGATGACGAACTTGTAGTTACGTGACTGCCCCCCCAGAGTGACATTGAGTCCCACTCCTCCCTCAACTTCTTTCCTCTCCCCCGAGAAGCCGAACAGGGGCCCGTCCGAGGCAAACACCCTTATGGCCACTACTTTCATCGCGTCGAATGCCCTCTTGAAGATGACGTTGACCGAGCTCCCGTTGTCGACGAGGATCAGGGAGATGGTAAAATCCTCGATGGCTGCCTGGATGACAAGCGCATCGCAAAAGGAGTCCTCGTGACCCGGCATATCCTCCCTAGAGAAGGTGATTTTCTCATCCGGGGGCGGGGACTGGGATGTGGAGCCAACGCTCCTTCGGTACATGGTGTGGAGGCTTGACTTACGGGAAGCCTCGATCCCAGCCCCCCCGTGGATCGCTCCGATCCTTCCTCGGGTGCCCAAATCAACTCGGTCTTCACACCGATCTTCCTCCATCCGAGGCCGGATCTCCTCTATCTGCACTTCCTGCTGGTTTTGCCGTTGTTGCTCCCTATTTCCTCTCATCTCGAGGAACTCCGGGCACGTGGATGTGAGGTTCCCTTCCTCTTGATGGAAATCACAATAGGGCAGGTCCACCCTGACCTCCCTCCTTCTTCTCCACTGTCCTCTCCTCCTCCCCCTCATGGCAATTGCCATTGCCTCCTCCTGGTCGGGGAGAGGGGGTCTCTGGCCCTGCCTACCTTCCTGGGGGTTGAACTTCCCCTGGCCACCCTGGCAGTTATCTCCTCCCTGATAACCCTTCCGTGGTGCCTGATCCTGCCACTCTAGTCTCCATCCCAAACGGTGGGCCTGCTCCGTATGACCCCACCTGGGCTGTGGCTGCTGCTGTGGCTGCTCACTCTATCGGGGCTCAGCCCTCCTATCCTCCTGAGCTCGGCCACCCCTTGGCATCTCCTCCTCCACGGCCCACCTGGACAACCTCCGCGCAAACTCCGGGTGTGCTGCCTCCATATCAGCCTCCCTGGCCGCCCTCTCCAGGAGTGCCTCAAAAGATACTGGAGGCGACCTCTTGAGTTCCATCGCGAAGAACCCGGACTTGAGACCCAGGGTAAAGGCCACCATCATGGTATGCCCTGGCATCTCCTGCACTTGGGACAGTTCTCCTGGAATCAGTCCAGATAGCTTCCCAGGGTTTCCCCCATCCTCTGCTTGATGCGGAACAACGACTCCGCCTCCATCTTTCTTTTCTTGGAAGTGGTAAATCTCAACATGAACCACCGTCGCAGGTTCTCGAAGCAGTAGACGGACCCGGTCGGGAGTTGGGGGAACCACTCTCTTGCCTTCTCCCTGAGGGTGATGGCGAAGAGTCTCCCCTTGAAGCCATCCGACATCTGTCGGATAGAGACCATGTCCTCGAACCATTGGATGTGGTGGACCGGGTCTCCTCTCCTGGAGTAGTAGGACATCTCCAGCTCGCGAAACCCCTCTAGAACTGGGGAGGAGGAAACAAACTCGCTGAAGGGGGTCCCCCCCTCTGTAGGGCGAGGTGGGAACTCCCTCCCTGCTGTCTCGCCGAAGTGGCACTCGGCAGCCGAGCCAGGGAACAGGAATCGCCCTTGGAACTCGCGCTCGCCCCTCTCGGCGGGCTCCTTCCCTGGTCGCCTGAGCGGCGATTCGTCGCCGAGCGCGGGAGCGGCGACCACCGGGACTGCCGGTGTCGCGCTCTCGGCCCGCATGCCGAGTGCTGTCCTGACGAGCCAGAGGATCTCCTCCCTGAGCTCCGCTGGCACACCCGACGCTGGGGGTGGGGGAGGGGGTGGCGAGTTGCCCCTGCCTGATCCTTGTCCTTCTTCTCCGGCCATCGAACCTGCAGAAGATTTTCTCTGCTGACCACTTTCCACACTCACCGCACCAAAATGTTGAAAACGAAAAATTAGTCTCTGTGGAGTTTGACTCTTGGGGAAAGGGGTGGTCGCACACCTACTCCACTCCTGCAAGAAAATGACAAGAAAGTGAAGAACAAAGGACTAGACCAAGGGCCCGGCGCGAAGGTCCCACCACAATCCCGAAAGATCTTAGAGCGCTTCCCCTCCTTAGCCAAAAGGCCGGGCTAAGGTACCTCAGAAAGCACGATAAGACTGGGAGACAAGTGACCTTTCCTGAGGTACCCCTTGGGTCCTATTTATAGAAAACTTAAAACGGGCCTGCGAATAGCCTACCTCTGCTGGTCTGAAATTACTGAAGACCCCTTGGGCTGGCCTGCCAACAGCCAAGCTCCACTGTTTAGAGAGGCTAGGGGTAGACCACTAGGGGCGGGATGGCCATTGGATCCTCTACTCGGCAAGGGCGGCGAATGCGAGTTCGCCGGGCGAGTACCCCGCTTTGGCGAGTGCAGGCTAGGCTCTTGCCCCTGGCGAGTCAGCGATCGGGCTTAGCTCCAAAAACCCTGAGCTCGGCCCGACGATCGCCGAGCTCGGCACAACGATTGCCGAGCTCGGGCTCGACAAAGGACCCTGTACAGACCATGAGGCAGTCTGGATCGGCCGGTCTGGCTTTCGTGGACCAACTCGCCGGATACGGGGTTGTACAATAGAGGTCCTTCTTCAACTTGCAGACGTGTCCTGGATGATCTTCAGAAACATAACCAGGTTCCTGAACCGTGAATATATCCTTGTCAATCTCACCGTAAAGGAAAGCATTCTTTATATCGAGTTATCAAATCTTCCATCCTTGGAAAGATGCCAAGGATATCACCACCCGAACTAAAGTCATTTTAGCAACTGGACTGAACGTCTCTTCATAGTCCTCCCCATACTACTGTGAGAACTCCTAAGCTACAAAGTGAGCCTTGCATCGCTCGAAGTGCCTTCAGGCTTCTTATTTTGCTTATAAACCCACTTTCATGTTGTAACGTCCCTAGCCGATTCAACGTGATAATGTCACGGCTCCGCTGTAGGCGACGCTACCGGGCTGCAGGCCAAGCACCCCAACCCCTCTCCAGCCCACTGGAAGGTTGTTGGTGGCCACAACCTCCCTTTGATGAGCGAACTCTACAGTAAAGTTGGGCCGTACGGGGACTTTCCAGGAGGTCACCTATCCCAGTACTACTCTCACCCAAGCATGCTTAACTATAAAGTTCCTTCACTTCTCATCACCAATTGAGCTGCAACTCAATTGGTGATGAGAAGTGGAAAAACTCCATAGTTAAGCGTGCTTGGGCTGGAGAAGTACTGGGATGGGTGACCTTCTGAGAAGTCCCCGTGATATGCCTCTGCTCTAGGCGACGTTACCGGTGTTGGGTTCATTGACCACAATGTGCCCTAGATTGGATTTGAAGAGGCATCTCCATCAACACTAAGAGCATAGTTGTATTTGATGTTGTTTAAGCTCATCATGTGCAGGAGTTCCAAGGAACAAGTCTAGACAGGTGGTTTAAGTGATGTGACTAGAGGTCATACAGTGAAGTTGCTGAAAAGGCAGGAAGTAGCCTATGTGGCCAAGTCAGGTAAACTTTTACCTAGGTTGTGAGCTGACAAAAATCTATCTAAGTCCGCAGGCATTGAGTGATGAAGACACACTCAACCCCATATAGTAAAAGGCTGTGAGTAGAACTCAGTTCAGAAATTCGTCGAACTGAGTTCAGAGTTCGTCGAGCTGAGCTCACCGTTCGTTGAGCTAAGTTCAAAAATTGAGACTCTAAGTTCGTCGAACTCAGTTCAGAAAATTCGTCGAACTGAGTTCAAAGTTTGTCGAGCTGAGCTCACCGTTTGTCGAGCTAAGTTCAGAGGTTGAGACTCGAAGTTCGTCGAGCTCAGTTCAGAAAATTCGTCGAAATGAGTTCAGAGTTCATTGAGCTAAGCTCGCCATTCGTCGAACTCAGTTCAGTTAGTTAAACTAAGTTGAAGAAAGCTTTTTTCTAAGGCAAAAATCATTGAGTGATGAAGACACACTCAACGCTCTCTACGCCAGAGAAGTAGGAGGATTTTGCCTAAGGCAAAAATAGCTAAGACAGTTGAGAAGCTCAATGCAAAAGCACTGAGAGAAATGTTTGTCTCAGCAAAACCGCTGAGATAAATGTTGGTCTCAGCACAACCGTTGAGACAAGTGTTTGTCTCGGCTGAGAACAAGAAGGCGCTGAGACAAGTTAAGCAGAAAAATGATTAAGGCAAAAAGCGTTGAGTGGAGGTTGCTCACTCAACGCTGTCGACGCCTAGTGAAGACAGAATTTTGCCTAAGGTGTTTGGCGTTGAGTGATGCTCACACACTCAACATCAAGCAGCAGATAGCTGATATAGCAAGTTAGCGTTGAGTGGAGCTGAATCACTCAATGCCTAGAATCAGATTTATACTCTAAGTAGTTTGACGTTGAGTGAAGGTTACTCACTCAACGCCAAGAGACAGAAAATCTGTCTAAATGTTTTGGCGTTGAGTGTTGCTTACTCACTCAATGTCTATGCGAATGTTATTTGATTTTTGACTAAGTTCACAGCTGATGACGTCAGCAAGTCAACAAGTCAACATATTTCAAATTTGTGGCGGGATGGCTACAATACACGACAAATGTTGCCACGGACCTACTGTATGACAGGTGGAGTTAAAGCAAAGTTATTGCTGACCATTAATGATGTGGGGCCCACTGTGCAAGAGCCGTTGGGACAAAATCAAATAAAAGATAGAAGATTTTATAGAGAAAAGACAGCTTTTGAGAAAAGAGAATAAAGGGAAGTTCTTCCTCTCCATCATTGTTGTGGAGCTGAAGAACAGGAAGCTCAAGTCTACAAGACAGAGAGTAAGATAGCCGTCGGAATTAACATCTTCAACAACAAGATAGCCGGTGCCACTCTCACCTACACAGGTAAGCTAGTTCAAAGTATTTTCTCTGAGCATAAGTTAGCAGCCAAGGGCATACCCTCGCTGCAGGTTCTTCACAGTTTCAGCAACTCAAGCACCTGAAGGTCTTTGACTAGAAGCTATGAAGAGAAAAAAGCTCGAAGAAGCAGAGATTTGAAAGAAGGCTCAGGGGACTATTCTCTGGAGTCAGAGTTAGGGCTAAATCACCTCAGCCTAGAAAAGAGAGAAGGGCAGAACAGGGTTCTACAAGTTGCTTCCACCACAAGTATACTTGTTGTTGTGAAGAAGTTGAGCTGAGATATTCTCAGCTCAGGTAGCAGCTATAAGCTGCAGTTACTTCACACCTCCAGCAAGAAAAATCCCTAGTGTTATGAAGGAGAAGTTAGGAGTGAGTATATCTCAGTTCAAGTAAGATAGACTCATGAAATACTTTCCTGGAGTCAAAGTTGGGCTGAGTCTAACTCAGTCAAGGTTGATTGGCACAGAGAAATTTCTCCTGTGTCCAATCAAGACTCTAACCCACATTCATCTTGTAGGATCTAAGTGTGGATCTGAGTATAGGAGCTTTTTCGCTCGTGGTATGTGACAAGCTTGTCATTGAGCTGTAGGTACCTGGAAGGGCACTGAGGTAGGTACCTGTTGGGTACTGAGCTGTAGGAGTGTTGCAACACTCTGAGAGTAGGGCCTTGTGCCTGAAGTTATAGGGCTGAATAGCCTGAGCTGTTGGCCTTAGAGATAAGGCTGAGGTAGGTGGATTGAGTGTCACTGATTGTAGGAGCATTGCATAGATCTGAGGTAGGATCCTTTATGGATCTGAGGTAGGGATGTCCTCCCAGCCTGAGTGTACGGCTTAACAGCCTGAGGTAGGTGGTTTGGTAACTACTTAGTTGTAGGCCTTTATGGCTGAGAAGTAAGTCTTGGATGAGACATAGAGATCCTGAGGGATCTGAGGTGTAAGCTCCTTGGATCAAGCTTTGGAGAAGTGCCTGATCCAACAACATAGTTGGATAGGTGGGAGGGAAATTAAATGTACCCAGTTGGGGAACCACTATAAATATCTGTGTGCTTTTCTATGGTTGTTCTCACTTTTCTTACTTGTAGGTGTTATGAACAAGCTCTAGATCACCCTAAGTTGAAAGCAAAAAGAAAACAACAAGATATAGTAAAGAAATCAAAAGATAGTCAATAAGGACTAAGAAACATATTCACCCCCTCTAGGTGATTTAATTATCCTTCAAATAAGGACTTTCAAAAGGTATCAGACGGAGGTTATTCAAAAAGGATCTAACAATCTGAGTAGACCTCAAAGGATAGTTATAAGGTTTGTATTGGTGGGTTAAAAAGAGAACCATATGGAGTGGAGCTCAATGAAGTTTCAAGTCTGTAGTGAGAGCAAAGACCATATTGGACTGTTGGTAACTCTTGTAGATGATGATGTCTATGCAGATGCAAGAATGGAGATCAGGGCCCCTCTATCACACTAAAATAGTGACTCAGAGGCTGATGAAGCTGAGGAAGGTGAATGCAGATGCTATGGGTTGATTGTTACACCAAAAGAAGAAGAATTTAACCAGAATCTGCCTGGTACAGATCAGGTACAATCTCTGTCTAGTTCTTCTTATTATTCAGGTTATGAGTCCAGCTCAGACTCTGATGCTTCCTCATTAAGTGGTGATGAGAGTCCTCTATCATAAGATGATATCAATCAATTGATTGAGAATCATGTTATACTTCTGAAAGCTTTCAAGGAAAGCAAGTTGCTTGTTAAGAAACAAACAGAGGAAATTGCCTCCCTCTAGTCAGCTGCTTACCAGCAAGATGAGACCTCATCCTTGCTATCTCTGAAAGATAGGGAAGTAGATCATCTGAAGATCATGGTAGATGTCCATGTTGAGTCTATCAAACATAAGAACTCTAAGATCAAGTTTCTTGAAGAGAAACTTGAAAGGGAGAAGAGGATATTGACCAATTTCTCCAAGATAGATGCTATCAAGAGAAAACCTGAATCTGAGTGGATTACAAAAGTTATCCAATCTCAGAGGAGAGGCCAAGCTCCTATTGTGCCTCAGTCAATCTTTCACAAGGTAATTCTCCCTTCTCATAAGTATGACCAAGGCTGTATGCATGGTCACTGGGAGAATGGGAATTCCTCTTGTAAGAATACCAGAGTATCTTATAATGAGAGAAGAAAGGGTAGGGGAATGAATTGCTTTAAGGCTCCCCATGAAAAAGTACAAATGGTCCATGCTGGACCATTTATATTTGGTGCCTCAGCCTTAACTCATAAGGAGAAGGCAATGGCTTTCACTCAAGTCAATCCAGCTAGGACTCAGACAAAGGGTCAATCTACTAGTAGGCCTAACTTAGCTAGCTTTGATGATATAAACAGCTTGTCTTCTGCAAAAAAGATAGTTGTAAATACCATTCAGGGCAAGCAAAGGAAGCCTACTGAAATAATAACCTTCAGTCAGACCCTTGCTGAAAGGAACCTGAAGAAAGTTGCTGCTCCCCTTCCTTCTATTCAGTCAGTTGTTAACCACACTACAAGACCTGCTCAGAAAATAAGATACAACATTCATGAGTGTTGGTGATGTGGTAAGATGAGGCATTTTGTCCTAGATTGCTGACACAATCCTTCTGTGTCTAGAGAAAGAGTTGACCTACCTGTCAGAAATGTTGTAGGTAGGCAAGACAGATTTCAGTCTAATAGGAACTTAGGACCTAATAACTATTGGGGTCCTAAGGTAAGATAATTCTGTTTTGCAGGTTAGTCTAAGTGCCCATCCCCCCTGTGGAACTTGGACAGAAGATGTTCCAGAACTTGGACTGGAACAAGGAAGTTATCCTATGGTTCATACCCCAAGGATAAGGAAGTTGTGTGCACTCCTAAAGAAGGATAAATTGCATAAGTATTGGGCTAAGACTAGCTGGATCCATCAAACAGGAATGTCTGAATGGACAAAGTCTTGCTGCCTCATCAACAAATCTGGAAAGGACAAGTAGGCTGTACTCATCTCTGAGGAGAGCACAATTGCTCCTCTACAAGCAGCAAGGAAAATGAAGACTTTGCTCAGCTGACCAGACTCACTATACAGAAGGGTCAAACAGTCAAGTGGTATCATCAGCTGAATTAATGACTGATAGTCATATGGACAGTATCTGTGCAAATGTTGAGGGGGAGACTATCAAGCTAAGATACTTCTACTGATGGGAAGGTTGTTGAACAAGCTTGATTCTTACCCAAAATTTCCCTAACACAGAATAGATCAGCATTACTACTGAGGATCAGTTTGTCCCCATGGACATTGAAGAAGCTGAGAGGGAAACTACCCAAGTGATGGCACCTGCTGGAAGAAGGCAAGCCAATCAATTTACAAGAACAGCTGGATTGCTCTAGCTATTGGTGATACAAGTCAACACATTCCTATTGGAATAGTAGTGTAAAGAAAGATTTAGTATCAGAATGAAAGAATGGCTCATGAAAAGATCATTCAAGGTAAACGTGATCTTGAAGTCCAGCAACTACATGAGATAATTCAACCTCATGAGAAAAGAAAGCTGGCAGCTGCACCTGTAACGGCCTCCCCAGCCCCACGCTCGCAAGGACGGCCGCCGGCACCCCCAGCACCACGCTCGAAAGGGTTCAGCCTAACCAGGTCTGCAGACCATGCACCCCAACCCCTCTCCGTGCCTGTTTTTCAGCAGCGGTGGGTTGTTGCCACTGGGGATCGAACCCAGGACCTTGATAAGAGACTCTTTACCACAGCTCTCATCACCAACTGAGCTGCACTTTTTTATAACGGTCCAGGCCCGCCACCCCGCGGGACCCAGCTGGCACCGCCGGCCTACCAGAGTCCAGACCCGGGCCCACTACTGGTAGTCAGCCTATCACATCAAGCCTGCAGGCCAATGCACCCCAACCCCTCTCCATCCAGGCGGGTTGTTGGTGGCCGTAGCCCCCCTTAGATGAGTCAAACCCGATAGTCAAGCCCGCACTACGGGGACTTCCCAGGAGGTCACCCATCCCAGTACTACTCCAGCCCGAGCACGCTTAACTATGGAGTTCTTTCAACTCTCATCACCAATTGATCTGCAGCTCAATTGGTGATGAGAGTTGAAAGAACTCCATAGTTAAGCGTGCTCGGGCTGGAGTAGTACTGGGATGGGTGACCTCCTGGGAAGTCCCCGTAGTGCGGGCTTGACTATCGGGTTTGACTCATCTAAGGGGGGCTACGGCCACCAACAACCCGCCTGGATGGAGAGGGGTTGGGGTGCATTGGCCTGCAGGCTTGATGTGATAGGCTGACTACCAGTAGTGGGCCCGGGTCTGGACTCTGGTAGGCCGGCGGTGCCAGCTGGGTCCCGCGGGGTGGCGGGCCTGGACCGTTATAGCACCAAAGGTATCATCTGCAATCAGCTAAGGGGAGAAGAGAAGCAGACCAGCTCCTCCCTATCTATTAAGAATCTAAGAAGGGATTGATCAAAAAGCTGAAGCCAAAGACAAGTCTGTTGCTAAAGAAGGGGAGAAGATTTGGCTCAACAAAAAGATATTATGCAATAGAGTGGCTAAGCATCATCATGGATGGAGTTCGACGAAATCAGAAGCATTCATCGAACGGAGCTCGTCGAAATCTAAATATTTCATTGAACTCAAAATTGCCTAACAGAAATCGTATGACATCAGAACCATAACCTCCAGATAAGTAGAATCTTTTTATTTTTTACTAGAGTAATCTAAATTGCTAGGTATCCTGTCTGTCATAGCAGGACTATGCATATGTAGATTAAAGTTTCAATAAGTTAGGGAGCATAAGGAAGAACTCAATTCTGAGTTTGTCCTAACTGTCAAGTGGCTGACATGTTTTTCATGCCACTAGATGAAGTCCAGCTTCAACACCATCTAGATTGAGATTGGGTAAGTTGAACTTGGTATAGGTTCAATTGATCCTTGTCATACTTGTGTTGCAGGATTCACTTCCCTTGCAGGTAGATAAGTTCTTAATGTGATATCAAGACCATAAAGACCATTAAGTGGTATCAAGACCTAGATGGACTCAAGTGTCAAGCAGAGGGAGTGACAGGGATGCACCTGTTAAGAAGGAGTAAGCAATTGCTATAGTAAATTAATTGTCAAAACTGCTGATCAGTTTGTCTTAAGGACAATGCACAGACCAAGGGGGAGATTATGTATGACATAGTCATAATCGTGTCTGAGTCTGAAAAGTAATGCTGCTACTGAGAAGACAGACCAGCTGCTAAAGAAAAAGAACAACTAGCAGCCAGCTTAAGTGGATCCCTGGTTCACTTAAGAGTCTAGGGGCTACAGTGATGTGATGCATCAATGATATCACCACAAGTGGATGTTGACTCTATAGATACAACATCAGCAAGTAGAATTATGTTGCAGCTAGATCAAATGTTGTAGTATTGTATCATTGTATCAACACAGAATGTATGACTCCTAATCCAGTAGTCTGATCACTAGGATGATTTCCTTAGTAGTATCAACATGACTTTCAAGTGATAACAGAGGTCTTTCAAGAGGACTTTCAAGTAATATTAACATAGGACTTTGTCTAGGATCAAGAGATAATCTCTCCCATGATATCTTCTACTCACTCAATAAATATACCCATTGAAGAAGACAGAGAGGGAGAGATATATGTGGCAATACATATGGAGAAATGCTTTTAGTGATGCTCCACTTGAGTATTAAGTGGTATAAAGGAGAGTTCATAGTGCTTGAGCAATTGCTCAAGCAGTATGAGGATGAAATGACTTAACTTATTAAATCAATACAATTAATTTGAGTACATAGAGCATAAGCTAGCAGTTGTAGCAGATTATAATCTACAGCTGCATGAATTTATTCTGCCTATTATGTTAATGCCTCTTAGTATTACTGGGTGTTTTGCCTTCTTCAAATAGAGGAAATTGTTAGGTCCATTGCCCACAATGTGCCCTAGATTGGATTTTAAGAGGCATCTTCATCAACACTAAGAGCATAGTTATATTTGATGTTATTTAAGCTTATTATATGCAAGAGTTCCATGGAACAAGTCTAGACAGGTGGTCTAACTGATGTGACTGGAGGTCACACAGTGAAGTTACTGAAAAGGTAGGAAGTAACCTATGTGGCCAAGTCAGGTAAACTTTTACCTAGGTTGTGGGCTGACAGAAATCTGTCTAAGTCCATAGGCGTTGAGTGATGAAGACACACTCAATCCCATATAGTAAAAGGCTGTAAGTAGAACTCAGTTCAAAAATTCGTCGAATTGAGTTCAGAGTTCGTCGAGCTGAGCTCACCGTTCGTCGAGCTAAGTTCAGAGGTTGAGACTCTAAGTTCGTCGAGCTCAGTTCAGAAAATTCGTCGAACTGAGTTCAGAGTTTGTCGAGCTGAGCTCACCGTTTGTCGAGCTAATTTCAGAGGTTGAGACTCTAAGTTCATCGAGCTCAGTTCGAAAAATTCGTCAAACTGAGTTTAGAGTTCATCGAGTTAAGCTCGCCATTCGTCGAACTCAGTTCAGTTAGTTGAACTAAGTTGCAGAAAGCATTTTTCTAAGGCAAAAAGTGTTGAGTGATGAAGATACACTCAACGCTCTCTACGCTAGAGAAGCAGGAGTATTTTACTTAAGGCAAAAGCAACTAAGACAGCTGAGAAGCTCAATGCAAAAGCGCTGAGAGAAATGTTGGTCTCTGTAAAACTGCTGAGACAAGTGTTGGTCTCAACACAACCGCTGAGACAAGTGTTTGTCTCAGCTGAGAATAAGAAGGCGCTGAGACAAGTTAAGTATAAAAATGGTTAAGACAAATAGCGTTGAGTGGAGGTTGCTCACTAAATGTTGTCGACGCCTAGTGAAAACAAAATTTTGCCTAAGGTGTTTGGCGTTGAGTGATGCTTACACACTCAACGCCAAGCAGCAGATAGCTGATAGAGCAAGTTGGTATTGAGTGGAGCTGAATCACTCAACGCCTAGAATCAGATTTATACTCTAAGTAGTTTGGCGTTGAGTGAAGGTTACTCACTCAACGCCAAGAGACAGTAAATCTGTCTAAATGTTTTAGCATTGAGTGTTGCTTACTCACTCAACGCCTATGCTAATGTTGTTTGATTTTTGACTAAGTTCACAGCTGATGACGTCAGCAAGTCAACAAGTTAATATATTTCAAATTTGTGGCTGGATGGCTACGGTACGCGACAAATGTTGCCACAAACCTACTGTACGACAGGTGGCGTTAAAGCAAAGTTGCTGCTGGCCATTAATGATGTGGGGCCCACTGTGCAAGAGCCATTGGGATAAAATCAAATAAAATATAGAGGTCTTTATAGAGAAAAGGTCGATTTTGAGAAAAGAGAATAAAGGGAAGTTCTTCCTCTCCACCATTATTATGGAGCTGAAGAATAGGAAGATCAAGTCTACAAGACAGAAAGCAAGATAGCTATTGGAATTAACATCTTCAACAACAAGATAGCTGGTTCCACTCTCACCTTCACCAGCAAGCTAGTTCAAAGTATTTTCTCTGAGCATAAGGTAATAGTCAAGGGCCGACCCTTACTGCAGGTTCTTCACAGTTCCAGCAACTCAAGCACTTGAAGGTATTTGACTAGAAGCTGTGAAGAGAAAAAAGCTCGAAGAAGCAGAGATCTGAAAGAAGACTCAGGGGACTATTCTTTGGAGTCAGAGTTAGGGCTAAATCACCTTAGCGCAGGAAATAGAGAAGGGCAGAACAGGGTTCTGCAAGTTGCTTCCACCACAAGCATACTCGTTGTTGTGAAGAAGTTGAGCTGAGATATTCTCAGCTCAGGTAGGAGCTATAAGCTGCAGTTACTTCACACCTCCAGCAGGAAAATCTCTGGTATTGTGAAGGAGAAATTAGGACTGAGTATATCTCAGTTCAAGTAAGATAGACTTAGGAAATACTTTCCTGGAGTCAAAGTTGGGTTGAGTCTAACTCAGTCAAGGTAGATTGTCACAAAGAAATTTCTCCTGTGTCTAATCAAGACTCTAACCCACATTAATCTTGTAGGATCAAAGTATGGATCTTAGTGTAGGGCCTTTTTGGCCTGAGGTAGTTGACAAGCTTGTCACTGAGCTGTAGGTGCCTGGAAGGGCACTGAGGTAGGTACCTGTTGGGTACTGAGCTGTAGGAGTGATGCAGCACTCTGAGAGTAGGGCCTTGTGCCTGAAGTTATAGGGCTGAATAGCCCAAGCTATTGGCCTTAGAGATAAGGCTGAGGTAGGTGGCTTGAGTGTCAGTGAGTGTAGGAGCACTGTAGAGCTCTAAGGTAGGATCCTTTATGGATCTGAGGAAGGATTGTCCTCCCAGCCTGAGTGTAAGGCTTAACAGCCTGAGGTAGGTGGTTTGTTAACCACTGAGTTGTAGGCCTTTGTGGCTGAGAAGTAAGTCTTGGACGTGACTTAGAGATCTTGAGGGATCTGAGGTGTAAGCTCCCTAGAGCAAGTTTTGGAGAAGTGCCTAATCCAACAAGATAGTTGGATATATGGGAGGGAAAGTGGATGTACCCAGTTGGGGAACCACTATAAATATCTGTGTACTTTTCTATGGTTGTTATCTCTTTTCTTACTTACAGGTGTTAAGAACAAGCTCTAGATCACCCTGAGCTGAAAGCAAAAAGCAAACAACAAGATATAATACAGAAATCAAAAGATAGTCAATAAGGACTAAGAAATTTATTCACCCTCCCTCTAGGTGATTTAGTTATCCTTCAAATAAGGAATTTCAACCAGGCTGCAACCCAAGCACCACAACCCCTCTCCAACAGTCTTACGGGTTGTTTGTGGCCACAACCTCTCTTTGATGAGCGAAACTCTCCAGTTAAGCGCGCACCACGGGGACTTCCCAGGAGGTTACCCATCCCAGTACTACTCCAGCCCGAGCATGCTTAACTATGGAGTTTTCCAATAACTCATCACCAATTGAGCTGCAACTCAATTGGTGATGAGATGTTGAAGAACTCCATAGTTAAGCGTGCTCGGTCTAGATTAGTACTGGGATGGGTGACCTCCTGGGAAGTCCACGTGGTGCGCGCTTGACTATCGAGTTTGACTCATCAAAGGGAGGCTGTGACCACCAACAACTCGCCGGTGGGATGGAGAGGGGTTAGGGTGTTTGGGCTGCAGCCCAGTAGCGTCGCCTAGTGTAGATCCGTGACATTGTCACGTGGGATCGAATAAGATCATTACACATGTAATAGGAGTGATGACATCGATATTGGGCACAAGATCTCTAGTCTCGTTCTTCTTGAGGGCGGCCATCTTCTCATCAATGACATCGTCCCACTCCTTTATGCTAGTGGTGTTTTCAAAGTTCGAGGGCTCCCGTTCATCCAAGGGACCTGCAAAGAAATGTGAGATGAAACTCACCATGTTCTTGTACCTATGCCGAGCTGGTGGAATAATAGTTCTCTTGGACCTCCACAGGGCTTGACCCTAATCCACCACTTTAGCTGTTTCTTCTATAGCTCTGATCCTGGGCATACCAGGAGTATCGCTCCCCCTGCTTCTAGATCCAAAAGTCTTTGCCCTAGAGCTAGACGAAAATGGAGTACCTAGTGATACAGAAAACTCCACCAAAAGATCTCGAGCAGTTTCCTCTTGACCACCGTCTGACCTGCTCTCCTATAGCTCCATATATGAGTTACCCTGGTATAATGTAACTTCGTCGAAGACAATGTCTCTTGAGATGACAAACTTCTTCATTGCATAATCCATATACTTCCAGCCCTTCTTCCGCTCATCATAGCCGGCGAAGACTAGCTTCTGTACTTTCGCATCTAGCATCATCCTGAGAGCATAGCAGGTCGACCCAAAAACCCAAAGACATTCATCAATAGGCTTCTCCTTGAAGATCAACTCATGAAGAGACTTCATGTTGTTCAGACTGAGGAACATTATATTGATAACATATGTTGCACAGGTCATTCCCTCTGCCCAAAAAGTTCGAGGAATTCCTTTGGTGTGAAGCCAACACTTGTAGTTCTCCGTCAAATGATGGATATTTTGCTCTGTAACTCCGTTCTATTGTGTAGTATGCGCACAAGTATGCTCTCTCTAGATGCCAAATTTTTTGCTAAAGTTGGAGAACTCAAGTGAAGTGAACTCTTCGCTGTTATCAGTTCTCGACTTCTTAATCTGTAGACCGAGCCGGCCCTCCACGAGCTCCTTGAACTCCACAAATATCCCGAATGCTTCTAACTTCTCCTTCATAAAGTATACCCAAGTATACCTGAAAAAATTATCAATAAGAACCAGTATATACCTACTACTGCCGAGATTGGGAGTGATATTTAGTCCTATTAGATTAACCTGGTTGCATTCCAGCGGTGCTCTACACTTAGTCTATGATATTAAGGAGGGGGAGGACCTAGCCATATACTTAGGAGTGGGGGCCGAGGCGGTGAGCTCTGTTCTAGTTCGGGAAGAAGGCAGAAGTCAGCTCCCAATTTACTATGTTAGTAGAGTCCTAAAGAAGGCAAAACTTAGGTACCCAATTCTTGAAAAGATAGCTTTTGCCCTGGTTATTTCGGCTAGGAAGCTCCGGACTTACTTCCAAGCGCACTCGATCCAGGTAGTGACTGAACATCCCATTCACAACATCTTGAAAGGTGTAGAGCACTCGGGGAGATTAACAAAATGGTTAGTAGAGCTGAGCAAGTTTGAGATCTCGTTCGTCCTCGGAGTAGTAATGAAGGCGCAAGCGGTGGCGCATTTCCTGGCAAACTATGTGGCCAAAGTTGAGGAACTTGAGCCTTCACATGTGACAGCATGGGGATGTTGGTGGACGAAGCTTCGGGGAAGCATTCCTTCGGGGGAGGAGTGATTCTAGTGAGCCCCAGGGAACGAGGATCAAACAAAGAATTGACATTCATTTTCCTCTCACCAATAATTAGGCTGAGTACAAGTCAGTGATTGCGGGACTTCGCCTGGCCAAGGATCTGGGGATACAGGATGTAAAGGTCTTAACCGACTCGATGGTGGTAGCATGTAAGATCAAGGGGGAGTTTGAAGCAAGTGGGATAACTCTCCAATGCTACCTGGTGAAGGTCAAGGGTCTTATTAGGCAGTTTTGCAATTTCTCAATTCAGCACATACCAAGGGAGGAGAGTTCCCCGACGGACCATCTGGCCAAGTTTGTCCCTCGGGCCGGTGGCATTGTGACAGAGCTTTTTAGACCTTCTACTTAGAAGGGGGAGTTAATGGGATTGGATGAACCGGCATCATGGATTGATCCATTCATCACCTTCTTTCTTCGGGCAAGATGACATGGACAAGAGGCAGTTCAGGCATAATTCGGCATACTACCTGTTACATGAAAGAGGGTTATATCGGAAAACCCTCTCAGGGCTTTTAGCCAAGTGTGTATCAGAAGAGGTGTCCCGAAAGTCCTAGAAGAAATCCACTATGGGGAGTGTGACAACCATTCCAGGAGTAGGACCTTGGAGGGAAGGGTGCTAAGGCAAGGCTATTTCTAGTCGAGTCTTAGTAAGGATGTAGTGGAGTTTGCAAGGAAGTTTCAAAAGTGCCAATTGTTTGCTCCTCTCCATCTCCTACTGGCCCAGAGGCTCAGAACTATCACAATTTCGTGGATTTTCGCAATATTAGAGATGGATCTGGTAGGACCTTTTCCCCAAGCCAATGGCTAAAGGAAGTTTCTACTAGTCATGATCGATTACTTCTCAAAGTGACTGGAGGTAAAGGAGCTTTCCAATGCAACATCTTAAGTTATTAAGAATTTTATGTGGGGGGAGATAGTCTGTCGACACGGGCTTCCTCTAGTCATAATCACGGACAACAGACTGTAGTTTGCTAGAGAGGAGTTCGTTAGCTTCTACGGTCAATTGGGCATAGAACTTTGTTTTATGTTGGTCCACTACCCTAGAAGTAATAGGTAGGTAGAGGAAGCCAACAAGATAATTATGAACTTGCTGAAGAAAAAGTTCGAGAACCTAAGGTGTAACTGGGTGGAGCATCTCCCCTCAGTCATTTGGACCTTGAGAACCATGCCAAATACAGCCAAGGAGGAGACCCCCTTCAAACTTTCTTATGGGTCTGAGGTTGTGTTGCCAATCGAATTCGAAGTGAGGTCACCAAGGATGGTCACGGCAGGAGAAGGAGATAAGGAATGGTAGATGGAGAATGAGGAAGAGCAAAAGCTCTCGCTTGACCTAATAGATGAACTTAGGGGCTTGACAGCTGCCCGATAAGAAGAGGTCAAACAACGAATGACTAGGTATTTCAACAAGCACATTTGAGTCAAGCAATTCGAGAAGGGGGATCTAGTCCTTAAGAAGGTCGATGCGGCCATAAGGGGGGAAATGGTAGCGAAGCTCAATCCCAATTAGGAAGGCCACTATATTATAGAAGAAGCTCTGAAGTTAGGGGGTACCCCCTCCGGGATGTGAAAGGGATACCCCTTGACCTCGCATGAAGTGATGATGACTTGTAATGTTTCTACCCTTGACAAAGTTACTTTTAATATATTGATGATTTATTTCATAATCTTATCTGATTGTAAGTTTACGTGATGAGCATGACTTGTGAACACCCTGGATTGGATTCCGCTGTCCAGGCTCTCACTAGCTGGCATGACCAACAGTTCGTTTAGGTGGTGGGTGGTTATGAATGAAAGAAAGTTTGGTAAAATGCTCGATTGGATCCCGCTGACCAGACCCTCACTAGCTAGCAGGGCCGGCATGTCGCTCAAGTGGCTACACCCCTGATTGGATCTTGCTGCTAGGCTCTCACTAGCTGGAAGGGCAGACAAGTCACTCAGGTGGTGGGTGGTTGTTAAAGAAAGAAAGTTTCGCAAAGCCCTCAATTGGATCCCGCTGACCAGGCTCCTACTAGCTGGTAGGGCCGACAGGTCACTCGAGTGGCTAAACCCCCGATTGGATCCCGTTGACCAGACTCTCACTAGCTAGCAGGGCTGGCAGGTCGCTCGGGTGGTGGGTGGTTGTGAAAGAAAGAAAGTTTGGCACAACCCTCGATTGTATCCTGCTGACCAGGATACCACTAGCTGGTAGGGCCGACAGGTCACTCGAGTGTCTACAACCCCGATTGGATCCCGTAGACCAGGCTCTCACTAGCTGGCAGGGCCGACAAGTTGTTCAGTAGTGGGTGGTTGTGAAAAAAATTTGGAAAATCTCTCGATTGGATCCCGATGACTAGGCTCTCACTAGCTGATAGGGTCGGTAGGTCGCTCGAGTTGTGGGTGATTGTGAAAGAAAGAATGTTTGGCAAAGCCTTCGACTGAATCCCGCTGACCAGGCTCCCACTATCTGGCAAGGCCGATAGGTCACTTGAGTAGCTACACCCTCGATTGAATCCCGCTGACTAGGTTCTCACAAGCTGGCAGGGTCGGCAGGTTGCTCGGGTGGTGGTTGGTTATGAAAGAAAGAAATTGGCAAAGCCCTCGATTGGATCCCGCTGACCAGGCTCCAATAGCTGGCAGGGTCGGCAGGTCACTCGAGCAGTTACACCCTCGATTGGATCTTGCTGATCAGGTCCTCACTAGCTGGCACGGCAGGCAGGTTGCTCGAGTGGCTACACTCTCGATTAGATCCCGCTGACCAGGCTCTCACTAGCTAGCAAGGTCGAAAGGTCGCTTTGGTGGTGGGTGGTTGTGAAAGAAAGAAAGTTTGGCAAAGCCCTCGATTAGATTCCGCTGACCAGGCTCCCACTAGCTGGCAGGGATGACAGTTCGCTCGAGTGGCTACACCCCTAATTGGGTCCTGCTGACCAGACTCTCACTAGCTGGCAGGGTCAGTAGGTCGCTCGAGGGGTGGGAGTTTGTGGGGAAGAGGATTTTGATACAAAGGGATGACTAATACAAAACATCACTCGCCCCAAACCAGGGGCGAGGAATGGGTGAGTGTCAGTTTAGCTAGGCACTCGCGAGCCGATGAAGAAAGCAAGACATTCCGCAGTACGAAGAAAAAAATAGTGGAACTTAGATCATGGGACCCCGCAGGTGTGAATGTGCACAAGCTTGAACCAAGCAAAATTCATCTAAGTCCCAACGGGTGCTTTAGGCGGAGTATTCGCGGTGCGCCACTCGAAAGCTATCCTATGAAAGGGCCACATTATTATGTCGATATGTATGAGATGAGCGAGTATGAATTAGCAACACGAGCATAAAAATAGATCAAAAATAGAGGTCAAGCTAAAACGTGAACGAAAGAACGCAAATGACTATGAAGGCTTGATTGTATTATATGTAAAAAGGGACCTCGCCCATTAAGTATAGAACATATACGAACAAAAAGACAGTGGAGGTCTCCCCTCGAGCGTACGATGGTGGGAACAAAATGAAGATAAAAAAGAAAGTTTTTACAGAGGTTCACTCAGAGTCTCCAGACTTCTCTCTCACGTGAAGGTTCGGGCCGATGCCATCCTCAGACTCCGAGAGCGGGAGGAACAGATCAGGGACCACCTCCTTCACAGTGACTCTCAAACCCTTGTTCGTCATGAGCCCGACCTGCTGCATCACCTAAAGTGTGTGCTTAGACACCTTGATCTCGTTTGTATGCAACATCTCATCAATCTCACGGTTGGAATACTGTTTGAACTAGCTTCCACCAGGGGCCGACGAGAGGACAACCTCGAATAGCTCATCGACTTGAGCCTTTAACTCATTATCCTTCTCCAGGGTGGTGATCTGAGAGTGGAGTCGCTCAACCTCCGTGACATCCTGCGAGAAGCATGGGAAGAGGGGGTTAGTGTAGGAGAGGGGTTGAGGTGGGGACTTGCGAGAGAGTTAACACTTATCACTCCGCCCAGTTGACCGGCAAGAAGCTTATCTGAGGCCTCTAGCCTCTGCTTCAGACTTGCAATCTCTTCTCGAGCGAGACCATACTCCCGCTCGACTTCAACGATGTTCCGCTCAAGATGCATGATGTGGTGCGCCATCATATGGGCTAGCTCGAGAGCGGCGATTTGAGCTCACGCGCTCTTGCGTGCTAGCATTTGAGTAGACTCGACGTCGAAAACCGCGGCGTCCTCCCCCCAGTAAAGCCAGAAGGCGAAGGCGTAGGCATGACCGCTGAGGTTTCCTGCTCTAGCCAGGAGGGGAGGAGGGTGGATATGGACGCCCTATTGGCTCCCCGGTCCTAAAGCAGCATGGGCTCGCCAGTCTCGTCTCGCAGTTTCTCACTGAGACCGAAGTTACTATACCTTTTTAGCAAAGGCTTCTCACCAACCTCTTTCACTGGTGCGCTTGAAGTACTGGCGCCCTCACCAACGATATCGCTGACGACCTCATCCGCAACCTTGCCCATGGACTCACCTGGGGCCGGTGTCATCTCTGGCAGGGTTCTCACAACCTGTTTCCCTTTTACGGAAGCCAGGGGTATTGGTTTCTTGGACGCCAACTGGGAGGAGGGTGCCCCGCGACCTGCATGATCGACTCGCTTCTAGCCTGCGAGCCCGAAGGGGTATTAGGGAGCTCTCTGAATGCGGTTGCATCTTCTTTGATGTGAGCGAGGTTAGTAGAGGCGACCCTGGCGCTCGCATATGGAGACTCCCCTGCAGTTGCCTCAGAGTCAGTTGAAAATGGTAAAAGTATTGTGGATGCAGAAAAAGAAAAGTGAAAAAGGTGAAAATAATGACGAGTGCGAGAAGTACCTGTTCCAAGGAGGATGGGAGGTAGCGTGTCGACGTTCCTCCTCAGGTGGGCGACCTCGAAGTTCTTCCCAATGAAGAACTTGAAGAGGTCGGCCTCGTGATCTCCCACAGTGTGAGGAAGATAGGTCGCCTTGTCCTTTTGAATGGGCGAGTAGGGGATGTTGCCGATGTCCCCCTTGACGAATACAAACTTCCTAAGCTAATGGTGGCTCTTGTTGACCGTCTCGCGGACCTTGGCATGTTGGCTGGAGAAAAAGGTGGTCCCGTCCTTGTTGGCCCGAAAGGAAAAGATCTTGCGGAAGACGGTGAGGTTGAACTCAAACCTTTCCTCTCACAAGAAGCACACGAATGCAACCGGCATCACAACTGAGTTGGGGGTCAACTGACCCAAGACTATGCTAAGATACTTGAGCACTTGGCGCACCTCCGACCAAAGCGGCAATTACAACCCCATCTCGAAGTGCATAGTAGGGATTGCGAGTTCATCAGGGAATAAGTGGTTGATAGACTCAAACTCCCCCAGGATACGGGTGATAAACCCGGGTGAGATATAGTTGGCGACCATTGGGAGGTACTCGCTCTCGGTAAGGTTGTCGTGGAGGAATTTGTAGTCAGAAAAGGTCCACGCACAGTTGGTCCTATCCTCAGCTTCGTCAACATCTCCGACCATCTTATAAGTGTTTGTGCGAGAGCTGGAAGGCGAGTGCTTACAAGAGAATCTGAAGGCGAGTACTCGGGGATGAAGATGGCGAGGAAGTATGCGGTATTAAAGGTGGTAGGTGAAAGGGAATGAAGGGGTATCTATTTATAGTAAATGGAATGGGCGGGAAGAAACGAAGGCGATAGGTGTGATGATAACAAAATGTCATTTTTACGCCTCGATTCCCGAGCCGGCCGCTCTTCCCATCTATTCGCTATCACCTTGATATTACTGTCCTATTGGCGAGCCCGAAGTGAAACCATGAGAAGCGAAGCCATGCAAGAAATGAATGGAACAAAGCCAATAGGACTTTAGTTATGAGTGCTCATTAAGTTCATTGCCAAATATTATAAGATTAAAACATTTAAAATAATTCGAAAGCTGAAAGGCGAGTGCGACCCAGAGGAGGGGAAGGGAGAGAGAGTGATAGTAGGTTCAGTATTTGAGTCATTTCCACCTATCCCGACCTCACGCTCCTGAGATCGGTGGCATGCATGGGTAATGATACTCACGTATGGAGCGGAGCTCCTGTTACACCAGGCGCAGCTGGTCCTCGGCCAGCAAGATATGGATCCCCGGGGAGGTCACTTCGGCACCAGTTCCACGCCATATCTCGCCAAGAAGCTGGGCATAGTCTCTCTCAAGAGAAGAAAGCCGACTCTCAGCGATATCCATATGCTCTTGCACCTGGCTATAGATATCTCACAACATAATACCACGCTTCTGGAACAGCTCGGTCATTTGCCTCTTAAACACCACGGGGTCCATCACGTCGCCCAGGAAGTTATCAATTTTGTCTGGTGAGGGGGGAGGAGAGAATTCTTCCTCTCCTTGGTTAAGATCGGTGGATGAGACCTCTCGGTAGCTTGCGAGAAGGAATGTTAGCCAAGCAAAAAATCGAGTTTCAAATAAACAGCGAATTCTCCTGCTAACCAGGCGAAGATGCAACTCCCTTTTTAGGGAGTTGGAGGGAGGTGCTGGGTTGTCTCGGGAAGGGTTCAGTGAAGGTGAACGTTAAGGATTTCCCCAATCCGGGGGATGCGTTGTTGACGATATGATAGGTGATCAGAGTTGAGCCGTCAAAGTCCCTTTCGACCGGGAAGCCATAGCTCGGGGTGACGGTGAGTGTGGTCGGGGGAGATGACAAATTCAATGACGGAATGTGTAGGCTTGTAGTCCCAAAAGTGGTGACTGCAAGAAGCGATAACATATAAGAATCAAGAATCGAGAGGGGGCAAGGCGAGAGAGAAAGACAAGTAGCTTACCAGGCAGAGGCGGAGGATCGTTTGGGATGGAGGGGAGGTCGGTCTCCATAGCCGCAGAGCCGACTCTCCCTTCGAGCGAGCGTGGTTGAACATTTGCCGGGTCCCCACCCACAGTATTCCTCTCAAGGAGTGTTCCCTGCGAGTAATCAAGATATCTTCAATCCATCTCAACTATTGGCAAAGCAATCGGCTCGCGTACCTGTGGGGAGAGCTCGGTAGTGAGCGGTGATTCGGATGGAACGATCTACCCTCCTCCGGGTTGCACTTGACCATCATGACTTTCTTCGGCTTGAAGGGTGAGATCGGGATCCGGCGGGCGAGCCAAGGCGCGAATTCTATGGTGAAGGACCGATTATTTTTCCGCACGATGTCTAGGCGGGCCTGGACTTCTTTCGAAAGTGCCATTATATGGCTACAGTAATCTGTGGTAGAGGAAAGGGAAGGAGTTATGAGGTCCCCTCACTCCGATGGTCGGAGGTATTTATAACGCAGAAGAGGGGCTTGCCAAAAGATTCCCTTCAGGTCAACAGTTACATCCGAACACTAGGGGTTGGACTTTTCTTTCCAAGCTTGAAACAATCTCGAAAAAGTAGGGATTGTGTACAACCCCGTGTTAGCAGAGTGGGTGAGCCAGGACAAGAACTCAGGACCAGACTAGTCAATCGGGCGAGACAGGAAGTGGGCCCGTGCTTTCCCAAGGTAGTAGGTGATGGGTCAAGCGGGCGAGTGCCAACCTCATATGCACTCGCCACCCTGGCTGGGCGAGTATCAACCTCTTATGCACTACACTCGTCCCAGAGGAAGAGCAGGAGGCGGGAAAGCACTAGCCTCATCAAGCCCTCACCACTCACCTCGGGGAGAGTCAAGAGGTGGGATCTCACCCGTCACCCGTAGAGGCGAGAGGTGGGCAGGTTCCAGACTCATTAGGCACTCGCCATTCTGTTAAAAGTAGCGAACAAACGACTAGAGCAGAGAACAAACGACTAGAAAACAAGCCGGAACTTTGAATAATTGAAATTTTATTATCCAAAAAGATATCATTTACAAAGGTATGGCCTCCCTTTTATAGAATGGAGGAGAGAGAGAAGAATACAAACTAACAATGTGGGACTAAAGCTATACAACAGATCTGGGCGGCTAGAATAAGAGACCGGAACAGGCCGCGCGGTTAGACAATGTTCTAACCGCTCGGCAATACTAGAACCAAGAGAGAGATGCGGTAGGAGACCGCTAGACCGGCCGGTTTCCAAGCCGCCGGAGATAATCCGTCAGACCGCCGGATACCACACAGCAATAGTCTGGAAATCAACCCGCCAACCTCAATCCGCCAGACCGCCCGGATAACAACCCTCCATGCTCAAACCGGCAGACCGCCCGGTCTCATACTTCGACACTCCCCCTCAAGCTGGAGCATAAATATCAATCATGCCCAGGTTGTCACAAATGTGAAAGAAGGAAGTAGAAACCGGCTTGGTGAAGATATCAGCCAACTCTTTGTCGGAGGTGACGAACGGAGTGCAAATCTGTTTCTTCAAGACCTCTTCTCGGATGAAATGGCAGTCGACCTCTATATGTTTCGTTCTCTCATGGAAGACCGGATTTTTGGATATGTATATAGCGGCTTTGTTGTCACAGAACATAGGCAGAGGATAATTGTAGACCTCTCCTAGGTCAAGCATGAGAGCCCGCAACCATTTTAACTCACACGTGGTTGACGCCATACTCCGGTATTCGGCTTCTGCACTGGACCTTGAGACAACAGACTGCTTCTTGCTCTTCCAGCTCACAAGATTACCTCCAACAAATGTGCAGAAACCCGATGTAGATTTACGGTCACCTTTATCATCCGCATAGCTTGAGTCTGAGTAGGCTTCAACTCTCAGATGACCATGCTTCTGAAAGAGTAGCCCTTTCCCTGGTGCTGCTTTGACATACTCTAGTATCTTCAAGGCAGACTGAAGATGACATTCCCTGGGAGCTTGCATGAACTGACTGACCTTGCCTACAACATAGGCGATATCGGGTCTGGTCACCGTGAGATAAATGAGTTTGCCCACCAGACGTCTATACCTCGTGGCATCGGATATAAGAGGTGAGTCATCTGTCCATGTTTTGTCTTCTCCAGTGGCCATGGGATACCGGGCCGGTTTGGCCCCGGTCAATCCTGCCTCTTGTAGAAGATCAAGCGCATACTTCCGTTGGGAGAGAACCAACGAGTCGGGCTTCCGAGAGATTTCTATCCCCAAAAAATATTTCGGGGAGCCCATATCCTTCGTGACAAGGTGTTGACGGAGGTGTTTCTTTGTCAAGTCCACCCCAGCCTGGTCATCACCGGTAAGAAGGATATCATCCACATACACCGCCAAAACCACAAGGCCAGATGCGGTTTTGCGAATAAACAATGAGTGATCGGCGGAACTTCTTGCAAAGCCAATTGCAGCTACAATGCCACTAAACTTGTCAAACCACGCCCGAGGGCTCTGCTTTAGGCCGTAGATGGCCTTCTTCAACTGGCATACTCGTGTCTCCCCCTGAGCAACATACCCTGGAGGTTGCTCCATATAGACGTCCTCTTGAAGATCCCCATACAGAAAAGCATTCTTGACATCAAGTTGAGAAATTTCCCACTCCCTGTTGACGGCCACAGAAAGAAGAACCCGGATGGTGCTGAGGCGAGCAACCGGAGAGAAAGTGTCAAAATAGTCAACTCCATAAGTCTGAGTAAAGCCTTTGGACACTAGTCGGGCCTTGTAACGATCCGCAGTGCCGTCCGGGCGAAACTTCACAACGAACACCCAGCGGCAGCCAACCACATCAGTACCGATTGGTGGAGGAACAAGGGTCCAGGTACCTCTTTCAGTAAGAGTGGCAATTTCCTCATCCATGGCAGATTTCCAATGAGGAATAACAAGAGCCTCCTGGTAAGTGCGGGGAGTGGTAGTAGCCGAGATGGCCAAAGCAAAGCACCTGCGAGAGGGAGTAAGCCGATCATAGGAAACAACAGCCGCAAGCGGGTGTTGGGTACACGCCCGCACCCCTTTGCGAAGGGCAATGGGAAGATCCAGGTCGTCTTGTGCCTCAGGGACCGGAGCATCCGTGGCAGAGAAGGCTGGACCGGGACTAGAGAGAGACGGCTGCGGAGAGGAAGGAGGGGAGATATTAGGGAGAGGAGGAGACGACATAGGAGGGGAGACGTCCACAGGTGTGGAAGGCTCACAGAGAGATGGAGGAGAGTCAGAGACAGCAGGAGGAGGTGAAGAGGGGAAGGAAAAGTAGGATGCATTTTCAAAGAAGGTGACGTCTGCGGAAACAAACTGTTTGCGCAGAACGGGATCAAAGCAACAGTAGCCTTTTTGAGTTGTCGAGTAACCCAAAAAGACACATTTGGTGAAGCGGGGGGAAAGCTTGTCGCGGGTAGCAGACGGAGCATGCACAAAGGCCGTGCACCCAAAGATACGGAGAGGAAGAGGAAAGGGTTCCTTGCTCGGGTAGAGAATGGAGAAGGGGGTCTTGCCGTGAAGAACAGAAGAGGGAATGCGATTGATGAGATAGCAGGCAAGAAGAACAGCATAGCCCCAGTAGGAGCGAGGCACTTGCATCTGTGTCATCAGAGTGCGAGCGATATCGAGGAGATGACGATTTTTACGTTCCGCCACCCCATTTTGTTGGGAGGTATAAACACAGCTGGTCTGATGTATAAGACCATGTTGCATACAAAAAAATGAAAACTCATGACTGAGATATTCTTTAGCATTATCAGAGCGCAATACTTTAATAGAAATAGCAAACTGAGTTTTAATCATATTATAAAAAGATTGCCATACAGATAAGAGTTCAGAGCGGTCTTTTAATAGATACACCCAGGTACATCTGGAGAAATCATCAATAAAAGTTACAAAGTAAAACTACCCCGACCAACGGTGGGAGTAGGAGCAGGACCCCAGATATCAGAATGAATGAGATCAAAAGGGCGGGAGGAACCACGGCCTTGCTTCTGCGGGAAGGAGGAGCGGTGATGCTTGCCAAGCTGACACGCATCACAGTTGAGCGGAGGACTGGTTGGAGGTAAGTGGGGAAGAAGCTGACGAAGAATCCAAGGAGGAGGATGGCCAAGGCGAAGATGCCATTGAAGCAGATCAGTAGACGAGGAAGAGAAGGCGGACAGAGCGGAAACATGGTCGAGGAAGTAGAGGCCGCCGCTCTCAGTCCCAGTAGCAATCGTCCGTTGGGTCCTCGGGTCCTGAAAGCAACAAGAAGTAGGAGTAAATAATACAGAGCACTGAAGTTGCTTGCATAAAGTAGTAACTGAGAGTAAATTGCAAGGGAACTTCGGGACATAGAGAGTGTCCGCTAAGCGAAGCGAGGGAGTGACTTGAACCATGCCCGTCCCATGAACCGGGGAAGGCGAACCATCCGCAACGAGGACCGGGGGTAACCGATCATGCGTCTCTAGGAGAGAGAAGCAGTGAGGGTTTCCGGTCATGTGATTTGTAGCACCAGAGTCAATCAGCCATTTACCTTGGGTAACGACGTGTGCACTACCTGAGGTGGTGGCCACAGAAGCAGATGGCCGAGAGGGGGCAGAGGTTGAGGAAGAAGTATCACCAGAGGGACGAAGATGAGGATGTTTCTGCCAGCAGCGGTCAACAGAGTGGCCGGTACGACCACAGTGAGAGCAGAGGAATCTTGACAGACCGCGCGTGCCAGATTGGCTGCGACCACTATTGCCACCCCGCTAGACTTGGTGAGCATAGGAGTCCGGTGGAGGAGGGGAGGACAATAGAGGACGTTGGAGCAGTGAAGTAACAGCGGCGATGCGAGCCGCGGTGGCATCCAAGGTGGGAGACTCGGCTTCGCCCAAGATCTGCTGGCGGATCATATCAAAGGATTCAGGAAGCCGTAGAAGATAACAAACAACCAGGAGTTCCTGGAAGTGTTTGTGCTGTTCGGCCAAGTCCGCGGAGAAGGGGCGATTCTGGAGGATTTCGGCTCCAAGAGCCTGAACTTGCTGATAAGCCGCAGCAGGAGACAATGAAGGGCGAGCGAAGAGATCCGCGTAGAGAGTATAAATGCGGGATGTCTGGGCCCCCTTTGAGTAGAGAGCAGCAAGGTGAAGCCACGCGGTCTTGACCGTCTCATCATGGCGTATGACAGGAAGACATTCATCGGAGAGGCTGTTAGCCAACCACGTGCGGACAAGCGCATCACTGGCATCCCAGTCATCAAATTCAGCAGAGTCTGAGGGAGGAGGGTCATCGGTGAGGTGATGGCGTTTGCGCTGAGAGCGGAGAAGAAATGTGAAAGAGACACTCCAATCCGGATAGTTGGAGCCAACAAGTTTAGAAACCGTGCCAAGGTTGCCAGAGGGAGTAGGAAGCGGCGCCGGAGTGGCGATAGGAGTGGTGGTGGAGGTTTCAGAAAGGGCCATAGGAGAAAACTGTGAGAAGCCGCGCGGTTAGAAGATAAGCCGTGCGGATAGAAAGAAGAAGAACTGCGGCGGTCACGATGTTAGACACCAGCGGCCAGAGAAGCCACGACCAAGCCGCAGGTTCAAGACGGGGAAGAGGTCGAACGGCTAGAAGATAGACCGCGCGAACAGACAAGGCGAATAAAGCAGCAGGTCGCGACGAACAAGGAGATAGGCCGCTGCGACTAAAAGGCAGGAGAAAGAGGACGCGCGGACAGGGCGCAAACAGCGAGAACAGGTCGCGAGAAGAAGGGGCAAGCCGCGCGGACAGGGCGCACAGAATCAGGAGGAGAAGATCGAGTCCTCTGATACCATGTTAAAAGTAGCGAACAAACGACTAGAGCAGAGAACAAACGACTAGAAAACAAGCCGGAACTTTGAATAATTGAAATTTTATTATCCAAAAAGATATCATTTACAAAGGTATGGCCTCCCTTTTATAGAATGGAGGAGAGAGAGAAGAATACAAACTAACAATGTGGGACTAAAGCTATACAACAGATCTGGGCGGCTAGAATAAGAGACCGGAACAGGCCGCGCGGTTAGACAATGTTCTAACCGCTCGGCAATACTAGAACCAAGAGAGAGATGCGGTAGGAGACCGCTAGACCGGCCGGTTTCCAAGCCGCCGGAGATAATCCGTCAGACCGCCGGATACCACACAGCAACAGTCTGGAAATCAACCCGCCAACCTCAATCCGCCAGATCGCCCGGATAACAACCCGCCATGCTCAAACCGGCAGACCGCCCGGTCTCATACTTCGACACATTCCATGTGTGGAGCTCGTTTGTTAAGGTGCTTGCCATGGAGAACAGGGCGAGTGCCGGCTCCGTCAGGGTCAAAGGTTGGTGAGTGCCGACCCTATCAGGGCACCTGCCACCCTCAGAGGCTGGGGGCTCGTCGTTGCTATGTTCAAAGGGTATTTTCCCTACGTTGTTATTTTTATTTGTCCGCCGATAGCTATTCAAAACAATGAAGTTTGGCTGTTGGCAGACCAATTTGGGGTGCATTTAGTAAAACTAAAGGATGAGATAACGCTATTGGCAGGACCTGCTGGGAAAAACTATAAATAGATTTTGAAGGGAACCTTGGGGAGATCCAGTTTTTTGGGGCTTCTTCCTCCCCTGGTCAATTTTGGTTGGCTTCAAAGGCTCTCCAAGGTGCCCAACTTCAGTATTGGTGTGGGAGGGGAAATGCTCTAAGATCTTCCGTGTGTGAGGTGAGACCTCTGCGCTGTTTCCCAGAGTCTGTGTCCAGTTCTAAACCTTCAGCCAAACGTTCTTCCCCAGGAGAAGTAAGAGCAAGCTGCACCCTTAGGGTTCAAGCTCCTCGTTGGGCCGAATCACGGTTCCAACACAGGGTGCATAGTGTCAAAACCCCAAAATTGATTGTGCATTGTGCCAAAACCCTAATAATTTTGTAATAATTATAAACTTATGACTTCTTAAAATAGCTTATTGGTTCTTCATTTATCTTAGTATAAAAGAAGCTTCCTGTTTGATGAAATATTTATGGTATGCATTTTTCTTCCTATGGGAATAATAAAAATGACACGATTATTCAAACTCATCAGATGATAAGGACTAAGGCTCCGTTTGGGGGGACTTATTTTCACCGGTCAAGCGGTCATGACCGCATGAACCGGGACTTAATTAAGATCCGGTACATGCGGTCGTGACCGCTTGACCGGTGAAAATAAGTCCCCCCACACGGAGCCTAAGGCTAATTCTAAGGTTTGAAGCCCGGACCGTCCGGGAGCAATAAAAAACGCTCAATGAAGCCAAACTGGCCCCACACTTAAAAGTGTGTTAGAATTTCTATTATTTGCAGAGCTGGGATATCGTGGAGCGATCCTCCTCTAATACAGAAGACATCTTGGAGAGGTCCCGGACCTAGAAAAGTTTGGGTCCGTGACCCGGACCCAAGAATTCCTCCTGTTTGGTATGGTGGCGGCAGTCATGAACATGAGGGTTAAATTGTCATTCGTTAATGCCCATCTAAATAACTTCATCCACTTTTATGTTCAAATAGATGATGTTTGTTAGGTGTTCATTAACGAATGACGGTTTAACCTATGCGTTTATGACCGCCACCACCGTGCCAAACGGAGCCTGACATTCATGACCATGAGGGTTAAATTGTCATTCGTTAACACCCACCTAAGGAACTTCATCCACTTTTATGTTCAAACGGATGATGTTTGTTAGGTGATCCTTAACGAATGACGGTTTAACTCATGCGTTTACCACCGCCACCATCGTGCCAAACAGATCCTGACAGTCATGACCATGAGGGTTAAATTGTCATTCGTTAACACCCACCTAAAAAAACTTCATCCACTTTTATGTTCAAACAGATGATATTTGTGTCAATGTATGTTAAAATTCCTCAAGATGATCAGGGAGATAGCTCTGATACCAAGTAAAACTTTCAAAACTGTCAAGATGACACCTTGATCAAGCGGAAAACGGAAACCAGACGCAGGAACACTCAACCATAAACCAAGCTCAATAAATCAGAAACAATAGAAGGCAACAACAAGTCTTGTATTATCAACAATCTTCTTTACAAGGCAGGATATACATGACGAGACATGATTTGCTGATGTGCAAAGGAAGAGCATACAAACAAAGAAAAAACAACAAGCCGGGCGGACTGCCTCAGAGACCGCCGAGACCGCCGAGACCACCAAGCTTCTGCTGCACCGAACTGAACTACGGAGTCCGCGTGGGTCGCGGACAACCCGTTATTCTGTTGAACACCTTTGTTTGCTCTCTGCAAGCCGACTGACCGCAGAGGTCGCCTAGCTGCCAGAGTCCGTGAACAAGCCGCTGTCGAACTGAAGAACAGACCGCCGAGACCGGCGGACAAGTTATTGAACTGGGAAAGCTGAAAGAGAGAAGACCGGCTGGCCTCAACCACAACCTGCTGCAAATCGCTGATTGATAACCGCAAGCTCCACTGATCTCTGAACGCAGTCAACACAAAAACTTGGCTTCTCAGTGCTAGCTGCACAACCTGCAAACAGCAAACTGATTAACCTTCTCAAACCGCGCGGACAGAAAATTCGATGCCGCAATAATTAACCCACGTTCAACTTACTGTTCATTCAGTTATTTATTATGTCACGAGGGGTCCTATTTATAGGCACAGAGAGGAGTGTGGTCACCACCCTAGTGGATAGAAACACCACCCCAGCCCGTAGCTAGCACAGAGCAGTCTGCCCAGTCTGCATGGAAAGGTCGGACACCAGCCTATCCGCCTAACATCAAGGAGTCCGGATATAAACAAGTCCACATCCCAGCGGATACCGCACCAGCCCGCAACAACAATGTCCACGACCAAAGGCACAGACTGCCCGGTCAACCAGCAAACATTGCGGACTCCGCGATCAATCTGAACTTGTCACAGATCGTGACCAAGTCCCCAACCAGTGAACCTCTGGCGCGAGCTATAACGGCTCGGTTTAGAGCTCAAAGGCTTCCACACCCAACCATGGGCCGCACAACGTGTCTCGCCCTGTGGCCCACTACAGGGCTGCAGCCCAGCGCCACCCCAACCCATCACTGGCCTGTTTCTCAGCATAGTAGGTTGTTGATGCCGGGTTTCGAACCCAGACACCCTTCATAAGGCGCCTTCAACAGCCCTCATCACCAACTGAGCTGCCCTCATCACCAACTGAGCTGCAACTTAGTTGGTGATGAGGGCTGTTGAAGGCGCCTTATGAAGGGTGTCCGGGTTTGAAACCCGGAATCAACAACCTTACTGTGCTGAGAAACAGGCCAGTGATGGGTTAGGGTGGCGCTGGGTTGCAGCCCTGTAGCGGGCCATGGGGCGAGACACGTTGTGCGGCCCATGGTTAGGTGCGGCAGCCTCTAAGCTCTAAACCGGGTCGTTACATAAAATTACAGCTCACTCAACGTCTATAACTGTTTAGCGTTGACAGCGTTGAGTGAGCTGAACTCACTCAACGCCGTTGTCCCGAGAGTGAGTTTTTTTGCGGTCAAGTCATTTGACGTTGAGTGAGTGGAGCTCACTCAACGCGGCGTCGAGTGAACTCGACGCCTTCCCTGTTGGGTGTTGGCGTTGAGTGAGTGTAGCTCACTCAACGCCGCGTCGAGTGAACTCGACTCTTTTTCCTTGGGATGGTGTTTTCTCTAGGATTGTTAGTGTGGCTTTTCCCTTGGGGGGATGTTTTGTTATCGACTAGTTTTTGAATGCTGACTCGTGGATTATGGTAGGTGGCGTTTCTGGTGGCTCTGTAAGGGGTGAATGATGTGTGCTGAGCTGTGGCCACCACCAGTTAGGACGTTTTTGGCTGTTATGGTTGAGTGTGTGGACCCTGTAGCTGCCACTGGTTGTTTTTTTCACCATTGAGTATTTTTGGGTTTGGTTGTTTGGAATGAGTCTGTTTTTTTGCCACCAACCCAGACCCAATGTTTTGCCACGATCAATAATTCGTAAAGTTAGGACTGTTAGCTCCTTAATTTCCTTTCATATGGCTATTTTTATTGGCATATGTTTGCCTTGTTGTTGCTGCAGGTATTTGACAGAGCATGTCGTTACTCATTCTTGCACTTGGTGTGCTTTGATTGCCCTTTAGATAGTGTTTCTTTTTGCTGTCTTGATTATTTCCTTCTGCTCTGTTTGATAGCATTTGTTGCAGGGTTGATAAACCCCTTCTTTTATTGCTTATGAATCTAATGCTCCACTTCTTTTGATTATATTCTTGCTGAGGTATTCTTTCTTTAAATGCCTCAGGTTCAGGGTTTAGCTGGTTGAGCGGCTAGTTTTCTTGTGGAGCTTGCTTGTGGCCTCCTGGGTAGTTGAGATTGCCATTACTCATCTTTGTCAGGTAGTTTTCTTCTTTCTGTATAGACATGCATACTCACCAGTGCGTTCGTGTCAGGTTGTTGACGCCCACTGGTGGCTTACTTGTGATGTTGAGTATGAACTGAAACTGCTATTTTTGTCTATTTAGAGGTTGTTCACTTGCTTTCTGGGAATGATTTATACTAGTTTGCATGTTAGGTATTTTAAACCCTAAAAACATTACTATATGTACCTCATGCACGTCATGTTTATAAAACTAAAACATTACTTTCCCAAGTAACGTAAAAGCTATTTTTTATATACTATATTAAATTTAGAGTCGTGCATACCATGAGTCGTTCCTCGGGGACACTTATGCTCATTTAAAAAATCAACTTAACCAAAGTACTTTCCGCTGCGTATAAATATATTTTTAATTGTGGACTAGCTGATCCACTGTGCCGAGGGATACGACCATCAAATTTAACTGGTTCTCTTTCATATTAAAAAATAATTTTCTTCAAAGATATAGAGTCTGGAGTTTTGCCTGAACGTGTGCAGTTATCTCCTGCACGACGTGACATCATTACACGTATTTTCTCTTGCTCTGATATGATTTAATTATTGAGAAAATGCGGGTCATGACACGAGCTCCGCGGACACGAACAACAGTCCGCTAGCTCCAATCTAGTTTGCCTAACAACGAACTCTGTGGTACCTCCTAACCGCACCACCAGAGGAGATCAAGGGCACAGTCCAATGCCGATCTCCCTAGCTCCAAGAACAGTCCGCATAGAGCGAATTCCACAGACTCCAACCCAGTCCGACCAGACCGCGGATATACAACCTATCTGCACGGCTACCACCAAGGACACACCACCAGGCCGCAACACCAAACTGCTCAGGCCGCATCACCAGTCCGCAAGAGCCGCGCGGCCTGCCTGATCAACCTCCACTTTCACTTTAACAATTTCAACAGTGTATATTTGGACAATTAACGGGTTTGGAGGCTTAACGGGTCAGTTCAGATACACGGATATCTGATACTCGCAGTTACTCCTAGGATTTGCCTATTTATACCCACATAGGGGCAACGAAGAGGGGATTCCACCTTGATCACTATCCGGATGCTCAAAGCAAACCTAACAATTTGTTATTTTGTCATTCGTTAAGGACCACCTAATTTGAATGACAAAATGGGTCTCATCCATTTGTGCCAAACACTAAGGATTCTCCTCCCAATCCATATCAAAAAGTGGCAAAACTGTTAATGTCTATTTGGGTGCATAATGAGTTTGAAGAATTAACTGGTCTAATTCAGATACCGGGATATCCGAGCTAACAAAAACAACAACAACAACAAAAAAGGCGATACGCGTATATAAGGACTAATAAAATTTGAATAAAATGAGCAACTACTAGACCTGTATGATTGTAACTTGGAAAGTGAGGCGATATAGTTGTTAATGATTAAAAATTTGGATGATTGGAGTCATTAAAAAAATAATAATAATTAAAATAAGAGAAGATGAGATGAGTACGAATAAAGAGTGGGATATGGAGTCTTTCAGAATGACAGTTGGGAGTCGTGCTGCATCCGCCAATGACAGCCAAACATCTGTCAGCTACATAAAAAAAATAATCTTATACAATGTATTGTTATTATTTTATTTTATTTTTGGGGTCATGTTTATGTGTTAATATCATATACAACTCAATAGTACCCTAATCGCAATGGATTAGGACCCTCTCCACTTCGGCTCCGTTTGTCACGGTGGTGGTATAGGGTTGATATCGAGTCGAGTTCGAGCGATTTTGGTTCGGCTTGAAATCGACTCGAAATCAAAATTGATTTCGAGTCGAGTCAGCTCGGCTTGAAATGATTCGATTCCGAGTCTGCTCAAAATCAAATCGGATCGGCTTGAAATTGAGTAATTTTTCGTTGTATTCATAGTTTACTGATGGGCTCCACCTTAACTTATAAGAGAAAGGAGACCCCCATGGAATGGAGATCATTAATCCCCATGAATGGAGATCATGGGCGGGCCCCCTAATCCCCATGATCTCTCATGGAGATCATGGGAGCGGGCCCCCTCTCTCCCCATCATTAGGGGAAGGAACCGCCCCCCGGCGGTTCCCCTCCGGGCATGGCCGGCCGGCCACGATCGTGGCCGGCCGCGGCCATGGCCGGCCGCGGCCATGGCCGCCTCGGCCGGCCGCGGCCATGGCCGGCCTCGGCCATGGCCGGCCGTGGCCATGGCCGCCCCGGCCATGGATGGCCGTGGCCGCGGCCGGCCGTGACCTTGGCCGCCGCCGGCCTCCCTCGCCGGCCGCCCGGCTGCCGCCGCCGTCATGACGGCCCGCCATCGTGGGAAGACCTCCCCGCCGTCCGATCGAGGGAGAGGCCCCACCGGCCGTCCGATCGGGACAAAACCACCCACTAACCCACTAGGTTAGTGGGGGACCCGCCGTAACTTCCCCTGGAGCCTATAAAGGACCCCAGGGCTCCTCATTTCCTAACTTTTCTCTCCTACGCTTCCCTTCTTCTTCTTCTCCTCAGGTGGAGCTCTCCCGTTTCTCCGCCAGCGGCCACCCCTCCAGTCGTCAACCAACCGGTGGCCACCTCTCGCGCGCCAACCACCGACAGTCACCCGCAACCTCCAGCTCCACCAACGGATATTTGCACCCGCCAACAGCCACCAGAAACCCGTCATCGGTTATTGGCACCCACCAGAGTCCAGTTGCAAGGGGAACACTCCAAAGACCGGGGAAAACGCACGAAGGAAGAGGCGACGACCCAGGACAAGCGGCGCCTCCCAACACGTGCGACCGAAGTAACCTCGCGCATCTCCACCATCCAAGTCCCGTTGGCAAGGCAGTCTGTTGCCCACCAACGAGTGCACATACTCTCTCTCCTAAAGATTGTAACGGGAGCGGCCTGTCGCGCCCGATTTCCCCATCAAACTGTTAAAACTCTCCGACAACCTAGTGGATTTTGATCGGCACCGACCCGGTCACGTGGTTTTTCACCCGGTTGAAGGGTTTTCCACGTTAAAAATTCCCGTGTCCATCCCTCATTCTTCAATTGACTGTGTGCGCGCTCGACCGCTCCGAGAGCTAAGGCGGTCCAAGAATACCGGTCCGACCGGAGCATCGAG